>OX442314.1:43680262-44076579 GCA_949358305.1 Strigamia acuminata
CGTTCATGATTGATGAAAAAGCTGTTTTCTAACTAGCTGTCCCATTGCTAGTTTTGGCGTCAGGTTTTAGCAACCTTCCGATCCGACTCTGTCGTCTGCACGACCTCCAAGACTGTTTTAGGGTTAATTTGAGTCAAATAATTCATTCTGGGGGTTGTTTTGGGTTTTTTACAAGTGTGTTTTTGTAGTTTTTATTGGTTTCAAACATTGTCAATTCTTTATACAAGTGTAACTTTCATTTCTCTGTATTTTGAGAACTTTGCATTGCAGCAAAGTTCATTTCTTGCCCCTTAATTATTGTGTAATTGTTGGTTTTGAAGCCCGTTTTTTAACAATAACTTTATTTGAAGTGCCTATTGTTTCAGGCACGTGCTTCCACGTGCCTTTTATTGTTGAGCAATTTCTTGGGCAGTTGCGCTCCTGTTGCTAGCATTGCCGCGCGTTCTCCGCGCGCGTACTCGCGTTTCGCATCACACACATTCGGATTCGATGGCCTATCGCGGCGGCACATTGTGTGGCATAGCGCGGCACGTTGCAATTGCTAATGCTACGGTCGACGGCGATTCGCATGCGCTATCCGCTGCATCAAACCCCAAATACCGATAAAAAATCGCTGAAAACACTAATCCCGACCCAAAAACCGCCAAAATTACCCTCAACACACGCAACAACCTTCCACCACTTAAATTACACCGGAAAAAAACAATTTCAAACCGAAAAATCAACAAAAAAGGCCAAAAAAATATTGCAAACAAAGAGAAAAGATCAATTATCGAGGCAAATCCCCACCACAAAACAACGCATCGCCGGTATACACTTAAGCGTACAGTGCACAACACTACTGTTTATTTTCAATGATCCAATAAATAAAATTTGAAACAAAGTTGAGTGGAATTGTACGTTTCTTGTATATTAAAGTTTTTATTTTGTTTGTTTACACTTAATTTTTTTTTTCCATCATAGAATGGCGACTCGATACTTTTGTAGCTCGAATTCACTTCGTAAACGTGGTCGGTGTTCATCACGCGTCAATGCGCTCGTGCAATAGTATAGGCGCGCATACAATTTGATGCGCGCAAAACTTGCAAAACTTGCACGGAATTTGGGCAATTTTTGACAAATTTCAGCAGATTTTTGCCTGTATTTGACAAATTTCAGAAGATTTTTGCCTATATTTGACAAATTTCAGAAGATTTCCTCAATCCTCAAACATTTGCTGAAATTTCTCATAAAATTTCTAAAATTAATTGAAATTTGTCTGAAATTTGTCTGGAATTTGTCAAATATTGTCAAAAATCCGTGGAAATTTGTCAAATACTGGCAAAAATCCATGTAAATTTGTCAAAAATTGCCATAATTCGGTGCAAATTGTGTTAGATATTGGAAAAATTTATTTTAACGCTTCCAACGCGCCAGTAAATCGCGCGTGCACACGCATGGATTTTTCGTCATAGTTGGATGCGCGCAAACCTCACGTAACTTGCGCCAAAATTTGGCAATTTTTGACAAATTTCAGCAGATTTTTGCCAGTATTTGACAAATTTCCACTGATTTTTGACAATATTTGACCCAACAACTGCGCCACGTTCCAGGCGCCGGTTTAGGCATTTTAGACCCGTTTTAGACCGTTTTAGATGGCGAAAACGTTCTCTCCATCATTTTCTACCCCTGGGTGAGGTTTTCAGCGTTCATGATTGATGAAAAAGCTGTTTTCTAACTAGCTGTCCCATTGCTAGTTTTGGCGTCAGGTTTTAGCAACCTTCCGATCCGACTCTGTCGTCTGCACGACCTCCAAGACTGTTTTAGGGTTAATTTGAGTCAAATAATTCATTCTGGGGGTTGTTTTGGGTTTTTTACAAGTGTGTTTTTGTAGTTTTTATTGGTTTCAAACATTGTCAATTCTTTATACAAGTGTAACTTTCATTTCTCTGTATTTTGAGAACTTTGCATTGCAGCAAAGTTCATTTCTTGCCCCTTAATTATTGTGTAATTGTTGGTTTTCAAGCCCGTTTTTTAACAATAACTTTATTTGAAGTGCCTATTGTTTCAGGCACGTGCTTCCACGTGCCTTTTATTGTTGAGCAATTTCTTGGGCAGTTGCGCTCCTGTTGCTAGCATTGCCGCGCGTTCTCCGCGCGTGTACTCGCGCGTTTCGCATCACACACATTCGGGTTCGATGGCCTATCGCGGCGGCACATTGTGTGGCATAGCGCGGCACGTTGCAATTACGTGACGTGGCACGTTGCTGTTACGTGACGCGATAGCCAGTATTTAAGCAGGGGATTCCATCATCGTTTACACAAATGCGCATTGCAACGTGGAGGCGCATTCGAGTCCTTTTCCCAAGCGAAATCGTATTCGATTCGCTTTCGAATCGAATACGAGTTTTGTCCTTTTTCAACGCGAAATCGTATTCGATTCGCTTTCGAATCGTATACGAGATGGTCGATGATTTTTGTTTCCCGGACTTTGATTCGTATTCGAGTTGTTACGAGTTCGTATTTTGATCGTATTCGTATTCGAATCGAATTCGAATCGTATTCGAATCGAATACGAATCGAATTCGAGTCGTATTCGAGATGGTCGATGATTTCCACTCGCTCGTATACGCGTTGTATACGAGCTCGTATTTTGATCGTAATCGTAAACGAATCGTTTACAAGTCGTATACAAGTTGTATACGACGTGTATACACCTCGTATACGAACGAAGTTTGGAAAATCCACCGGATACTTACTACGACATGAAAACACATAGTAGTCACATACGTCTTATTTGGAAATTGTGTTTTCACAAACTTCGTTCGTATACGAGGTGTATACACGTCGTATACAACTTGTATACGACTTGTAAACGATTTGTTTACGATTACGATCAAAATACGAGCTCGTATACAACGCGTATACGAGCGAGTGGAAATCATCGACCATCTCGAATACGACTCGAATTCGATTCGTATTCGATTCGAATACGATTCGAATTCGATTCGAATACGAATACGATCAAAATACGAACTCGTAACAACTCGAATACGAATCAAAGTCCGGGAAACAAAAATCATCGACCATCTCGTATACGATTCGAAAGCGAATCGAATACGATTTCGCGTTGAAAAAGGACAAAACTCGTATTCGATTCGAAAGCGAATCGAATACGATTTCGCTTGGGAAAAGGACTCGAATGCGCCTCCACGTTGCAATGCGCATTTGTGTAAACGATGATGGAATCCCCTGCTTAAATACTGGCTATCGCGTCACGTAACAGCAACGTGCCACGTCACGTAATTGCAACGTGCCGCGCTATGCCACACAATGTGCCGCCGCGATAGGCCATCGAACCCGAATGTGTGTGATGCGAAACGCGCGAGTACACGCGCGGAGAACGCGCGGCAATGCTAGCAACAGGAGCGCAACTGCCCAAGAAATTGCTCAACAATAAAAGGCACGTGGAAGCACGTGCCTGAAACAATAGGCACTTCAAATAAAGTTATTGTTAAAAAACGGGCTTGAAAACCAACAATTACACAATAATTAAGGGGCAAGAAATGAACTTTGCTGCAATGCAAAGTTCTCAAAATACAGAGAAATGAAAGTTACACTTGTATAAAGAATTGACAATGTTTGAAACCAATAAAAACTACAAAAACACACTTGTAAAAAACCCAAAACAACCCCCAGAATGAATTATTTGACTCAAATTAACCCTAAAACAGTCTTGGAGGTCGTGCAGACGACAGAGTCGGATCGGAAGGTTGCTAAAACCTGACGCCAAAACTAGCAATGGGACAGCTAGTTAGAAAACAGCTTTTTCATCAATCATGAACGCTGAAAACCTCACCCAGGGGTAGAAAATGATGGAGAGAACGTTTTCGCCATCTAAAACGGTCTAAAACGGGTCTAAAATGCCTAAACCGGCGCCTGGAACGTGGCGCAGTTGTTGGGTCAAATATTGTCAAAAATCAGTGGAAATTTGTCAAATACTGGCAAAAATCTGCTGAAATTTGTCAAAAATTGCCAAATTTTGGCGCAAGTTACGTGAGGTTTGCGCGCATCCAACTATGACGAAAAATCCATGCGTGTGCACGCGCGATTTACTGGCGCGTTGGAAGCGTTAAAATAAATTTTTCCAATATCTAACACAATTTGCACCGAATTATGGCAATTTTTGACAAATTTACATGGATTTTTGCCAGTATTTGACAAATTTCCACGGATTTTTGACAATATTTGACAAATTCCAGACAAATTTCAGACAAATTTCAATTAATTTTAGAAATTTTATGAGAAATTTCAGCAAATGTTTGAGGATTGAGGAAATCTTCTGAAATTTGTCAAATATAGGCAAAAATCTTCTGAAATTTGTCAAATACAGGCAAAAATCTGCTGAAATTTGTCAAAAATTGCCCAAATTCCGTGCAAGTTTTGCAAGTTTTGCGCGCATCAAATCGTATGCGCGCCTATACTATTGCACGAGCGCATTGACGCGTGATGAACACCGACCACGTTTACGAAGTGAATTCGAGCTACAAAAGTATCGAGTCGCCATTCTATGATGGAAAAAAAAAATTAAGTGTAAACAAACAAAATAAAAACTTTAATATACAAGAAACGTACAATTCCACTCAACTTTGTTTCAAATTTTATTTATTGGATCATTGAAAATAAACAGTAGTGTTGTGCACTGTACGCTTAAGTGTATACCGGCGATGCGTTGTTTTGTGGTGGGGATTTGCCTCGATAATTGATCTTTTCTCTTTGTTTGCAATATTTTTTTGGCCTTTTTTGTTGATTTTTCGGTTTGAAATTGTTTTTTTCCGGTGTAATTTAAGTGGTGGAAGGTTGTTGGCGTGTGTTGAGGGTAATTTTGGCGGTTTTTGGGTCGGGATTAGTGTTTTCTGCGATTTTTTATCGGTATTTGGGGTAACGCATGCGAATCGCCGTCGATGCGTCGACCGTAGCAAGTGTGGTTGAAGTGATTTCGTTCATTCGTTATTTTAATGAAAATTAGGTATTTATTGTGACCACACGAGCACGTAGCAAGTGCGCGCGCAAGTTAAATGTGTAGAGGCCTGTGAGAAAATAAAACGTGCGTGGAAGCGGCGTAAATATTCTTTGGTGACTGCCATGGGTTTGTGCTTTGTCGTGGGCGCGATATGTCTGCGATATATATATGCGTTAGGGATGAGAACGGGACCAATTTTCGGGTCCCGACCCGTCCCGGGTCCATTACGTTAGCGTAATACGCGCGTATGATTGCATAATTGAAATAAATCAGTATTAAGCCTAATATTAGGCCTAATAATGCTAAAATAAAGTAAAGAAACAACAATATTTTGGTCATACAGTGTAATTTACTTTTAATAATGAGTTTGTTGTTGTTGTTTATTTACTTTATTTTAGCATTATCAGGCTCAATATTAGGCTTAATAGTGATAAATAACAACTGGAATTAGAAAATTGTCTCCGCCTCGCAGTACGAATTTAGCAACTGTAATCCCGTCCCGTCCCGTATCCGCATAGGGCAAACATTACCAGTCCAGTCCCTATCCCGGTCTGTTCTTATCCCTAATATGCGTGATGTAGCGCGTTTGCGCGCGCGATCTAGTGCGTTTGAGCGCGCGATGTAGCACCTTGAGCGTGTCCAAATGTGTACAGGTGCTCAAAAGATGTGCGAGGGCTTCACGTGCATACACGAAGCATAAACGTGAAGAAAACAGCAGAAGCAGTTGTGTGTGATATTTATAAAACCACATCACACAAGGGAATACTACTAATGATACAAAAAGCAATAAACTTTATGAATATTGAAATAAACTTACAAAATGGTGGAAAAAACATGGCGTACTGCCTTGAATATATGCCGGGATGTTATCAATCTTCCGGGCCCCATGTGTGTTTGATTTTAGTCCTAATTTTGGTGTATTTTTTTTTTTTTTGCCTTGGTTTTTCTCGTTTCTTGGAGAGTGCTGAGGCATGCCGAGGTGTTCTCGGGCGTGTGCGCCTGTTGAAGATCGAGCGTTTCATATTTTGTGTTTAATAAGCCTACCGTGGTGCCTCGAGCGTTTATTAATTTCTCCACTCGAGGCACTTCACTAACACCTCCCCGGTGTTTAAACGAGTAGCGGCGCTTATTTGACCCCGGTGTTTACTGTTTAAAATTGTCGTGTGTTTTCAAAGTTCTTAATTTGTTTAAAAGCAAACAAAATGGATATTTGTTAATTTTTATTTGATTTTATCAATTTCTATTGGTTTCTTGCTGATTTTTAATCGGTTTTTCTCTATTTGTGACAATTTTTGCCAATTTTAATCGTTATTTGTCATTCTGAATTGATTATTGTCCGATTTCAGTCGATTTTTGTTGATTTTTAATCATGTTTGTTCGTTTTTAATCAATTTTTGTCCCATGCCTTACGATCAGTTCGAATAATTGACACCATACTGTGCTGTTACTCGTATTCAAGATGGCGTCGCAAACTCAAGGCCGAATTCCGCTGATTTCATTTATTGCGACTGTTTGCGCTCCATACGTGTGAAAAGGATTATGGGAAAAATCCTCAATGCAGGCCATTTTGGTGTTAAATGAGCGAGGAAGGCAGGAGATGAGAAAAATTTGTAAAATTTCAAAAAAAAGCTAAACAATCAAAATTTACATGAAGATCAATATTTCTGGCTCGAAATGCATGTATCAGCAATTTCGGGATATTTTCGGGGTGAAATTGACTCGTTCGGAACACTGGGAAGGAACCCCACCCCGCATTCCCCATGCGTCGGCGCGCGCGTAGACGAAAATTCAAATCCAGGTGTTCAGACGGCCCCACGTTATTTTCGGGTTCCAAGTTGGGTTTCACAAATGTACCGTATTGCCTCGAATAAACGCCGGGACGTTTATTAAACTTCTCGTGTGTGTTTAATTTTGATCCGCATTTAACTGTTTTTTTTTTCACCGAAAGTTACTTCATTTTTTATTAACATGGAAAAAGAATGAACCTTTACAAAATACTAATAATAACGTTATAATAAGCAGTTACAATTGAAATTAAAACAACATTTTTTTTTTAATTAGAAACCAAAGCAGAATCATCCCTAAATTCTGACACGGCGTTGTCAAACAAACAGTTGGCGCCAAAACGAGAAATTAGGCAACAAAACATTTTGAATGCTACAAAAACACATTAAATAACCATAAAACAAATAAAAATAAATACAACAGCTAAACCAAATTGTAATAAACAAGACAGCAAAGTGTGGGAGTGAGTGACAACGCCAAAAAAACGCCCGAAAACGCCCCAAGAACGCACCAAAACGCCCCAAGAACGCACCAAAACGCCAGATAACCGTGCAACTTGAGGCAAAAAACATGCGAACATAATTTTTTGCTTTGAGTGGCACGATTTTCAGGCTTTTTGGAGCATTTTGAAGCGTTTTGGGGCGTTTTAGAACGTTTTTGCTTATTTTTTAGCATTCTCATGCGAGCTCGCGCGTGCAGGCGAGAAAAAAACAAACTTATTTCTTCAAGAGTTAAAAAAAAAATAACCCTAACCAGGAAATTACTGTAAAAACAACGGCTTGCCTCGAATAAACGCCGGGGCGTTTACTAATTTTCAAGACTGGAAGTGAGGCGAGATGTTGTTTGCTTTATTTGTTAAAACAAATTAGGCGTCACTAATTCACCTGTATTAGGGTTTCGGTTCTGAGAAACCGGACGAGGAGTCACAATAACGGGACACGGGAAATTTCAAAACTTACCGGTTCCGTCAAAACGCCATTGAAACGTTACATTTTTATAGCGTGTCAATGATAAAAATGGTCATTTTGGATGAAAAACGGCCATTTTGGATGAAAAATGGCCATTTTTACTATAAAAAATGGCTGAAAATGGCCATTTTTACTATGACAAATGGCTGAAAATGGCCATTTTAATAAAAAAAGGCCATTTTTACTTCGAAAATTGGCTAAAAATGGCCACTTGAGTGAGTGACAACGCCAAAAAACGCGTGCAAACGCCTGCGAACGCCCCAAAACGCCCCAAAACGCCAGATGACAATGCAACTTGAGGCATAAAACTTGAAAACACAATTTTAAACGTCACAAAAGTTGAAACAAAGATGAAAAATTAATTTTTTGCCTCAAGTTGCGCGATTTTCAGGTCTTTTGGAGTGTTTTTGAGCATTTTTTGGCGTTCTCAGCGGCGTGTTTGCCTCAAATAAACGCCGGTTTAAACAAAAAATGACGTCATTTTTGGTTTAAAATTGAAGTAAAACACAAAATATTTTAGTTTTTAAATGCAACTGGTCTAAATTTTGTCAAATGTTGTCATACTTCTTGAAAGTCATCATTTATTGATAAAAAATTTGAAAATTTACCTAATTGTAGCATGTATTTGTGGTTAGTTTTGATTTGAATTCAAACTGTAATTTTTTGCTTCGAGTTGCGCGATTTTCAGGCGTTTTGGGGCGTTTTTGAGCTTTTTTTGGCGTCCTCAGGCGAGCTCGCGCGTGCACGTCACAAGTAACCCTAATCAGGAAAGAACCTACAAAAACTATGGCTTGCCTCGCATAAACGCCGGGGCGTTTATTCATTTTCAAAAAGACAAATGAAATGGATAAATAAAGAAATTAGCGGGGAAATCCAACATGGCGCCCACTTCAAATCCGCTAGAGCGGCAAAACACGACATTTGAATTTCAACACAAGAATAAAATCAAGAATACACACTGTATTGAATAAAATAACATTAGGAAATGTAATTTCCTACAACAAAAGCACTATTTATTAAAAGAACACTTGAAAATAATCGTTTGCCGAACGGAATGAACTCGGTCAGCAGCGCACAAGTGCGTACCGACAACAAACGCTCGAAACGACAAAACGACCGTTCCGGGACAAAAATAAAGCAAACCAATCGACAGATCACCCCCAAATTAGTCTAAATCAATTCTAAAACCTATCCATAACACAAGAATAAGGTCCAAACAAAAGGTTAGAAGTTTGAACACAACCGAACTAGATTAAGAAATATGACGTCACGCGTCTTACGCAAGTGATCTGTAAATCGACGGATGCACTAAAAATCATCCAAAATCACACAAAATGAGCAAGAATTAAAGAAATAAGACACAGAGAAGTAATAAAACTTTAAATAGCAATGAATAAAGATAATATCAATATCATAGACACTAAAATTCATGAAAACACTGTAACTTTTAATAAATCACAAAAAATGAAAGTTTAATATGTAAAAATATCTAAAAAGCTGAAATTCAAGAAAAGCAAAAATTAAAGACACTTTGTTAACTTTAATTAAGACAATAAATGACATAAAATCCGGACACAACAATTATTCCATTTTGGATGAAAAACGGCCCTTTTGGATGAAAAACGGCCATTTTGGATGAAAAACGGCTAAAAATGACCATTTTTCTATGAAAAATGGGTAAAAATGGCTAAAAATGGCTATTTGATTGAATGACAACGCCAAAAAACGCCCAAGAACGCCCGCAAATGCCTAAAAATGCCTAAAAACGCCCCAAAACGCAAAATGACAATGCAACTTGAGGCAAAAAACATGAGAACACAATTGTAAACGTTACAAAAGTTGAAACAAAAATAAACAATTAATGTTTTGCCTCGAGTTGCACGATTTTCAGGCGTTTTGGAGTATTTTTTGGCGTTCTCAGGCGTACTCGCGCGTACACGTCACTGCCGAGTAAAAAAAACATACTTATTTCTTCAAGAGTTAAAAAGGAAGTAACCCTAATCAGGAAAAAAAATGCAAAAACAATGGCTTGCCTCGAACAAACGCCAGAAGTGAGGCGAGATGTTGTTTGCTTTATTTATTAAATCAAATTAGGCGTTGCTAATTCACCTGTATCTCTTAGTTCGACGTAAGAACACGCGCTTTTTTTAAAATGAAAGCCCAAGTTGGGTTTCATAAACGTACCGTATTGCCTTGAATAAAAGCCGGGGTGTTTATTAATTTTTAAGACCAGAAACGAGGCGAGATCACGACTCAAGATTAAGCGAGAAGAAATAAACGTGTTTCTTCTAAAGGAAGTAACCCTAATCAGGAAAAACTTACATAAACAATGGTTTGCCTTGAATAAACGCCGGGGCGTTTATAAATTTTCAAGACGGGAGGCAAGGTGAGATGATGATGCGGTGCGACGCGAATAAAAGCCCAAGTTGGGTGTTGCCTCGAATAAACGCCGGGGCGTTTATTAATTTTCAAAACCGGAAATGAGGCGAGATCAAAACGCCATTGAAACGTTACATTTTAATAACGTTTCAACGATAAAAACGGCCATTTTTGATTAAAAAAACGACTAAAAATGGCCATTTTACTATAAAAACGGTGAAAAAAAAACATTTTTACTCTGAAAAATGGCTAAAAATGGCCATTTTGACGAAAAACGGCCATTTTTACTACGGAAAATGCTAAAATTGGCCACTTGAGTGAGTGACAACGCCAAAAAACGCCTGCGAACGCCTGCGAACACATAAAAACACTCCAAAACGCCAGATGACAATGCAACTTGAGGCAAAAAACATGAGAACACAATTTTAAACGTCACAAAAGTTGAAATAAAGATGAAAAATTAATGTTTTGCCTCGAGTTGCGCGATTTTCAGGCGTTTTTGAGCGTTTTTTAGCATTTTTTGGCGTTCTCAGGCGTGCTCGTGTGTACACGTCACTGCCGAAGAAAAAAACAAACTTATTTCTTTTAGTTAAAATGTATTTCAAGCTTTAACAGGGGTTTAAACAGAAAATGACATCATTTTTAGTTTAAAATTGAAGTAAAACACAAAATATTTTAGTTTTTGAATGCAACTGATCCACGTTATGTCAAATGTTTCCATTACTTCTTGAAAGCCAAAAAATTTGAAAATTTAGCTAATTTCAGCATGTATTTGTAGCTAGTTTTGATTTGAATACACACTGTAATGTTTTGCCTCGAGTTGCGCGATTTTCAGGCGTTTTGGGACGTTTTGGAGCAAAAAAAACAAACTTAATTCTTCAAGAGTTAAAAAGGAAGTAATCCTAATCAGGAAAAGCCCACAAAAAACAATGCAAGATCACGCGGTACGACGCACGGACTCCCAGCGCACGGAATGCACGGACTTTCTGTGGACTTCCCGTGCACGGAAGACCGGCGCGGACATTTCCATTGGAGACCAGCGCAGAATTACCTACAGGCAATTCCGAATCAAAGGCTTCTTTATGGTTTATACATTACTTTGCAGTAGGTATGCCTGGCCTTGATTTGAAAGTGCAGTAAATTCTGCTGAATGCAGTGTTTTAAACTCGCAGCAATTGCGATGGTGCCAACTATTGGAAAATAAATTTAAAATGTAAAACCAAAGAATTTGTAAAAAAAATTTGTTTTAATCAATTGCAATAATGATATTCTACTTAATTGTTGGATTATGAAACGTGAAACCAATCCCATGATTAGGAAATATAAATTTTATTAAATTCATCGTGTATCTCACATCTCACATTCACTGCCATTTACTTAGTGTCATCCAAAAATCAGGTTTTATCAAATCCTGAGGTTATTCTAGTACGTCTTAACTGCCCGGCAGGTCGCGCAACCTGTGGAGCAACAATTGATGTAAATAGTGCAAGCAGCACGCACGGGAAAGTGCGCACTGATGGGTCCATGCCAGTGCAAGTACATTGGGTAATGTATTATTGCGAGCGCGCGTGTTTTCACACGATTACAATGTGCTGATTAAACCAACAGCATTATAGAAGCATTATAGACTGATTATATTGTATAATTTTTATTTTAACAAAACCCTGAATTTCATTTCTAATCGGTTTTTTTTTTATTGACGCGCACAGAAGCGTTGTAGCATGTTCACACAATGTGGAATTTGCAAATTTGAGAAAGCGGCTTTCCCAAGGTTGATAAAACGCGCGCGATCGTGCGGAATATACAAATAAGTGAAATCCGCAAAATCAGCCATGAGACTGCGAACAGGGGGTCAAGGTATAGGCCGCCGTAATGTTAAAAATAGGGTCCCTTTCGCACTCCGAGAAATCCGCATGCGCGCCATAAGGTTAGAAGATAAAATTAATTGTCTGCTAATTAATTTGACTGTGGCACACGCCAAGTCAGATCATGTGACCGAGGGGAGAAATCCTCTCCAGGCACATATCACCCCAGGTTGTCCGGGGTGAAAACGGTTATTAGCCGTTATGGTGCAATATGGTGTAATAACCACTAATTGCACCCATTTGAGCTAAGTGCGCAGGTTTTCTGCGCAATGTTGAAGCGTGCTGGGCTCGCGCCTTGGCTCAAATCGGGACTCTGAAAAATAACACACAACCACAAACATCACTGCTTTTGCTCCTGAAAGAAAAGTATTGATAGTGGACTCGTGTTCTTCAGTTTCACCTGCTATCTTTGTGCAACAAACGCACAAAGCCAGCAATTCAGCTTGAATTAGCCGTCGCTAATTCCAGCTATCGTAACGAGAAGTTTCCCGTGTCGCGTGAACCATCGCCGTCGCAGTAGCGCGAACTGCTGCCACCGCCATCGGACGTGAACGGACGCCTGCCCGAACGTGAACCACCGCCCCGTGCC
The DNA here is from genome assembly GCA_949358305.1 of Strigamia acuminata. Lineage (NCBI taxonomy): Eukaryota > Metazoa > Arthropoda > Chilopoda > Geophilomorpha > Linotaeniidae > Strigamia > Strigamia acuminata. The sequence continues at coordinate 43,692,850 of OX442314.1, forward strand.
GTCGTACTTCGTGTGGAAGACTCACCGTGAACCATCATCCGAGGATCATCGTACGTGTGAGTGAAGACGAGGAAAATAGCGGAAGCCATTTTCCTAACAACTTTGGTTGTCAAGCGCATTCGCCGCGCTTTGTAGCTTGCAACAGTCGTTGCAAGCCCTCCATTGTTTTCTCGCTCATTCTCGCGACTTATCGCATCTGTGATATTATTATTTTAATTAATAAGTATATAATTCATAATAATACTAGTCATTGTAATTTATAACGAATAAAACCTTTTGTGTGATTTTTATCATAAAATTGTGTCTTTATTTTCCTACTTAATAAACTTAACCCTAGACAAGTTACTGGCCGCTGATTGTAAGTCTTTTTAAGCATTCACCTGCGGTTTCAAGCCTATTAATTAGTAATTTGCTTGATATCAACCCGAATCGCAGCAATCTGCAAAACATTGTGTAACTTCAAAACGATGGCCTTGGTAAAATGTTGCTGTCATCATCAGCAAATAAATAATGACTTGGTTGATCTGGCAGGCACCACGGATTGTTTGTACACGTCTTGTACACGTCTTGTGCACATTATTAGTAACAAGGCACGGACATGGCACGGCAGAAGACCATTCTTGATCTTTCTGGTGGTTTATTTTGTTCCTAATCTCGAAAACGAGCTCGTTTTCAACAATTTCTAGGTGGTAGACTTGTTAGATCCAAAGGTTTTGGCCAAGTTGTTGCTTTCTTTTGACACATCTAACATGTTTGATAACTGTCTAAATTAAAGTGGAATAATATATAAATAATAATTTATATATTAAATCACTTTAAAACAATCGAAATTTGAAATTACCGTTAAAACACGAAAGCGCCATCTATTGGTAAAATAATCGTCCTTAACCAACAAATGTATGACAGTGTAACCGTCACAGTCTAGAACTAGAACTACTCTAATCCGTATGCACTAAATCTAACGTCCGTCATTCGTCGACGACCACTGTTCGTTTGATCGGAATCACAAATCCTGAAAATTGCACATATATCAGCAGCAGTGTATTCCTTAGACCAAAACAGCTAGTTTTAAAATGACAACAGCTAAGACGAATCAAGCCCAAAGATGTCGCCAACTCATTGCTATTCGGTACAATTCGCGAGAGGAAGGAAAACACGACACCGTTGTCTTAAACTGCAAGAACGGTGGACGGGTACTAGCCGATAAATGGTTATTGGTTGCCGGAAGTGATTATTTCCGTGAAATGTTCAAGCACGACAACATCGAGAACTAAACCAACATTGTTTCATTCCCAGACAGATCCTCCGAAGCGATGGAAATCGTAATTAAATACCTCTACGCGCAAGATGTTCCGCTCCTTCCACAAATTCCGGACAATGTGTTGCGAGAAACCTTCATAGCCACAAACATGATGCTCTTGAACGAACTATTTGACAACTATTGGATCGAATATACAAACACGGTGACTGTAAACAACTTTGTCAACATTTGGCACTTGGCGGAACTGTTCAACAAACACGAAGTGATCGAAAACGTCCGACAGTTCGTTTGCCATCACACGACACTGATCTCAGACACCGACGAACTTGGCAAAATCACAGCCGAACAAATGGCAAGTTTATCTAAAATGCAGAAATGCAATAATTCCGGCGACTTTATTGCGTTCAACTTAAATTGGATTATCAAGTCACCCGGGTTGGAATGCAAGACCGCACGTCTCCTGAATTACACGTCTCAGTGCCGTATAGACAAATTGTCGGACTATTCGCTTCGCCAACTATTATCATCCGACGTTGTGACTGAATCGGCAGAAATTTACGGCGCAGTGAGCAAAGCAGTTGCTCCGAGGTGGTTAACTACGTCATCGAGGCGAGTCGAACTAAACGCCTTTGAAGTAATAAGCGGAAACTGCTTCCATAAATATTCTTATTTAAACCACGAGGAGTGGCAATGTAAGGACGCTTGGGATCACATCAGCGCAACATCGAACTGGTATCCGGTTATTTCGGCAAAAAGAAAAGTTATTTACTTTATCCGGAATCCAAATCGCTCTGGAATTCGAGCAATTGATGCGTGCACGGGTCAGAAATTCGCCCAACCCGAAAACGTTGCTGTGTATAACGGCGATATTAATGTTGCATTCGGAACCGAAAATCGTACGGAGTTCTATTTTAGACGAACACTTTCCAGTTATTCGAAGTTTGATTATTACGAAATGGAATGGAGTGTCACTCATTTCGATGATGATATTTCGAATTACAAACGTTTGCTTTTAGCAACCGAAGATGGGAGGTTTTATTTCGACGTAGACGAGTTGCACATAAAGCTCGTTAACTGGGTGTCTGACACTTGTGAAACGAAGGAGAAATTACCGGGCAATTGGCAAAGCGTTCGGTGTAAAAGCCGTGTCGTAAATCGTTTTGAAAAGTTGATTTTTGTTCAACAAATCCCAAATCGCAGTTTGTTAATTTACGACATCGAAACTGATTGCTGGAGTGTTGTTCCATCGCCGAATGTCGATGGTCACGTTTTCTTGTATGTCCCTTACGACGACGACTGCCTGATATTCACAAAAACAGACGTGGCGTACAATGTGTATTCGTTAAACACGATGACCAAAGTGAATGAATACAAGAAACCAACAAAATTTGATGGGTGCATCCATTTTGACGTTAGTGTTGAACAGCAGAACTGAATTCGTTTACTGTACATTCGCTTTTTCTACTTCTACTTCTACTTTCTACTTTTTCTACTTTATACTGTGAGAATAAAACTTTTGAAACATATTTCAACACGTACAATACTAGTAATAATAATATTAATTCCATTAACTTATACTCCTTCATGACACATTGACGTCTGAAATACAGGCGTATTTTGAACTTTTTTTTCGTCTTACGATGTTATCACACTCCTCCTTTGATCAATCCGCAGTTACAAGAAATGGGATGTAATTGAATGTAAAAGTAAATAAATGTAAACAAATAAAATAAATTTAAATTAGAGTGTTCAACTAAATACCACGAAAGTCCCGTGGAAATCCCCGAATTTCTGATCGACGTTGTTGGCCCAGCTGGATGTTGCCTCGATTTTGGATCCCAAGCCACTCGTAATTTTTCACCACTATACGATCAGCCATCGCTCAACCATCATGACAGCAACACCCTTGATTATCACACATTCACGTTTTCATTTAATCATCTGTGATTGAAGAATTTACAAACTCTGAATCATTTTGCTTCATAGATACAACACCAGGTGTCGCACCACGCGTTTATTCAAAAACAATACACATCCGAACAATGAAATAAAATTGCAGACAAATAATTTTTTTTAAAACAAAATAAAATAATTATCAACAAGACGAAACGAAACAATTTATTCGATCGACATTTCAGATTTGCCGCGTGACGCCCTGTTCTTCAACTGCATCTTGGGATAGAAACTACCTTTGTGGCATTGGCCAGGACCTCGTGGTCACGTGTCAGCTGTTGATAAACACATTTCAGAAAGTCACATTAATTCTCACTCCATAACACCGACATTTGTTTCGTTTTAAAGTGTTGTTGGCGTCACCTCTCATCGTCGTAAGTACTTTTTTGAACTTCTTGCTAAATTTTTATTTCATTATTACTGACTTTTTCTACTCATTTAAGCAGACCCAAGCAATTAACAATGCAATCACACCGGAAATCACCATATTCACGTTTCCATAATGAAATAGTACAAAAATCACATCATGTAATTTATTATATTTAGAAAATATATGCCAATATTTTTAAAAAATCTATTTTCCTATTTCAGAACCTTCGGGAAACGACTGTACAAGCGGAATACTTTGGACCAACGAGTCCAGGCCATGCAGAAGAAATCCCTGTTGAAATGAGTCACGGCGAACACACAATTTCCGCAAAATACGAAGTAAAAATTAAGAAATAAAAATTAACACGGCACGTTTAATTATATATTTAATATTTTACGTTAGAGTCAAGACTACGACACGTGTGAAAATATGTTATTCCTCGAAGAAGAACGGAGAAAAAGTAGTTTCAACGTGCGCAAAGACAACATATCACGTTGGGTTATTATGGCACTAGTTGGTATTCTCACCGCAATTGTCGCCTCTTATATTGATATAGTTGTCGAGTTTCTATCGCAGCAAAAGTATTCAGTCTTGAAGAAATGTAAGAATTACCCACAAATTTAACAAACGAAACGTGTTTATGTTCCTCAATCGCGTATTTTAGATGTCGATCAATGTGTCCAACACGATTGCTTAATCATTCCCTATTTACTGTGGCTGGCGATGAATGCGGTGCCCGTTTTCCTAGCAGCAATTCTCGCCTGTGTTATCGAAGTAGGTCTTGACTTTAGAGGGATTATTACAGTACTAAAGAAGAATTTTCTTGATGACTAATTGATATTTCAACCAGCCTGTTGCAGCCGGAAGTGGAATTCCAGAAGTGAAATGCTATTTAAACGGGGTTAAAATCCCGCGGATAGTTCGCTTTCGGACTTTGATGGCGAAAACGGTGGGAGTTACGCTGTCGGTTGTTGGCGGATTGGCGGTTGGGAAAGTGAGTAGAACCAAAACACCTAAAAAACCGTGTTGGCGGGCCAAGCTGTGCGCTGGGTGGCAATTCGTGCAAAAATCGGTCAATTCTGCGCTACATTTTCCACATTTTTGAGTGAATTTTAGGAAGGTCCGATGATACATTCGGGCGCTGTCATTGCTGCTGGTATTTCTCAAGGACGGAGTACCTCGTTTGGAAAAGATTTTAAAGTAAGTAGAAACAAATTTAAATAAAAATTAATTAATTAATAGCTGCAATTTTATGATGGTTTTAGATTTTTACTCGTTTCCGATCTGACCGAGAAAAGAGAGACTTTGTTTCCGGTGGAGCCGCTGCAGGAGTGTCGGCCGCTTTTGGTGCACCCGTTGGTATGTTGACGCTGAATTGTGGGTGAGACAGTAGAACGCCAATTATCCTAACTATTTGGGAGACATAATGCTGGGCGCGATTTGCACTGCCACGCAAAGCGATTTTGACGTCATCAAAAATGGCGTCAGGTCACACCTGATTGGCTGCAATCAAAATAGCACATTTCACCCACTACGGATTTTCACAGAATTATAATTACAATCAGCATTCATTGCATTTTGCAATTCATGTCTCGTTTTAGGCGGCGTTTTATTCAGTTTGGAGGAAGGGGCCAGTTTTTGGAACCAGGAACTCACATGGCGCATAGTAATTACTCTCAAAATAGTAATACAATTTTTTCTTTTTATATAAATCACAATTATTTCTAGTTTTTCTGCTCAATGATGTCTACGTTTACTTTAAGCATAATTCTAAGTGCATATTACGGCAAACCGGCTCATTTCGACTACTCGGGATTACTCAACTTTGGAAAATTTGAAGTAAAAAAAAAAATAAAACGATTAAAAAAAAACGAATTAAATTAAATACTATTTCTACTTAAAATCCAGGCGATACCGTACAAATACTGGGAAATTTTTATCTTCATACTAATGGGCGCCGTTGGTAAATTTCAGCAACCTACGCCTTTACAAAAACGAAAATCTAACAAATTACTTCCACTTCCGCTTTAGGTGGCCTCTTTGGAGCTCTGTTCAACAGCGTCAACCGCAGACTGACCGTTTTTCGTATCCGGCATGTGCACAAAAAGTCATCCAAGGTTCTAGAAGCCGTTATTGTGGCCATGATAACCGCAACGGTGGGATTCGTATCAATATACCTGCTAAATGACTGCCAACAAATAGGACAAGATCCCACAAATTTTCCAACTCAGGTATATCACCTAAATGATTTCTAACACTAACAATTTGCAACAAATTTGCAACATTTTTTTCTCCAGTTCTACTGCGGAGACGGCGAATACAACGCCGTAGCTGCCCTTTGGTTCCAAACACCAGAAGCGAGTGTCAGAAGTCTGTTCCACGACCCAGGCCGTAAGTTCTCTCATTAAACGATTGGCTGGTTATGATACATATCTCTGTTTACTTTCTTCTAGGTTCACATAAACCACTTTCATTAGCAATATTCTTTGTTTTGTACTTCCTTCTGTCGTGCTGGACTTACGGCTTAGGGATTCCTAGCGGCCTTTTCATCCCATCCTTATTAACGGGTGCAGCTTGGGGTCGGTTAGTAGGAATAATATTGCAAGTTTGGAACCCTTCGCTTGTGAGTACTTGCTAATTATTACTCTTAAGACAGAAATGTATGTTTAGAAATTTGTATTTTGCTTCAATAGAATATGCCTGGAAAGTATGCGCTTGTAGGAGCTGCAGCTCAGCTTGGGGGAGTCGTGCGAATGACTCTTAGTCTGACAGTAATAATGATCGAAGCAACTGGTAATATAACCTTTGGTTTGCCGCTCATGATCGTGGTAGTGACTGCAAAATGGGTTGGTGATTATTTTAACGAGGTAACAAAACATCCGATGCATTCAAACTTCCAACTTCAATTATCTTCTTAAATCATTTAAAGAAGTAGGGAAAAATATGAAACGAAATTATTTCTGTAATCTGTTTTAGGGTATTTATGACATGCACATTCATCTCGCCAACGTACCGCTTTTAACTTGGGAACCGCCGCCATTGGTACACAATATCTATGCAAGGTAAATAAATATACAGAAAAATTATACACAGTCGATTTATAACGAATCGCGATATAACAAATACCTAAAAATGGTTGGCGAGCCATAGAACGGCATGTTAAAAAAAAATTCAATATTCTCGTTATAACGAATCGATTTTTTGGGTACTTTGCAATTTGTTATAACGAGTTTCGACTTATATCGATCATTTAGATTTTATATATGAATTTAAATTTAACTTACCATAAATTTAATTTAAACAGCGAAGTAATGAGTCATCCTGTGATAGCCTTTGAAGGAGTAGTAAAAGTCGGCAATGTTGTTAAAGTTCTGCTAGAGGAAACTCACAACGGATTTCCAATCGTTCAGCCGACTTTGGTCGATTCAGTAAATTAATTTTCATTTCATTTAATGCGAATAATTACCGTAAACTTTTTTTTAATTTTTAAATTTAGTCTAGCAACATGGAAGGACACTACGGAGGCATGATTCTTCGGTCACAATTAATAACGCTTCTGCAAGCAAGGGTAATGGGATTGCACAGCTCTGAATACAAACTTGAACCAAGGATAACATGTACACATATCCACGATTTATTTCCTATTGATTCGTTGTTTTGTGCGCTGATTGGATGACTGCAGTCTCGTTTCATGCATTGCTTGCCAATAAGAATGTTTGTTACTCGTTGTAATCCCAGAATACAGTGCATGTGGATGATGTCCAATTGTCCATGTTATCCTTTATTCATGATACAAATCAAACATTTTTGTTACCCGCCCCACATTCAACGCACAGTTTAAGAAGCCCTGCTCTTGTCGATTTCCATTAACGATTGATTTCCATACCCAAATTCAGGCTTTCATTGAACTCGAAGACGGCGTCAACAACAAACCAATCACCTTGGAGAATTTTAGGGCAAATTATCCGGTTACACCGTCAATAGAAGTATAAATATACAATTTCATTAAAAAAGAAAAAAAACCTTTTTTATGATTATTAATTTTTACTTGTAGGATGTGATTGAAAAATTGAAACCGGGAGATGATAATTACTACATAGATTTACATCCGTACATCAACCCTGCGGCCCATGTCGTTTTAGCGGTAATAAATGGTAATTTTTTAACGAATTATACTAACTCCAGGGTCTATTTTGCGCAGTCGGCATCGCTACCGAGGATATTCACTCTCTTCCGCGGGTTGGGATTGCGGCATTTGACTGTCGTTACAGAACGCAACGAAGTGATAGGAATAGTGACGAGGAAAGATTTGGCTCGCTACAGAATGAGCACAAAGGGAGGACAAGCGGCTTTAGAAGAATTACAAATTTCTATGGGTTAAATTTGTACAGTGTTACGTAATTTATAAACTTTTTAAATAATATAACCTTTGTGTTTGGCTCGGTACGAAACGTACAGTTAAAAATGAAGGAATAAATTTTTTTAATTAAAAAATTGTCAATTTTTGATTTTTATCAACTGTTTTTACTTTGAAATTGCAAGAGCAGATGCGCAGTCATTTTAAATCGGCTACAAATCGTAACCACTTATTGAACATGGTTGTGTATTGCCGGTAGTTATCGAATATTTTTTAATATTTCAATAAGATTTCAAAAAAAAAAATAAAAATTAAAAGAAGAAGAAGAATGAAAACTGGCAAAAAAAATGAAAAAAAAACTAGAAATGCTCAAAGAATATCGTAAAAAGAATGAAAAATTGCCAAAAATATGGTAAAAACAATGAAAAAGGACAAAAAATATCAAAATCTCCCAAAAAATCAAAGTCACTACGAATAAAAAGCAACAAACGGCGTGAAAGCTGTATATCCCGGTTCGCCATTTTGACTCACGCCATATTGGAATGCGGCTCTGCTCTGGGCAGCGCCTAACTCTCTCTTTCTGATTCATGTAATCGCTGTATTCTTCCTGCGTGTCGAAATGATCGGTCCTTTCTTGTTGCCCATGTCCATTCTCGTGTAATCTGCAGTCTCAGGTGCGCTGAATTCAAAAAGTTTGTCATCACTCATCAGCAATTTTAATTTCGTCACAAAGACAAACGTCGTTTCACCAACCCGGCAGGGATAACATTCCGCATAGCTTAACTATCTTGGCGGCTGCAATCGAATTAATTATAATAAATTATACGTGCGGATTTTGATGGTTTGAAAATTACATTTTTTCGTCGATCGCTCGATCGATCGGCGACTTGGGCGAAGGAAGCTGCTGCTCGATTGACGGTCGAGTCGAGTCGAATCGAATCGAATCGAAGCGCCCACCCTGTCCCTGTACGACTCTCTGTTCCTGAATTTTTCAGATTTATTCGTAATCATCCTGAAAAGAAATACTGTATTTTATTTATTTATTTATTTATTTATTTCTTAATTGTTTTAAATAAAAATAAAAATTTGAATTTTATATTTTTCGTTTACTTCTTTCGGTTTTTCGAAATAAGCCTAATTTCGTTGTTTCTCCCCTTACCTGGTAGTTAGTGTTGGTAAATAATCTCCAATGTCCAATGCCGTAAATGCTCTATCTCATCTTGGATTTTCTTTCCTCGGAATTATAAACTTAATTCCATCCACGATTTCATCCAACTTGATCAACGAGCATGTTTGCGAGAGGAGAGTTGCATTTTGCCAAATACTACTTGGGGTCTCGTGATCTCGTGATCTCGGATCGGGAGCAAGTGCGTGTGACGTCACGAACTATGCTTTTTCACAAATTGGCATAGGTTAACAATGACATGTGGTTGTTAAGCCTATTTGTGTGGAGATAGAATTGTGAACTAACACCGGCACTTGATTTGAATTGAATGTTTTGTTTTGTGCAACATTATATAATAAATTATTGCATTGAATGAAATTAATCTTTTGAAAATAATTCAGATTAATAAATTTGCTAAAATTAAAATGAAAATTTGGAGGAAATGATGAAATGTGCTGATGAAATAAACGTATAAATATTTTGTATTTTCAGATTAAGATTCCAGAAAATTAGCTGGAAAATGGATAAATGGATAAGGACATGACATGAAATTGAATTTGTATTGAATTTGTGTTGAGATTTGCATTAAAGTTTTAATTAAAGTTGAATTTTTTGATTTGATTTTGATTGAATGTTTTGTGCAACATATTGCATTACATTAATTAAAAATACAATAAAATAAAATAAACTAAACAAAATGAATATATTGAATAAAAAATCTTGGCGAATAGAATAAATTATACACAGTATTCACGATTCCATGGGAACCGAGTAACAATTGATTGCTCATCTTTGCCAGGGCTCAGCCCCGGCCAACCGTCAAACCGTCACCACGCATCAGCAACTCTATCTCTGCAAGTTTGCAACAGTAATTAGAGAATTAACGAAATTCGAAAAAATCAATAAATTTAGAGAAAATTAGGCTTTTATTTCCAACTTTTAAATGCTGATAAAATGTTGTGTTAAAACGTTGCAAAAGATGTCTACCGTTCTGCCTCGAATAAACGCCGGGGCGTTTAATAGTTTTTCTGACTCATCCCACCCGGCGCTTATTCAGGCCCGGCGCGTAACTGAAAAATCGCCGATTTTTCTCTAAAAATAATCATTTTTCCTTAAAAATGATCATTTTTTCATAAAATCACCGATTTTTTCCTACAAATGATCACTTTTTTCACAAAAATCACCGATTTTTTCCGAAAAATCGCCGATTGTTCTTTAAAAATGGTCATTTTTCCTTAAAAATGGTCATTTTTCCTTAAAAATGGTCATTTTTCCTTAAAAATGGTCATTTTTCCTTAAAATTGGTCATTTTTCCTTAAAAATGGTCATTTTTTCATAAAATTACCGATTTTTTCCTAAAAATGATCACTTTTTCCTAAAAAATCACCGATTTCTTTTTAAAAATGATCATTTTTTCATAAAAATCACCGATTTTTTTCCTACAAATGATCACTTTTTTCATAAAAATCACCGATTTTTTCCTAAAAATCGCCGATTTTTCTCTAAAAATGGTCATTTTTCCTTAAAATTGGTCATTTTTCCTTAAAAATGGTCATTTTTTCATAAAATCACCGATTTTTTATTAAAAATAATCACTTTTTTCTAAAAAATCACCGATTTCTTTTTAAAAATGATCATTTTTTCATAAAAATCAACGATTTTCCCTAAACATGATCATTTTTTGCTCAAAAATTATCATTTTTTTTTCAAAAATTATTATTTTTTCGTAAAAATTATCATTTTTTCGTAAAAATTATCATTTTTTCGTAAAAATTATCATTTTTTCGTAAAAATTATCATTTTTTCGTAAAAACCACCGATTTTTCCTAAAAATCACCGATTTTCCCTAAACATGATCATTTTTTGCTCAAAAATTATCATTTTTTCGTAAAAATCAGTGACGTTTTGAGACCCGGCGTTTATTCGGGGCCGGCGACAATTGCTGAAATGCACAAAAAGGCATCCAAGGTTCTAGAAGCCGTTATTGTGGCCATGATAACCGCAACGGTGGGATTCGTATCAATATACCTGCTAAATGACTGCCAACAAATAGGACAAGATCCCACAAATTTTCCAACTCAGGTATATCACCTAAATGATTTCTAAAATTAACAATTTGCAACAAACTTGCAACATTTTTTTCTCCAGTTCTACTGCGGAGACGGCGAATACAACGCCGTAGCTGCCCTTTGGTTCCAAACACCGGAAGCGAGTGTCAGAAGTCTGTTCCACGACCCAGGCCGTAAGTTCTCTCATTAAACGATTGGCTGGTTATGATACATATCTCTGTTTACTTTCTTCTAGGTTCACATAAACCACTTTCATTAGCAATATTCTTTGTTTTGTACTTCCTTCTGTCGTGCTGCACTTACGGCTTAGGGATTCCTAGCGGCCTTTTCATCCCATCCTTATTAACGGGTGCAGCTTGGGGTCGGTTAGTAGGAATAATATTGCAAGTTTGGAACCCTTCGCTTGTGAGTACTTGCTAATTATTACTCTTAAGACAGAAATGTATGTTTAGAAATTTGTATTTTGCTTCAACAGAATATGCCTGGAAAGTATGCGCTTGTAGGAGCTGCAGCTCAGCTTGGGGGAGTCGTGCGAATGACTCTTAGTCTGACAGTAATAATGATCGAAGCAACTGGTAATATAACCTTTGGTTTGCCGCTCATGATCGTGGTAGTGACTGCAAAATGGGTTGGTGATTATTTTAACGAGGTAACAAAACATCCGATGCATTCAAACTTCCAACTTCAATTATCTTCTTAAATCATTTAAAGAAGTAGGGAAAAATATGAAACGAAATTATTTCTGTAATCTGTTTTAGGGTATTTATGACATGCACATTCATCTCGCCAACGTACCGCTTTTAACTTGGGAACCGCCGCCATTGGTACACAATATCTATGCAAGGTAAATAAATATACAGAAAAATTATACACAGTCGATTTATAACGAATCGCGATATAACAAATACCTAAAAATGGTTGGCGAGCCATAGAACGGCATGTTAAAAAAAAATTCAATATTCTCGTTATAACGAATCGATTTTTTGGGTACTTTGCAATTTGTTATAACGAGTTTCGACTTATATCGATCATTTAGATTTTATATATGAATTTAAATTTAACTTACCATAAATTTAATTTAAACAGCGAAGTAATGAGTCATCCTGTGATAGCCTTTGAAGGAGTAGTAAAAGTCGGCAATGTTGTTAAAGTTCTGCTAGAGGAAACTCACAACGGATTTCCAATCGTTCAGCCGACTTTGGTCGATTCAGTAAATTAATTTTCATTTCATTTAATGCGAATAATTACCGTAAACTTTTTTTTAATTTTTAAATTTAGTCTAGCAACATGGAAGGACACTACGGAGGCATGATTCTTCGGTCACAATTAATAACGCTTCTGCAAGCAAGGGTAATGGGATTGCACAGCTCTGAATACAAACTTGAACCAAGGATAACATGTACACATATCCACGATTTATTTCCTATTGATTCGTTGTTTTGTGCGCTGATTGGATGACTGCAGTCTCGTTTCATGCATTGCTTGCCAATAAGAATGTTTGTTACTCGTTGTAATCCCAGAATACAGTGCATGTGGATGATGTCCAATTGTCCATGTTATCCTTTATTCATGATACAAATCAAACATTTTTGTTACCCGCCCCACATTCAACGCACAGTTTAAGAAGCCCTGCTCTTGTCGATTTCCATTAACGATTGATTTCCATACCCAAATTCAGGCTTTCATTGAACTCGAAGACGGCGTCAACAACAAACCAATCACCTTGGAGAATTTTAGGGCAAATTATCCGGTTACACCGTCAATAGAAGTATAAATATACAATTTCATTAAAAAAGAAAAAAAACCTTTTTTATGATTATTAATTTTTACTTGTAGGATGTGATTGAAAAATTGAAACCGGGAGATGATAATTACTACATAGATTTACATCCGTACATCAACCCTGCGGCCCATGTCGTTTTAGCGGTAATAAATGGTAATTTTTTAACGAATTATACTAACTCCAGGGTCTATTTTGCGCAGTCGGCATCGCTACCGAGGATATTCACTCTCTTCCGCGGGTTGGGATTGCGGCATTTGACTGTCGTTACAGAACGCAACGAAGTGATAGGAATAGTGACGAGGAAAGATTTGGCTCGCTACAGAATGAGCACAAAGGGAGGACAAGCGGCTTTAGAAGAATTACAAATTTCTATGGGTTAAATTTGTACAGTGTTACGTAATTTATAAACTTTTTAAATAATATAACCTTTGTGTTTGGCTCGGTACGAAACGTACAGTTAAAAATGAAGGAATAAATTTTTTTAATTAAAAAATTGTCAATTTTTGATTTTTATCAACTGTTTTTACTTTGAAATTGCAAGAGCAGATGCGCAGTCATTTTAAATCGGCTACAAATCGTAACCACTTATTGAACATGGTTGTGTATTGCCGGTAGTTATCGAATATTTTTTAATATTTCAATAAGATTTCAAAAAAAAAAATAAAAATTAAAAGAAGAAGAAGAATGAAAACTGGCAAAAAAAATGAAAAAAAAACTAGAAATGCTCAAAGAATATCGTAAAAAGAATGAAAAATTGCCAAAAATATGGTAAAAACAATGAAAAAGGACAAAAAATATCAAAATCTCCCAAAAAATCAAAGTCACTACGAATAAAAAGCAACAAACGGCGTGAAAGCTGTATATCCCGGTTCGCCATTTTGACTCACGCCATATTGGAATGCGGCTCTGCTCTGGGCAGCGCCTAACTCTCTCTTTCTGATTCATGTAATCGCTGTATTCTTCCTGCGTGTCGAAATGATCGGTCCTTTCTTGTTGCCCATGTCCATTCTCGTGTAATCTGCAGTCTCAGGTGCGCTGAATTCAAAAAGTTTGTCATCACTCATCAGCAATTTTAATTTCGTCACAAAGACAAACGTCGTTTCACCAACCCGGCAGGGATAACATTCCGCATAGCTTAACTATCTTGGCGGCTGCAATCGAATTAATTATAATAAATTATACGTGCGGATTTTGATGGTTTGAAAATTACATTTTTTCGTCGATCGCTCGATCGATCGGCGACTTGGGCGAAGGAAGCTGCTGCTCGATTGACGGTCGAGTCGAGTCGAATCGAATCGAATCGAAGCGCCCACCCTGTCCCTGTACGACTCTCTGTTCCTGAATTTTTCAGATTTATTCGTAATCATCCTGAAAAGAAATACTGTATTTTATTTATTTATTTATTTATTTATTTCTTAATTGTTTTAAATAAAAATAAAAATTTGAATTTTATATTTTTCGTTTACTTCTTTCGGTTTTTCGAAATAAGCCTAATTTCGTTGTTTCTCCCCTTACCTGGTAGTTAGTGTTGGTAAATAATCTCCAATGTCCAATGCCGTAAATGCTCTATCTCATCTTGGATTTTCTTTCCTCGGAATTATAAACTTAATTCCATCCACGATTTCATCCAACTTGATCAACGAGCATGTTTGCGAGAGGAGAGTTGCATTTTGCCAAATACTACTTGGGGTCTCGTGATCTCGTGATCTCGGATCGGGAGCAAGTGCGTGTGACGTCACGAACTATGCTTTTTCACAAATTGGCATAGGTTAACAATGACATGTGGTTGTTAAGCCTATTTGTGTGGAGATAGAATTGTGAACTAACACCGGCACTTGATTTGAATTGAATGTTTTGTTTTGTGCAACATTATATAATAAATTATTGCATTGAATGAAATTAATCTTTTGAAAACAATTCAGATTAATAAATTTGCTAAAATTAAAATGAAAATTTGGAGGAAATGATGAAATGTGCTGATGAAATAAACGTATAAATATTTTGTATTTTCAGATTAAGATTCCAGAAAATTAGCTGGAAAATGGATAAATGGATAAGGACATGACATGAAATTGAATTTGTATTGAATTTGTGTTGAGATTTGCATTAAAGTTTTAATTAAAGTTGAATTTTTTGATTTGATTTTGATTGAATGTTTTGTGCAACATATTGCATTACATTAATTAAAAATACAATAAAATAAAATAAACTAAACAAAATGAATATATTGAATAAAAAATCTTGGCGAATAGAATAAATTATACACAGTATTCACGATTCCATGGGAACCGAGTAACAATTGATTGCTCATCTTTGCCAGGGCTCAGCCCCGGCCAACCGTCAAACCGTCACCACGCATCAGCAACTCTATCTCTGCAAGTTTGCAACAGTAATTAGAGAATTAACGAAATTCGAAAAAATCAATAAATTTAGAGAAAATTAGGCTTTTATTTCCAACTTTTAAATGCTGATAAAATGTTGTGTTAAAACGTTGCAAAAGATGTCTACCGTTCTGCCTCGAATAAACGCCGGGGCGTTTAATAGTTTTTCTGACTCATCCCACCCGGCGCTTATTCAGGCCCGGCGCGTAACTGAAAAATCGCCGATTTTTCTCTAAAAATAATCATTTTTCCTTAAAAATGATCATTTTTTCATAAAATCACCGATTTTTTCCTACAAATGATCACTTTTTTCACAAAAATCACCGATTTTTTCCGAAAAATCGCCGATTGTTCTTTAAAAATGGTCATTTTTCCTTAAAAATGGTCATTTTTCCTTAAAAATGGTCATTTTTCCTTAAAAATGGTCATTTTTCCTTAAAATTGGTCATTTTTCCTTAAAAATGGTCATTTTTTCATAAAATTACCGATTTTTTCCTAAAAATGATCACTTTTTCCTAAAAAATCACCGATTTCTTTTTAAAAATGATCATTTTTTCATAAAAATCACCGATTTTTTTCCTACAAATGATCACTTTTTTCATAAAAATCACCGATTTTTTCCTAAAAATCGCCGATTTTTCTCTAAAAATGGTCATTTTTCCTTAAAATTGGTCATTTTTCCTTAAAAATGGTCATTTTTTCATAAAATCACCGATTTTTTATTAAAAATAATCACTTTTTTCTAAAAAATCACCGATTTCTTTTTAAAAATGATCATTTTTTCATAAAAATCAACGATTTTCCCTAAACATGATCATTTTTTGCTCAAAAATTATCATTTTTTTTTCAAAAATTATTATTTTTTCGTAAAAATTATCATTTTTTCGTAAAAATTATCATTTTTTCGTAAAAATTATCATTTTTTCGTAAAAATTATCATTTTTTCGTAAAAACCACCGATTTTTCCTAAAAATCACCGATTTTCCCTAAACATGATCATTTTTTGCTCAAAAATTATCATTTTTTCGTAAAAATCAGTGACGTTTTGAGACCCGGCGTTTATTCGGGGCCGGCGACAATTGCTGAAATGCACAAAAAGGCATCCAAGGTTCTAGAAGCCGTTATTGTGGCCATGATAACCGCAACGGTGGGATTCGTATCAATATACCTGCTAAATGACTGCCAACAAATAGGACAAGATCCCACAAATTTTCCAACTCAGGTATATCACCTAAATGATTTCTAAAATTAACAATTTGCAACAAACTTGCAACATTTTTTTCTCCAGTTCTACTGCGGAGACGGCGAATACAACGCCGTAGCTGCCCTTTGGTTCCAAACACCGGAAGCGAGTGTCAGAAGTCTGTTCCACGACCCAGGCCGTAAGTTCTCTCATTAAACGATTGGCTGGTTATGATACATATCTCTGTTTACTTTCTTCTAGGTTCACATAAACCACTTTCATTAGCAATATTCTTTGTTTTGTACTTCCTTCTGTCGTGCTGCACTTACGGCTTAGGGATTCCTAGCGGCCTTTTCATCCCATCCTTATTAACGGGTGCAGCTTGGGGTCGGTTAGTAGGAATAATATTGCAAGTTTGGAACCCTTCGCTTGTGAGTACTTGCTAATTATTACTCTTAAGACAGAAATGTATGTTTAGAAATTTGTATTTTGCTTCAACAGAATATGCCTGGAAAGTATGCGCTTGTAGGAGCTGCAGCTCAGCTTGGGGGAGTCGTGCGAATGACTCTTAGTCTGACAGTAATAATGATCGAAGCAACTGGTAATATAACCTTTGGTTTGCCGCTCATGATCGTGGTAGTGACTGCAAAATGGGTTGGTGATTATTTTAACGAGGTAACAAAACATCCGATGCATTCAAACTTCCAACTTCAATTATCTTCTTAAATCATTTAAAGAAGTAGGGAAAAATATGAAACGAAATTATTTCTGTAATCTGTTTTAGGGTATTTATGACATGCACATTCATCTCGCCAACGTACCGCTTTTAACTTGGGAACCGCCGCCATTGGTACACAATATCTATGCAAGGTAAATAAATATACAGAAAAATTATACACAGTCGATTTATAACGAATCGCGATATAACAAATACCTAAAAATGGTTGGCGAGCCATAGAACGGCATGTTAAAAAAAAATTCAATATTCTCGTTATAACGAATCGATTTTTTGGGTACTTTGCAATTTGTTATAACGAGTTTCGACTTATATCGATCATTTAGATTTTATATATGAATTTAAATTTAACTTACCATAAATTTAATTTAAACAGCGAAGTAATGAGTCATCCTGTGATAGCCTTTGAAGGAGTAGTAAAAGTCGGCAATGTTGTTAAAGTTCTGCTAGAGGAAACTCACAACGGATTTCCAATCGTTCAGCCGACTTTGGTCGATTCAGTAAATTAATTTTCATTTCATTTAATGCGAATAATTACCGTAAACTTTTTTTTAATTTTTAAATTTAGTCTAGCAACATGGAAGGACACTACGGAGGCATGATTCTTCGGTCACAATTAATAACGCTTCTGCAAGCAAGGGTAATGGGATTGCACAGCTCTGAATACAAACTTGAACCAAGGATAACATGTACACATATCCACGATTTATTTCCTATTGATTCGTTGTTTTGTGCGCTGATTGGATGACTGCAGTCTCGTTTCATGCATTGCTTGCCAATAAGAATGTTTGTTACTCGTTGTAATCCCAGAATACAGTGCATGTGGATGATGTCCAATTGTCCATGTTATCCTTTATTCATGATACAAATCAAACATTTTTGTTACCCGCCCCACATTCAACGCACAGTTTAAGAAGCCCTGCTCTTGTCGATTTCCATTAACGATTGATTTCCATACCCAAATTCAGGCTTTCATTGAACTCGAAGACGGCGTCAACAACAAACCAATCACCTTGGAGAATTTTAGGGCAAATTATCCGGTTACACCGTCAATAGAAGTATAAATATACAATTTCATTAAAAAAGAAAAAAAACCTTTTTTATGATTATTAATTTTTACTTGTAGGATGTGATTGAAAAATTGAAACCGGGAGATGATAATTACTACATAGATTTACATCCGTACATCAACCCTGCGGCCCATGTCGTTTTAGCGGTAATAAATGGTAATTTTTTAACGAATTATACTAACTCCAGGGTCTATTTTGCGCAGTCGGCATCGCTACCGAGGATATTCACTCTCTTCCGCGGGTTGGGATTGCGGCATTTGACTGTCGTTACAGAACGCAACGAAGTGATAGGAATAGTGACGAGGAAAGATTTGGCTCGCTACAGAATGAGCACAAAGGGAGGACAAGCGGCTTTAGAAGAATTACAAATTTCTATGGGTTAAATTTGTACAGTGTTACGTAATTTATAAACTTTTTAAATAATATAACCTTTGTGTTTGGCTCGGTACGAAACGTACAGTTAAAAATGAAGGAATAAATTTTTTTAATTAAAAAATTGTCAATTTTTGATTTTTATCAACTGTTTTTACTTTGAAATTGCAAGAGCAGATGCGCAGTCATTTTAAATCGGCTACAAATCGTAACCACTTATTGAACATGGTTGTGTATTGCCGGTAGTTATCGAATATTTTTTAATATTTCAATAAGATTTCAAAAAAAAAAATAAAAATTAAAAGAAGAAGAAGAATGAAAACTGGCAAAAAAAATGAAAAAAAAACTAGAAATGCTCAAAGAATATCGTAAAAAGAATGAAAAATTGCCAAAAATATGGTAAAAACAATGAAAAAGGACAAAAAATATCAAAATCTCCCAAAAAATCAAAGTCACTACGAATAAAAAGCAACAAACGGCGTGAAAGCTGTATATCCCGGTTCGCCATTTTGACTCACGCCATATTGGAATGCGGCTCTGCTCTGGGCAGCGCCTAACTCTCTCTTTCTGATTCATGTAATCGCTGTATTCTTCCTGCGTGTCGAAATGATCGGTCCTTTCTTGTTGCCCATGTCCATTCTCGTGTAATCTGCAGTCTCAGGTGCGCTGAATTCAAAAAGTTTGTCATCACTCATCAGCAATTTTAATTTCGTCACAAAGACAAACGTCGTTTCACCAACCCGGCAGGGATAACATTCCGCATAGCTTAACTATCTTGGCGGCTGCAATCGAATTAATTATAATAAATTATACGTGCGGATTTTGATGGTTTGAAAATTACATTTTTTCGTCGATCGCTCGATCGATCGGCGACTTGGGCGAAGGAAGCTGCTGCTCGATTGACGGTCGAGTCGAGTCGAATCGAATCGAATCGAAGCGCCCACCCTGTCCCTGTACGACTCTCTGTTCCTGAATTTTTCAGATTTATTCGTAATCATCCTGAAAAGAAATACTGTATTTTATTTATTTATTTATTTATTTATTTCTTAATTGTTTTAAATAAAAATAAAAATTTGAATTTTATATTTTTCGTTTACTTCTTTCGGTTTTTCGAAATAAGCCTAATTTCGTTGTTTCTCCCCTTACCTGGTAGTTAGTGTTGGTAAATAATCTCCAATGTCCAATGCCGTAAATGCTCTATCTCATCTTGGATTTTCTTTCCTCGGAATTATAAACTTAATTCCATCCACGATTTCATCCAACTTGATCAACGAGCATGTTTGCGAGAGGAGAGTTGCATTTTGCCAAATACTACTTGGGGTCTCGTGATCTCGTGATCTCGGATCGGGAGCAAGTGCGTGTGACGTCACGAACTATGCTTTTTCACAAATTGGCATAGGTTAACAATGACATGTGGTTGTTAAGCCTATTTGTGTGGAGATAGAATTGAAGACTAAAGAATATTGTGAACTAACACCGGCACTTGATTTGAATTGAATGTTTTGTTTTGTGCAACATTATATAATAAATTATTGCATTGAATGAAATTAATCTTTTGAAAATAATTCAGATTAATAAATTTGCTAAAATTAAAATGAAAATTTGGAGGAAATGATGAAATGTGCTGATGAAATAAACGTATAAATATTTTGTATTTTCAGATTAAGATTCCAGAAAATTAGCTGGAAAATGGATAAATGGATAAGGACATGACATGAAATTGAATTTGTATTGAATTTGTGTTGAGATTTGCATTAAAGTTTTAATTAAAGTTGAATTTTTTGATTTGATTTTGATTGAATGTTTTGTGCAACATATTGCATTACATTAATTAAAAATACAATAAAATAAAATAAACTAAACAAAATGAATATATTGAATAAAAAATCTTGGCGAATAGAATAAATTATACACAGTATTCACGATTCCATGGGAACCGAGTAACAATTGATTGCTCATCTTTGCCAGGGCTCAGCCCCGGCCAACCGTCAAACCGTCACCACGCATCAGCAACTCTATCTCTGCAAGTTTGCAACAGTAATTAGAGAATTAACGAAATTCGAAAAAATCAATAAATTTAGAGAAAATTAGGCTTTTATTTCCAACTTTTAAATGCTGATAAAATGTTGTGTTAAAACGTTGCAAAAGATGTCTACCGTTCTGCCTCGAATAAACGCCGGGGCGTTTAATAGTTTTTCTGACTCATCCCACCCGGCGCTTATTCAGGCCCGGCGCGTAACTGAAAAATCGCCGATTTTTCTCTAAAAATAATCATTTTTCCTTAAAAATGATCATTTTTTCATAAAATCACCGATTTTTTCCTACAAATGATCACTTTTTTCACAAAAATCACCGATTTTTTCCGAAAAATCGCCGATTGTTCTTTAAAAATGGTCATTTTTCCTTAAAAATGGTCATTTTTCCTTAAAAATGGTCATTTTTCCTTAAAAATGGTCATTTTTCCTTAAAATTGGTCATTTTTCCTTAAAAATGGTCATTTTTTCATAAAATTACCGATTTTTTCCTAAAAATGATCACTTTTTCCTAAAAAATCACCGATTTCTTTTTAAAAATGATCATTTTTTCATAAAAATCACCGATTTTTTTCCTACAAATGATCACTTTTTTCATAAAAATCACCGATTTTTTCCTAAAAATCGCCGATTTTTCTCTAAAAATGGTCATTTTTCCTTAAAATTGGTCATTTTTCCTTAAAAATGGTCATTTTTTCATAAAATCACCGATTTTTTATTAAAAATAATCACTTTTTTCTAAAAAATCACCGATTTCTTTTTAAAAATGATCATTTTTTCATAAAAATCAACGATTTTCCCTAAACATGATCATTTTTTGCTCAAAAATTATCATTTTTTTTTCAAAAATTATTATTTTTTCGTAAAAATTATCATTTTTTCGTAAAAATTATCATTTTTTCGTAAAAATTATCATTTTTTCGTAAAAATTATCATTTTTTCGTAAAAACCACCGATTTTTCCTAAAAATCACCGATTTTCCCTAAACATGATCATTTTTTGCTCAAAAATTATCATTTTTTCGTAAAAATCAGTGACGTTTTGAGACCCGGCGTTTATTCGGGGCCGGCGACAATTGCTGAAATGCACAAAAAGGCATCCAAGGTTCTAGAAGCCGTTATTGTGGCCATGATAACCGCAACGGTGGGATTCGTATCAATATACCTGCTAAATGACTGCCAACAAATAGGACAAGATCCCACAAATTTTCCAACTCAGGTATATCACCTAAATGATTTCTAAAATTAACAATTTGCAACAAACTTGCAACATTTTTTTCTCCAGTTCTACTGCGGAGACGGCGAATACAACGCCGTAGCTGCCCTTTGGTTCCAAACACCGGAAGCGAGTGTCAGAAGTCTGTTCCACGACCCAGGCCGTAAGTTCTCTCATTAAACGATTGGCTGGTTATGATACATATCTCTGTTTACTTTCTTCTAGGTTCACATAAACCACTTTCATTAGCAATATTCTTTGTTTTGTACTTCCTTCTGTCGTGCTGCACTTACGGCTTAGGGATTCCTAGCGGCCTTTTCATCCCATCCTTATTAACGGGTGCAGCTTGGGGTCGGTTAGTAGGAATAATATTGCAAGTTTGGAACCCTTCGCTTGTGAGTACTTGCTAATTATTACTCTTAAGACAGAAATGTATGTTTAGAAATTTGTATTTTGCTTCAACAGAATATGCCTGGAAAGTATGCGCTTGTAGGAGCTGCAGCTCAGCTTGGGGGAGTCGTGCGAATGACTCTTAGTCTGACAGTAATAATGATCGAAGCAACTGGTAATATAACCTTTGGTTTGCCGCTCATGATCGTGGTAGTGACTGCAAAATGGGTTGGTGATTATTTTAACGAGGTAACAAAACATCCGATGCATTCAAACTTCCAACTTCAATTATCTTCTTAAATCATTTAAAGAAGTAGGGAAAAATATGAAACGAAATTATTTCTGTAATCTGTTTTAGGGTATTTATGACATGCACATTCATCTCGCCAACGTACCGCTTTTAACTTGGGAACCGCCGCCATTGGTACACAATATCTATGCAAGGTAAATAAATATACAGAAAAATTATACACAGTCGATTTATAACGAATCGCGATATAACAAATACCTAAAAATGGTTGGCGAGCCATAGAACGGCATGTTAAAAAAAAATTCAATATTCTCGTTATAACGAATCGATTTTTTGGGTACTTTGCAATTTGTTATAACGAGTTTCGACTTATATCGATCATTTAGATTTTATATATGAATTTAAATTTAACTTACCATAAATTTAATTTAAACAGCGAAGTAATGAGTCATCCTGTGATAGCCTTTGAAGGAGTAGTAAAAGTCGGCAATGTTGTTAAAGTTCTGCTAGAGGAAACTCACAACGGATTTCCAATCGTTCAGCCGACTTTGGTCGATTCAGTAAATTAATTTTCATTTCATTTAATGCGAATAATTACCGTAAACTTTTTTTTAATTTTTAAATTTAGTCTAGCAACATGGAAGGACACTACGGAGGCATGATTCTTCGGTCACAATTAATAACGCTTCTGCAAGCAAGGGTAATGGGATTGCACAGCTCTGAATACAAACTTGAACCAAGGATAACATGTACACATATCCACGATTTATTTCCTATTGATTCGTTGTTTTGTGCGCTGATTGGATGACTGCAGTCTCGTTTCATGCATTGCTTGCCAATAAGAATGTTTGTTACTCGTTGTAATCCCAGAATACAGTGCATGTGGATGATGTCCAATTGTCCATGTTATCCTTTATTCATGATACAAATCAAACATTTTTGTTACCCGCCCCACATTCAACGCACAGTTTAAGAAGCCCTGCTCTTGTCGATTTCCATTAACGATTGATTTCCATACCCAAATTCAGGCTTTCATTGAACTCGAAGACGGCGTCAACAACAAACCAATCACCTTGGAGAATTTTAGGGCAAATTATCCGGTTACACCGTCAATAGAAGTATAAATATACAATTTCATTAAAAAAGAAAAAAAACCTTTTTTATGATTATTAATTTTTACTTGTAGGATGTGATTGAAAAATTGAAACCGGGAGATGATAATTACTACATAGATTTACATCCGTACATCAACCCTGCGGCCCATGTCGTTTTAGCGGTAATAAATGGTAATTTTTTAACGAATTATACTAACTCCAGGGTCTATTTTGCGCAGTCGGCATCGCTACCGAGGATATTCACTCTCTTCCGCGGGTTGGGATTGCGGCATTTGACTGTCGTTACAGAACGCAACGAAGTGATAGGAATAGTGACGAGGAAAGATTTGGCTCGCTACAGAATGAGCACAAAGGGAGGACAAGCGGCTTTAGAAGAATTACAAATTTCTATGGGTTAAATTTGTACAGTGTTACGTAATTTATAAACTTTTTAAATAATATAACCTTTGTGTTTGGCTCGGTACGAAACGTACAGTTAAAAATGAAGGAATAAATTTTTTTAATTAAAAAATTGTCAATTTTTGATTTTTATCAACTGTTTTTACTTTGAAATTGCAAGAGCAGATGCGCAGTCATTTTAAATCGGCTACAAATCGTAACCACTTATTGAACATGGTTGTGTATTGCCGGTAGTTATCGAATATTTTTTAATATTTCAATAAGATTTCAAAAAAAAAAATAAAAATTAAAAGAAGAAGAAGAATGAAAACTGGCAAAAAAAATGAAAAAAAAACTAGAAATGCTCAAAGAATATCGTAAAAAGAATGAAAAATTGCCAAAAATATGGTAAAAACAATGAAAAAGGACAAAAAATATCAAAATCTCCCAAAAAATCAAAGTCACTACGAATAAAAAGCAACAAACGGCGTGAAAGCTGTATATCCCGGTTCGCCATTTTGACTCACGCCATATTGGAATGCGGCTCTGCTCTGGGCAGCGCCTAACTCTCTCTTTCTGATTCATGTAATCGCTGTATTCTTCCTGCGTGTCGAAATGATCGGTCCTTTCTTGTTGCCCATGTCCATTCTCGTGTAATCTGCAGTCTCAGGTGCGCTGAATTCAAAAAGTTTGTCATCACTCATCAGCAATTTTAATTTCGTCACAAAGACAAACGTCGTTTCACCAACCCGGCAGGGATAACATTCCGCATAGCTTAACTATCTTGGCGGCTGCAATCGAATTAATTATAATAAATTATACGTGCGGATTTTGATGGTTTGAAAATTACATTTTTTCGTCGATCGCTCGATCGATCGGCGACTTGGGCGAAGGAAGCTGCTGCTCGATTGACGGTCGAGTCGAGTCGAATCGAATCGAATCGAAGCGCCCACCCTGTCCCTGTACGACTCTCTGTTCCTGAATTTTTCAGATTTATTCGTAATCATCCTGAAAAGAAATACTGTATTTTATTTATTTATTTATTTATTTATTTCTTAATTGTTTTAAATAAAAATAAAAATTTGAATTTTATATTTTTCGTTTACTTCTTTCGGTTTTTCGAAATAAGCCTAATTTCGTTGTTTCTCCCCTTACCTGGTAGTTAGTGTTGGTAAATAATCTCCAATGTCCAATGCCGTAAATGCTCTATCTCATCTTGGATTTTCTTTCCTCGGAATTATAAACTTAATTCCATCCACGATTTCATCCAACTTGATCAACGAGCATGTTTGCGAGAGGAGAGTTGCATTTTGCCAAATACTACTTGGGGTCTCGTGATCTCGTGATCTCGGATCGGGAGCAAGTGCGTGTGACGTCACGAACTATGCTTTTTCACAAATTGGCATAGGTTAACAATGACATGTGGTTGTTAAGCCTATTTGTGTGGAGATAGAATTGAAGACTAAAGAATATTGTGAACTAACACCGGCACTTGATTTGAATTGAATGTTTTGTTTTGTGCAACATTATATAATAAATTATTGCATTGAATGAAATTAATCTTTTGAAAATAATTCAGATTAATAAATTTGCTAAAATTAAAATGAAAATTTGGAGGAAATGATGAAATGTGCTGATGAAATAAACGTATAAATATTTTGTATTTTCAGATTAAGATTCCAGAAAATTAGCTGGAAAATGGATAAATGGATAAGGACATGACATGAAATTGAATTTGTATTGAATTTGTGTTGAGATTTGCATTAAAGTTTTAATTAAAGTTGAATTTTTTGATTTGATTTTGATTGAATGTTTTGTGCAACATATTGCATTACATTAATTAAAAATACAATAAAATAAAATAAACTAAACAAAATGAATATATTGAATAAAAAATCTTGGCGAATAGAATAAATTATACACAGTATTCACGATTCCATGGGAACCGAGTAACAATTGATTGCTCATCTTTGCCAGGGCTCAGCCCCGGCCAACCGTCAAACCGTCACCACGCATCAGCAACTCTATCTCTGCAAGTTTGCAACAGTAATTAGAGAATTAACGAAATTCGAAAAAATCAATAAATTTAGAGAAAATTAGGCTTTTATTTCCAACTTTTAAATGCTGATAAAATGTTGTGTTAAAACGTTGCAAAAGATGTCTACCGTTCTGCCTCGAATAAACGCCGGGGCGTTTAATAGTTTTTCTGACTCATCCCACCCGGCGCTTATTCAGGCCCGGCGCGTAACTGAAAAATCGCCGATTTTTCTCTAAAAATAATCATTTTTCCTTAAAAATGATCATTTTTTCATAAAATCACCGATTTTTTCCTACAAATGATCACTTTTTTCACAAAAATCACCGATTTTTTCCGAAAAATCGCCGATTGTTCTTTAAAAATGGTCATTTTTCCTTAAAAATGGTCATTTTTCCTTAAAAATGGTCATTTTTCCTTAAAAATGGTCATTTTTCCTTAAAATTGGTCATTTTTCCTTAAAAATGGTCATTTTTTCATAAAATTACCGATTTTTTCCTAAAAATGATCACTTTTTCCTAAAAAATCACCGATTTCTTTTTAAAAATGATCATTTTTTCATAAAAATCACCGATTTTTTTCCTACAAATGATCACTTTTTTCATAAAAATCACCGATTTTTTCCTAAAAATCGCCGATTTTTCTCTAAAAATGGTCATTTTTCCTTAAAATTGGTCATTTTTCCTTAAAAATGGTCATTTTTTCATAAAATCACCGATTTTTTATTAAAAATAATCACTTTTTTCTAAAAAATCACCGATTTCTTTTTAAAAATGATCATTTTTTCATAAAAATCAACGATTTTCCCTAAACATGATCATTTTTTGCTCAAAAATTATCATTTTTTTTTCAAAAATTATTATTTTTTCGTAAAAATTATCATTTTTTCGTAAAAATTATCATTTTTTCGTAAAAATTATCATTTTTTCGTAAAAATTATCATTTTTTCGTAAAAACCACCGATTTTTCCTAAAAATCACCGATTTTCCCTAAACATGATCATTTTTTGCTCAAAAATTATCATTTTTTCGTAAAAATCAGTGACGTTTTGAGACCCGGCGTTTATTCGGGGCCGGCGACAATTGCTGAAATGCACAAAAAGGCATCCAAGGTTCTAGAAGCCGTTATTGTGGCCATGATAACCGCAACGGTGGGATTCGTATCAATATACCTGCTAAATGACTGCCAACAAATAGGACAAGATCCCACAAATTTTCCAACTCAGGTATATCACCTAAATGATTTCTAAAATTAACAATTTGCAACAAACTTGCAACATTTTTTTCTCCAGTTCTACTGCGGAGACGGCGAATACAACGCCGTAGCTGCCCTTTGGTTCCAAACACCGGAAGCGAGTGTCAGAAGTCTGTTCCACGACCCAGGCCGTAAGTTCTCTCATTAAACGATTGGCTGGTTATGATACATATCTCTGTTTACTTTCTTCTAGGTTCACATAAACCACTTTCATTAGCAATATTCTTTGTTTTGTACTTCCTTCTGTCGTGCTGCACTTACGGCTTAGGGATTCCTAGCGGCCTTTTCATCCCATCCTTATTAACGGGTGCAGCTTGGGGTCGGTTAGTAGGAATAATATTGCAAGTTTGGAACCCTTCGCTTGTGAGTACTTGCTAATTATTACTCTTAAGACAGAAATGTATGTTTAGAAATTTGTATTTTGCTTCAACAGAATATGCCTGGAAAGTATGCGCTTGTAGGAGCTGCAGCTCAGCTTGGGGGAGTCGTGCGAATGACTCTTAGTCTGACAGTAATAATGATCGAAGCAACTGGTAATATAACCTTTGGTTTGCCGCTCATGATCGTGGTAGTGACTGCAAAATGGGTTGGTGATTATTTTAACGAGGTAACAAAACATCCGATGCATTCAAACTTCCAACTTCAATTATCTTCTTAAATCATTTAAAGAAGTAGGGAAAAATATGAAACGAAATTATTTCTGTAATCTGTTTTAGGGTATTTATGACATGCACATTCATCTCGCCAACGTACCGCTTTTAACTTGGGAACCGCCGCCATTGGTACACAATATCTATGCAAGGTAAATAAATATACAGAAAAATTATACACAGTCGATTTATAACGAATCGCGATATAACAAATACCTAAAAATGGTTGGCGAGCCATAGAACGGCATGTTAAAAAAAAATTCAATATTCTCGTTATAACGAATCGATTTTTTGGGTACTTTGCAATTTGTTATAACGAGTTTCGACTTATATCGATCATTTAGATTTTATATATGAATTTAAATTTAACTTACCATAAATTTAATTTAAACAGCGAAGTAATGAGTCATCCTGTGATAGCCTTTGAAGGAGTAGTAAAAGTCGGCAATGTTGTTAAAGTTCTGCTAGAGGAAACTCACAACGGATTTCCAATCGTTCAGCCGACTTTGGTCGATTCAGTAAATTAATTTTCATTTCATTTAATGCGAATAATTACCGTAAACTTTTTTTTAATTTTTAAATTTAGTCTAGCAACATGGAAGGACACTACGGAGGCATGATTCTTCGGTCACAATTAATAACGCTTCTGCAAGCAAGGGTAATGGGATTGCACAGCTCTGAATACAAACTTGAACCAAGGATAACATGTACACATATCCACGATTTATTTCCTATTGATTCGTTGTTTTGTGCGCTGATTGGATGACTGCAGTCTCGTTTCATGCATTGCTTGCCAATAAGAATGTTTGTTACTCGTTGTAATCCCAGAATACAGTGCATGTGGATGATGTCCAATTGTCCATGTTATCCTTTATTCATGATACAAATCAAACATTTTTGTTACCCGCCCCACATTCAACGCACAGTTTAAGAAGCCCTGCTCT
Organism: Strigamia acuminata; assembly: GCA_949358305.1. Taxonomy (NCBI): domain Eukaryota; kingdom Metazoa; phylum Arthropoda; class Chilopoda; order Geophilomorpha; family Linotaeniidae; genus Strigamia; species Strigamia acuminata. The sequence continues at coordinate 43,721,814 of OX442314.1, forward strand.
TGTCGATTTCCATTAACGATTGATTTCCATACCCAAATTCAGGCTTTCATTGAACTCGAAGACGGCGTCAACAACAAACCAATCACCTTGGAGAATTTTAGGGCAAATTATCCGGTTACACCGTCAATAGAAGTATAAATATACAATTTCATTAAAAAAGAAAAAAAAACCTTTTTTATGATTATTAATTTTTACTTGTAGGATGTGATTGAAAAATTGAAACCGGGAGATGATAATTACTACATAGATTTACATCCGTACATCAACCCTGCGGCCCATGTCGTTTTAGCGGTAATAAATGGTAATTTTTTAACGAATTATACTAACTCCAGGGTCTATTTTGCGCAGTCGGCATCGCTACCGAGGATATTCACTCTCTTCCGCGGGTTGGGATTGCGGCATTTGACTGTCGTTACAGAACGCAACGAAGTGATAGGAATAGTGACGAGGAAAGATTTGGCTCGCTACAGAATGAGCACAAAGGGAGGACAAGCGGCTTTAGAAGAATTACAAATTTCTATGGGTTAAATTTGTACAGTGTTACGTAATTTATAAACTTTTTAAATAATATAACCTTTGTGTTTGGCTCGGTACGAAACGTACAGTTAAAAATGAAGGAATAAATTTTTTTAATTAAAAAATTGTCAATTTTTGATTTTTATCAACTGTTTTTACTTTGAAATTGCAAGAGCAGATGCGCAGTCATTTTAAATCGGCTACAAATCGTAACCACTTATTGAACATGGTTGTGTATTGCCGGTAGTTATCGAATATTTTTTAATATTTCAATAAGATTTCAAAAAAAAAAATAAAAATTAAAAGAAGAAGAAGAATGAAAACTGGCAAAAAAAATGAAAAAAAAACTAGAAATGCTCAAAGAATATCGTAAAAAGAATGAAAAATTGCCAAAAATATGGTAAAAACAATGAAAAAGGACAAAAAATATCAAAATCTCCCAAAAAATCAAAGTCACTACGAATAAAAAGCAACAAACGGCGTGAAAGCTGTATATCCCGGTTCGCCATTTTGACTCACGCCATATTGGAATGCGGCTCTGCTCTGGGCAGCGCCTAACTCTCTCTTTCTGATTCATGTAATCGCTGTATTCTTCCTGCGTGTCGAAATGATCGGTCCTTTCTTGTTGCCCATGTCCATTCTCGTGTAATCTGCAGTCTCAGGTGCGCTGAATTCAAAAAGTTTGTCATCACTCATCAGCAATTTTAATTTCGTCACAAAGACAAACGTCGTTTCACCAACCCGGCAGGGATAACATTCCGCATAGCTTAACTATCTTGGCGGCTGCAATCGAATTAATTATAATAAATTATACGTGCGGATTTTGATGGTTTGAAAATTACATTTTTTCGTCGATCGCTCGATCGATCGGCGACTTGGGCGAAGGAAGCTGCTGCTCGATTCAAGGTCGAGCGAGGATATAAGGTTCAGTCATCATGAAAGTCTTCTGTGATTGGCTTATTGATTTGACGTCATAAATGTCATTAAGGTATCGTTCTGTCTCTTCCGATAGGCCTTTGGAACATCTCTCTGAGATTTACGAAAGAGAATTCTGTTGAAAACTGGACAAAAGTGAGTAATTTAATCATTATAAATTTAAATTATGAATTAAATTATTTTACTGTAGACATTTTTCAGTCAATACGACTCGAAACAAGTGGAAGCTTGGATAAATCATGCATAAATCGAACGTCTCTTTTGCACGCAGAAACAGAAACAAAAACTACCAACGAGTACGGTGATTGCAAATTTATTACAAGGTAAATTTCAAACTTTGAAAATATTTAAAAAATATTTAAAAATTTATGTTTAATAGGTTACATGAAGCTAGGATACAACGAATAAGATAAGTGCCGTATGACGGCATCAAGAAAAGCTTTAATTTGCATCAGTAGATTAAAATGAAATGAAATTTATTTTTAATCATTTTAATCATTTAAAAAAATATATAGGTAAGCAAAGGTTTTGCATGATATTAGCAACGTTATTTACTCAAAAAAAAACACACACAATAAAAGCAATAAAATAGGCTCGGAAGCGAGAACAAATCAAAATTAATTAAAATTAGAAATTAAAACAAATTAAAATTAAAAATTAAAATGAATTAAAATTAAAAATTAAAATGAATTAAAATTAAAAATTAAAATGAATTACAATAAAAAATTAAAATAAATTTAAATTAAAAATTAAAAGGATTTACAATTAAAAATTAAAATACATTAAATAAAAATTATACTAAGCAAAACAAAGCAAAGGTAAACACCAAAGTTATACACAGGTTATAGTCAACTACAATGAAAATTTATAAATTATGTATACGTACTTTATCATAATTTTAGAAATAATCAACAATAATTTTAATTAAAGTAACTTATTGTAATTAAGATTTTGACCACATTGTCGCCTTTTGTAACTGTCTGCGAGTTTTCTGCTCTAACCTATTCTCTTCTTCAAAATTATTCAAAAAATTAATTTTTGCAAATGTTCTTGAAGTGCTATAATAACGAATTATTTTTTTGTCAATGCTTGGAAATTTATAAGCTATCAGTTCTTGCAATTTTTTTATGACTTTTGGCTTTCTATTGATGTAGTTTCCATGAAATTCAAAGAAGAGAACTTCAAATTGTTTAAACAACTCCAGCCACGCATCAGATGGCTCGTACAGGCTACCCGTGTATGAAAGAGAACGCAGCCATGTGGGTGCATTATAAACAAAACTTGAGATCTTGTGGCCGAGAGTTGGATCAACGTCCTGGCACTTGTACGCAGTATACCCAGCAAGATATCGAATGCCATCTGCTTCAGCAAGTTCAGTGGTGGAGAGTCGTGTGTTTGTGGTAGTTGCTGTGGTTGTGGAGACATTGCTAGTTGTAAATTCTTCTAGGAGCTGTTGAATTTCTGTTTCTTCATTGATTTCTGATTCCCTATTTCCAGATTCTGCAAATGATGACAGCAATGCGGAAGAGATTAATGTGTCGGTATCAGTTTCATTCACTTCACAAGCCGTGCCAAGTGGAATTACTGAGCAGTTGGCACCGAGCAGAAGTAAACGTAGGCGATTAAGACAGTCAGCTGGCAATGGATGCAGATAGAATTTGCCTATTCCTCTAATTTTGGAAAATAAATGTTCTAGGCAATCTTGTGTTAGGCGGCGGGTTAATAAGTATGTTGTGTTTGTTGCTGCCATGTCTTGATGCAAGCCTTGTAAAGCCTTAATAGCTTGCAGAATGCCACGTTGAAATGGAAGCATTGATTTGCTTTTTCCAAACCGGCTATAAAACATCAAGTGGTCCATTTTCTCTAACACTTCTTGTTGTTGGTCCAAACAATTTCCGAATGCACTTTTAATTGGTATCTTTTCATCATTTGGGACACTGGCATTGAAAACATCAAACGTGTCATTAACTGCTTGAAAAAATTTTGATGCTTCTTCTTCTTGGAGATATCGACGCAGAGCAACAGCTGTTTTATTGGAAAACAATTTGGCTGCATCCCTAACTCTCTGCCTATCACTTCCTTGCAATTCAATGTGATACCTTGTGAGTGTTTGGACGGTCGCCACGTGGTCGGGGGAGAGCCACGAGGCGCTGGACACAACACACACGATAGAATTCACTCCGAAATACACAAGAGACACAAGTTTAGTTTAAGGTAAGCTTTATTGATGTCTAGGGGTATGATGTGGTGTCTCCCAGTGCATTTCCCAATGCGACGGCTGCGAACAGCCGTCCCTAACAAGACCGCGTGGCACGGCGGCCAATGGCCGCCATGACACACGTGGTCGGAATACCGTTTAGCCATGTCGCCGCTACGTTCACGGAGAACGCAGGACGGACATGGGGAACGTGGACTATCAAGTCCCGGCGGGCGACAGAGTCGCTACGCCAACTGGATTCGTCATTGCCGCCAGCGTGGAAGAGCGATCGTGGAAGCGACCGTTCGCCATGCTGGAAGTTAGAGAACTCTCTGGGCCTCTGCGGGGCCCACCACTTCCGGAAGGGGCACTTCCGGTTCCCAATTGGCCGGGCCAACGACCGTCAGCTCCACCTGGTGCGGGGGTCCGCAACAGGTGCGCGCGAGAAACACACGAGGTGCGCGAGAGCCGTGGAAGCGCCGTGTGTTGCAGGCAAGTGAGCGGACTGAGCGGGCAGCCGGTCACATCTCCCCCCCCTAAAAAAGGTAAGTACTGAGAGGGGTACCTCAACACAATCACGAAAGTGGTTGTTTGAAAGTTAATTTCATAATTAAAAATTAATCATTACTTTTCTTTTTTGCAGATAACCAGATGACCGGATGAGTTGATGACAACTGGACCACGGATCACCAGCAGGTAACATCGGGAAAAATACACCAGAGAAAACAACGCACACTTACCCCCAGGATGAAGACAAAATACAATTCGTGAAATATAAATACTGTAAATAACACTTGTAAATTTTTAACACATTTGAATAAAAAATTCTTTGAAAAATATTAAAATCTAAGTTAATTTAATTCTAATAGGTAAGTAAATGCATTTGTAGCTTTGAGAATAAAAGTTAGGACTATTATTATTACCTTGATAGAGAAAAAACCATTTAAAAAATGTAAAAACTATCAACACTATTGGCATTATAAAGTTTTGAGAAAAACTGGCCACTTCTTCTATATCTGTAGCGTCTTGCCGGGCGTCGGTGGCGTCTCGTCGTCGTCGTCACGTTCGTTCTCTTTTATCGACGGCAGCTCCTTCGCCAGGTTACGACGCGTCTTTTGCTCTCGCTTCGCGGCGGATCTGGTTTTCTTTTCCACTTTTTTCTCCGCCTTCTCTGCCTTCGATTGTGGTGGAAGAGGCGGCGGAGGCGTATGCGATTCTTCGGTTTCCATCGCACTCGATGCTTCGGCGACGGTCTCGGTGGCGGCCGCGCCATTTTCGGTTGACATCGGAGCGGTCTGGAGATTCTGAAATGAAATGTCCGTTGGTCTCTCGCCGAATATCGGCGGCATAATGACCGCTGGATTTGGAATTGACTGTAAAACAGTCGAGGAACAAACGAATTCCGTCGGCATGCTCGTATCGTTTGAGACGATCGTACACGACGGTGGTGGGATTGATTTCTTCGCCGCTTGCGTACATGACGTAACCGTAGCGGTCACTCGTTGGCTCACGGCGAGGGCGGCTTGTCGCTGTTTATAATCAGCGACCTTCTCCCACTTGAGGCGTTCTTTGGCTAAAGCGTTTACTGTCTCTTCCGCCATCTTTGGATTTCGTTCGCGGATCTTTAGTCGCATTGCGACGAGGGCCGCCGAAATCTCAGAGCGTGGTTTGGCTTTCGATTCTGTCACCGTCGAACATGACTGTTTTACAGTCACTTTCTTCGGTGGTCGAAGGATTTTAGTCGAACTCGAAGTTGAAGTTTTTGGTGTCTGCGACGTTTGCGAACGATTCGCCGCAAATCCGGCTAGTTTCAAGCGTAAAACCGCTCTTTTTGAAACTCGTCCAGTCGTTGTATCGTCAGCTTTTGACGTGGAATTGGGATTTGATCCCGTTCGTGGCGATTGGGCTGAAGTCGAGGCGCCGGAATTGGCGTAAAACGCCTTTTCTGACTTCTTTCTTTCTCTACGAGAACGCACGCGCATCCAACCGACCACGCGGTTTCTTACTGGAATCGGGCGTCCGGATACTGTCATAAAATGACGGAACCAGAGTTCCAAAGGCTCGTTGCAATCCACATGTCCTTCACCAAGACAGTTTTCGCACGGAGTTAACGCGCCGTTGTTGCGTTCGGTTACGCAACTTCCTAAACACACCGGGCATAAGACTCGAGTGCCGGCTGGATATTCTTCCATTGGAAAATAAATAAAAATGAATTGATCAAATCAAATATACGGAACAGGAAATCGACGGGATTCGTGCGGAGGAGACGAACTGGACAGTCACTTGCTTGGAACGAGAATGATTTGATGTTGCCAAGATTCCTTCCTAAGTACCGCAGAATAGCGTCTTTTTACGCAACGTGTACGAAACCGGAAACGCTATGTTGTCGTCTCGTGATTGGTCCGTAGGAATTTCGAATTCGGAGGTGTCCACCTAGTGGTCAATCTCTGTATCGTATCGGCAAAATATGATTTCTCGATGGTCTTTTCGAATCCGAATTCGGTTTGGGCTGTGCTGCCGTGGTTTTGTGTGAAACCACTCGTGGCAGAGACAAAGCCTTTTTCTTTCTTTTTGGTTTCCCAAAAGGTTTTACTGGTGTTGGCAACTTGGTTGCGATACCAGATTCTGTTGGTCGCACTGGTGGTGGCAAGATTGTTGCTGTACCAGTGTTCACAGGTCGGTTCTCAAGAACTTCTTCATCTTCCTCATCTAAAATGGGCTATCGAGCTCTCTTTCCAGAAGAAATAAGTCTTTTTAAGTTTCCACACTATTGCATGTACTTTTTAATTGTAAAATCATTGATTTTATAAGACTATAAGCATTTGTATTGGTCACTTTAGTGATTATATATGGTGCTTTGAAATGGTCTTTGCGAGACGAAGCTAATGGTATATCCATTTTTCTCAAAGGATGGATTTTTAGCAAAACTAAATTTCCCATTTCAAGTTCAGAATTTTCAGCACATGGCCTGAGTTTATCAAACCATAGCTAAATGTTCCAAATCAGCATTCTAGTTGTTAGACAAACTGGTTTTACAACAAAAACACCTTGGTCTGTTACTTGCAGAAAGGACAGCTCCGAGCCCGCCGTCACTTTGCATCTGTAAGGATGACAAAGTTGCGAGCGAAATCCGGCGCAGGCAGCGTCATTCCTTCTGCGAGTCGGTATTCAAACCCTCGAATGCAAATGTTGCATTCTTCTGTCCACTGCTACTAAACATATATATTTTAAAGAGTGAAAGAAAAAATGAGTTTCTTGAGTGCTGCTCAATTTTGGTCACAACGTGGCCTTTATTTTAACGTTTGTCGGTGACATATTATTGTTTATTTAAACAATTAGTGTCAATGGTACGATCAAAAGTTAGGTGTATTCATTCAAGTCTGTAGAGTTTGACTCTGTAACTTCTTTAACGATAATAAAATACAATATTTACTTGCTGGTAAAAATCCCACGTGTCTGTAGGACTTCCTTGTAACTGGTAGTCACTGGAAATGTCAAAGACAGGGCCGCAGTTTGCAAAAACGGACAGAGGTGATTGATTAACAACCAACTAGAATCCATTAGATTGCTTGATGTGGCTACTCATGGGAGAGGGATTAGTGATGTCACTTCCCCCCCCCATGTTTCCCATGGTAACGTGATTCGAGTTAATTTCTTGGAAATTAATCCCCAGATTTCCCAAATTTTCGAAATCTTTTGAAAATCAAACTTTTCCCGAAAAATCTGTGAATACCACATGTTTTTCCGTTGCTTTCTAGTCGCCATCTTGGGTTTTTATAAAAAAAAATAAATAATTCGACCAGATAAAATGCCAAAATTTCTCCATTTCTGAAAAAAACCAACAATTTTTGAAAGCAAATAGAAATTTGTTTGGAACTAGAAGTTCTGAACCAGATCAAAATGGTCTGATTCCACAAAAACATGACTTTTGTGCTTTAAAAAAGCACGAAATCATGTCTGTAGAACTTCGAAATTTTCAAACCAGAGATACGACACATGGTTTCAAGCATAGACTGATCCAGCGTCGTTTGTTTGTTCAGGGAACGTATTGTTGAATCCATCGCCTGACGAAATCGAGAGACGTATGGTATTGTCTGAATCAATCGTAATTAACTCAGGTGTCTGTACAAAAAGCTGCTTGCTGGCGAATTCTACGTGGTTTTGCCTGTTCTTGTGAATGACATTGATTGAATGTATCAAACCGCAGAATCGTAGCAAATGAAAATGGACAAAGTGGATTAATTCATAGAATTGATTTCCCAGAGTTCCGAGAAAAGTCGAAATTTAAAATTCCAATCATTCTCGAAAATTCCGAGATTTCCACATGTTTTTCTATTGTTTTTCCAGTCGCCATGTTTGATTTTTTTTAAAATAAAAACAAAATTTTGACCGTTTTAATGTTCCAATCCCTACATTTCTGCAGAAAAAACAACACTTTTTGAAAAACACAATAGTGATTTTTCGATTTGGAACTAGAAGTTCAGAACCAGATCAAAATGGTCTGATTCCATGAGAACATGACTTTTGTGCCCAAAAAAGGTACGAAATCGTGTCCAAAGAACTTCTAAATTTTCAAACCAGAGATTTCCATCGTCGTGTCCAACAATAGAAAGCTAACCGCGCTAGCGCGCAGACAAAAACGTTTCTTTATTGCACAGCAACATTGAAAAACAGAGAAGAAAGATAAGAAAATGAATAAAAAATCACAAAATACTGGGTGTTTTTTAATATAAAATACACTCAAAAAGTTCCAATTTTTAGCAGAAGGTTTTTGCAGATATTTACATTACGGGGATATTGTTGCAATCTCTTCTTCTGCCCCAAGAGACCAACAAACGCGCCCGCTCGCCCCTTTCGGGAAGCCTTCATTCCAGTCTGCACGAGGCTGCCTTTCGACAGAAACGTGCCTACACTGAGATGTCTGTTCATCCCAATGAAATGGTGTTTTTTGTGGGACAGTCAGCTGCACTTAAAGTAAAAAAGGAAATGCATCTCCTGTCCCTAGTTGCTTTGGGGGCCCACCCTTCAGCTGCCAACTTAAAGCCATATCACCTTCTATTTGGTGCTGTCTACCTCCAGGTCATGAAACACGTGTATTCAGTTACAACGATGTCTACTGTCCGGTGTGGCGTCCCAAAGAACCATGAAAATCATAGATAGGGAAAAAAAATCGAAGATAAAGAGAAAAAACAAAAAAAGGTCGTAAAATAAACAAACTTCCAAATTGTAGAGATTGCCCAAAACTGTGGTTCGAGCACAGTCCTCGAAAACAAGCTGAAACAACTTGAAAATCCAATGAAGGTGAATAAAATTCAGAAACAAAAGTTACAGGCTAGATTCCCAGTCTTTTTTCAAAGCTGGTAGCTACCTGAACGCACAGATATCGTTCCTACGCCCTAACGAACTCTCTGTGCCATTTGAGCACTTCACCATCGGTATCCCCGTACCTCCGGCAGCTCTCCCTGCTGTCCGTGTCCCAATTTTCCACAGTTCTAGGGTTGTATCCAACTTGCAACTGTTTCCAACCAGTACACGGGACAGGGTAGGATTATGACCGATGTGAACCCGGATGAGCGCTTTGAGCAGCCACAACGCAACCCATAAATTATGAGCCACAACAAAAATCAAGGCAGTCTTCCCATGTGTGCGGACACTTCGCTGCTACTCGGGTCCAACTACACGCCAACTCACCGCACGTGACTGTTCCCGCGCCAGCGACCACTTGTTGTGACCCGACTGGACCGGGGTCAACGAAGAGTTTCTCTCGTGACCTCGTTTCGGGTGTAAGGGGAGCCGCAAGCGCGTCTCCCTTCCCTCAGTGCATTGACATCTAGTCAATGGACAGGCGTCTGCCCTGAGGGAGTGGGGATGGCTCGTCCACCCCACCATTGGGTGATTCCGGTCACCTGTCAACCCCGCTTTGTGCAAAGGAATGTGCCTTGCACTGAGCGGGCAGAACCAACACAACCATCAAACGAGAAACACACGTAAACCCGTCGTCCTACAAGATCAGGCCCAAGTAAATATACTGGGATTGACCGAGGACAAAGGACAATTTACCGTGAGTACGTTTGGTCAGTGTCAAACTCCGCAGAGTAACCTGCGAGATAAGATTACCACACTATTTTAGCACACCAGCTAGAAATAGTAAAAACCACTCCAGTTTAGCGAGTTGTGCAGACAAACGGTCGCACAAGCCTAAACTGCAGTAAAACCACGACGAGCGTTCCCGCCGCTGTGTGACCGCCGGGAGCCAGAAGAGTCCGCCGCTGTGTGATCGCCGGACACCACACAAAAACCTAGACAACAGACCGAAGTAAGCCTTTTAACTAAGCATTCACTCGCGCCCGACCAGCGTGAGCCCGAAGGACCAGCCAGAGACGAGCCGAGGACGCCATATTGCCACGCCGGCCCAAGACGACACCACGTTGCCACAACGAGGACGCCATCTTGGACACGACCGAGACAACAGACGACCTCGCCGATTCCAGCCAGCTTTCATCATACCTTTACCTTTCCATTTCCCTTCACCCATTCCGATTTACCTTTTACCTACCTTTTATATATATATATATATAAGATATATCTGTACATTGTCCCACAGAATAAATCTATATTATATTTTACCTTTTATATCTGTGTAATCATTTCTTTGGGTAAACCGCTTGAGCAAAGCGGTAGTGAGTTAGTCGAATTAAGTAATCAACCCACGAGTTAGCGACGGTTAGAGTTGAGCGCGACACGTGGGGGCCTGTCCGGGATCAAGTTGAATAACTGATTCTAACCTGTGATTACATCATACCCAAAGCAAGAAATGGCAGATAATACCCGAGTAACAGATTCCGACTCCGACGCAAACAAGAGAGCCGGCAGTCGTAAAGGCGCCGACTATCACTTGCGATCTGGAGGTCCCTTACCCAAAGCCTCAGCGCACGAAGCGAGGCAAAAACGGCGTAAGCCTAAACCCGATCGTAGAAGCGCATCAGAGGCATCGCACCCGTCTCGCGCCGAGACGAGGCAGCGATTGGACGAGACAGAGCGGGGTGAAGAGCAATCTCACTCCAAACTGCCGCGTTCTAACCGTGACGGCGAGACGAGCGGAAACGAGGTTTTATCCCGTAACCAATCGCCTCGTCTAACGCACGACACCGAGGTGGGCAGTCCGAAAGCAGCGTCTCCGATACAAAAGACGGCCTCAAATACGACCGCTAATTCGGCACTAAACACGCCAGTTACGCACAGTCGACCAGCCTCGGTAGTGTCTGAAGGGCACAAGTCCAACTCGTCCTCTGTCAAGCGTGTTTCAAGCCAGCCTTACAGCGTCTCGGGCACCTTGATTGATGCGATGCAGTTGGCACAAGCGGAGGGAGTGAGATACACCCTTCCGACGGGGAAGATTACCGTGTACGAAACGTTACAAATCGTACGTGCAGCTTTAAAAGCGCACAGTGTATCCCCACAAATCACCATTGTTGAAGGTGCACACGCTCAACAATTGGTTGATTCCGCTCAATTTGAAGCGGATGCAGAGAATGAGGCTCGACAAGCCATTCGCGAGAGACGGAGGAAGCTGGCGGAAAGAGAAGCGCAAGCTCTCGAGTACGGCAGAACCCAGCCCAATCCGACTACTCCCGAGGAGGTAGAAATAGTTGACCGAGCCCTGAGAGCACATCGATATGCTTTCCACTCGCAACAAGAAGCAGAGCGAGCATTTATGGCCAGATTGCGACGAGATGACCCGAAATCCGTTCGCAAACCAGAGGTCAGTTCATCCGAGCTGTCCGACGAGAGCCTAGAGGGAGACCCAAAGCGCACGCCGAAGGCCAAACCCAAACCCCAGCCGGAGAGGGCAACACCAGCTACTCCGCGCAAGAGAGATGCGTCGGCCAGAGAACAACAAACTCGGCCCCGCATGCAAGCTCTCGATTCAGCCACAAATAATGCGATAACGCGGTTAATCAACGCTAATAATGCTAGGCGAAATGAAGAGCAAGCTCTCACAAGCCAACAGCAAGATAATCCGCAAGGGACTGAGTGGCAACAACCAGTGCCCATCCTTAAAGACGACGAGTCGTCAAGGAGACAATCGCATGATCGCACCTCTTCGCGAGAAGAAGGCAAACGCGATGAAAGACCGAAATATTATCACTACGGAAATAGTGATTCGTCGTCAGATGGACTGGAGTCAAATGCACCCAGTCATCACGATTCGGAGAGAGGTTCCGGAGAAAGACGAAGGGAAAGAGAGCGCGATGAACGCAGGGAAAGGGAACGTGACGACCGTCGTAGGGGCCGGAAAGAGTCAAACTCTTCACGGCGCAACCCGCCACGCCACTCACCGTCTCCTGACCCCAGCTCCGACCCCTCATCCAACGACGACAGACGAAAGGAAAAATCAAGTAATCGCCGGAAGAGATCCAACTCTCCGCGCGATAGAGAGAAACGACGTCGATCGGAAAATAGCGACCACCGACGGGAGGAGTTTCAGGACCTTCCCCGACAAAGCGCGTTTACCGATTCGACGGGTCGGCAGTATACGATGGGAGAGCTTGGAAGAGCCCTACTCGGCTCGTTGAAGGCCGAGGGAATCGATCTGAGCAAACGAAACGATCGTAATCGTAGCACTGGCGACCGCGTAAAGAAAAAATACGCTGTCTCCCGACGTGACACCATGAGTGTTACCGGGAATATTAGGTGGCAATTTTATATTCAGAACCGTTTCGACGGGTCATGGAAAGCGGGAGATCGCTTCCTTGACGAAGTAATTCGAATTAAGACTGCCACCAAAGCCACCGTAGGAGACATGCTCACCCACGGTATTGTCGAGCTAATGACAGGCTCGGCACGTGAGTGGTACCAAGGATTGAAAGGCGTCAATTGGGACGACTTTTTAATGAGATTCGACCTACGCTACGGCGAGACACCCGAAGAGGTGAGCCGAAAGATGCGAGGTCTTCGCCAGATGCCTGGTGAAACCATAATGGATTACGACATTCGCGCCAGATTGTTGTTCGAAAAGGCCCCGATGGAATTTCATGCCACGGGATTCAACCTTTTCTTTCTCGGCGGTTTGTCGGAATACTCGCAACGGGTGCTACTTGAAGAAAGGGCACCGACAGGAGGCAGCTACGAGGAGATGAGCGCCTTCCTGTTTGAGAACACGATAGATATCGAGAAAAGATATTATTCCGCTTTACCAGAAGCGGAGAAAGCAGCAACCGCTAAACGTCTCAAGTTGAGTGCGGAAAGATATGGGGCGACAGATAAAATTATGCGCCCTACTGAATATCTTAGCGGTATAATGGAGCTGGCAGAAGCTAGCGTTGGTTTACAAATAAAAAATAAACTGACATCCACGCTGCCTTCCAACCCTTTGGCCGCCCCTAAAAAGGCACCGACAGCGTCAGCCATGCAAGCGACACTGGAGGAGGTCAAGGAGGGGGAGGAAGCCGGACAAGATGCCGGAAAATCAGACAAAAAAGAAGAAAAAGACGATTATTCGACGGACGAAGAAATACGAAGCTATCGCGATACCTTATCAACGGGTTGCGATGAGGAAGGACCGCTAGTACATCTCATCCATCGAGATAGAGCGGTAGAAGAATTTCGCGCCAGGTTAAAACCAAATGCCGGCCGAATTCCGAAGTATTTTCGAAAAAATTACACGCCACCGTCGAAAGCAGACCCTGAAAAGAAAAAATCGACTGAAGCCCCAAGAGACAAATCAAATATTCGTTGTTTCAAGTGTAACCAACCGGGTCACTATTCCAATGAGTGCCCAAGAACAGCGAAAGAAGACGCTAAATTTGACGCAATAATGAAGCAGATGGCAGAGATTAAACTCGCCATGGCAAAAAACGAGTCAAAAAACGAGTCAGCGCAGGCGGCGAAGAAATAACTTCTCGACCGTCTGCGCCATTCATGAAGAAGAAGGGGTTTAACAAAGGGTTCGATAAGCCGCCACCAGTCAAAGAAATGGGTAGTGACATAGCTAACGCCCAAATTCAAGACAGGGCCAACAACGCTTTGCAGGTAATTACCGCAAACGCTGAGGCTGAGGCGGAAGAACCGAACCTACTGCTTGAAGAATTACCTCAAGTAGTCGAAGACACAGAAGAATTTCGTGTTTTCATGTGCAACGTGGCGGTCGAATACACCAACCGCCTATGCATGTTGCCCATGACAATAGAACGTGAAAAAATTATGGGACTACTAGACTCGGGAGCAGATCGCTCGTTCGTTTCCGAAGACATAGTAGCATCATTGGGTCTCACCGATAAGATAAAAGGCGTTAATAAAAATATACGTCTAAAAACCGCCAACGGAATGGCGCGTCCAAAAGGAGTTATATTATTGACCATGGAGTGGCTCGGAGGGGTAGAACAGCACCCTTTCCTGGTCCTGCCCACATGCGACAGAATTTTTCTGTTGGGCTTAGACCTCATGGCGTCAATGGAAATACAACCAAATCCAATAACGAAATCTTGGAATTATATCAGAAATGATAAGGAAAGACCCGCAATTGTCGTGCCACCAGCTCTTGTAAAAGAAGCGGCCGACAAGACACAGTGGGAGAAAGGCCTAAAGAAATTCGTTCAAGACTACGATTTTAAAGCATTCGTAACAGAATTGCAACGGGACAATGTAGTGGAAACACTTGTCGCCGACGCCGCTTTAGAATTAAACGAAGCGGCAGCCCTACGAAGGGTCCTACTTAAATATGAGGGGATCCTGTCGAAAAAACCGGGCCGAACGAATAGGGCTATTCACGAAATTAAATTGACGGATAATAAACCTATACGAGTTGCGTATAAGGGAATGAACCCGCAAAAACGTGAAATAGTGCAAAAAATGTGCCAAGAAATGCTAGACAGTGGCATTGTCTCCGAGGCCCAGGGAGAATACGCGACGCGAGTTGTGCTCGTGATGCGCCCGGGCTCGGACCCACGCCTATGCATTGATTACCGCCCATTAAACGCGGTGACAGAGATAGATCCCATACAGATGCCGTCTATCGAATCCATTTTGAGAGAGCTTAGCCCCTTTTCTTGGGTTACGACGATGGATCTGTCGAAGGGGTACTGGCAAGTTGAGATGAGGCCAGAGGATAAGATAAAAACAGCATTTTACTCGCCAATTGGACGGTTGATGTTCAACGTCATGCCATTTGGTTTAGTGAATGCTCCCAGTACCTTTCAGAGGCTAATCGAAAGCGTATTGGGTGATATCCTGCATCAGTTTGTATGGGCATACCTAGATGACATAGTTATTGCCTCTAAAACATTCGAAGAGCACATTGAGCACATCGACCAAGTGCTCACCCGGCTGGCAAAAGCTGGGTTACACGTGCATCCGGGCAAGAGCAAGTTCTGTCGAAAGGAGCTTGCCTTCCTGGGTTATCGCATTGGAGTCAATGGTTTAGCTATTGGCCCCGAAAAAATCGATGCGATTAATCGTTTCCCACCACCCGAGGACGTTAAAGGTGTCCAACGGTTTATGGGAATGATAAACTTCTTCGGCAGGTTGCTACCGGGTCTAGCTGAAGTGGCAGCCCCAGTTACCGACCTCCTGAAGAATGAAAACGAATTTGTATGGTCAAATGAGTGCAACATCGCATTTAATGCAATAAAGAGGATGCTGACGGAAGTCGGCGTAATGCCTCTACCCGACTTAAACCGGCCGTTCATATTACACACGGACGCCAGCAGAGTTGGGTTAGGAGCGGCGTTGCTCCAAACACACGTGCGCGACGGAGTCGAACAAGACCTGCCGTGCATGTTTATAAGTCGCAAACTCCAAGGCGCTGAAAAGAATTACAATGCCACCGAGTTGGAGTGTTTGGCCGTTGTGTGGGCCATAAGGAAATTCAGAGATTATCTCGAATATACCAAATTTGTGGTCCACACAGATCATCAAGCGTTACAATGGCTGATGAAATTAAAAGAGCCAGCCGGTCGACTAGCCAGATGGCAGTTAGAACTGATGGCATGCGACTTGACCATTCAATACAAGCCCGGCAAATATAACGTCGTGGCTGACGCTCTGTCACGGGCACCAGTGTCAGATCCAATCGACGCTGACGATGATGGCGAGGATGACTCCCGCATCATTTATTGCCCTACGAGTTGTCACCGTTGGGATTTAAGGAAGATGAATGAAATTCCCACCGCGTCTCCGGCAGACGTAAAATTCTGTGGATTCTGGACGCGGTTATACCAACCAGCTGCTGACAATTACCCAAACGCAAAGAAGGAATTTAAGCTAGAGCGGAGAATAAATGACCCGCTTCTAAGCGCCTTCCACGCTCGTGTCGGCAAGCAAATGAAAAGCAATCCCCCAACAAGGGAGGAAATAATTGTGCAACAAAAATTAGACAAAAAATGTCAGGACAGAGCTAGATTCGTACTGACAGGAAGATATCCGCCCAACTTAACCAGAAGGCAGAAGCGTCGTTATGCACACGAATCCATAGATTACCTATTGGATGACGGCCTTTTAGTGAAACATCACCCAAATCACCAAGATGACTTGAGTGAATCGGACACCGCAGTAAAGGTAGTAATACCTGCTTCCTTAATCGGTCGCGTGCTGTGGTTGTTACACGGGCACCCGCTTGCGAGCCATGCGGGAGTAAGCAGAACACTCTATCGTGCTACACAGCTTTTTCACTGGACAGGGATGAAAAAAGATATTGCTCTTTTTGTCCACCAATGTCAGCGATGTCAAGCGTGCAAGCCGAGGAGTAAATCACCATTCGAAACTATTTTCTTAGGGCCTTACGCGCCTTTTGATTGTTTAAGTGTCGATGTGATGGGCCCAAAACCCGTTACGGGAAATAAAAATGCGTACATTATCGTTATAATGGACGTGGCAACTCGTTGGCCCGAGTTGTACGCCGTCGCTAGACCTTCAGCAGAGAAAATCGTTGAATGTATCTACGACGTGGCGTTACGTTACGGATTTCCACGTAAAATAATATCCGATAACGGACCCCAATTTATCTCGAAAATTTGGGGTAAGTTTTGTGAGAAATTCAGGATTGTGGCGTCACATACTTCGACCTACAATCCTAGAACAAATCCCGTTGAGCGACTCAACAGGGACATTAAATATGCACTAAGCATATTCACTGACATCCACAATAGGTGGGATGAATACTTGAGGGAGATCGCGTTCAGCATACGAACAACAGTCTCGAGGACGAGAGATTTTTCTCCGGCCTACCTCAACTTCGCCCGAGAGCTACGAGTGCCTTGGGACCCACGAGTGGCAGAGTCAGTAAATGTGGTGGACCCAGAGAAACCACATGAGTATGTGTATAAATTGGAGCAAACAATTTCAAACACATACAAACATATGATGGCGCACATTTTTAACATGCGCGACCGCATTTTACAAGATAAAAGCGGTGGGAAATTCGTGAATTTCGAGATCAATGATTTGGTGTGGAAAGATGCACACACCCTCTCAAATGCAGCGAGAGGGATCACCGCCAGCTTGGCCGACAAGAGAGATGGTCCGTATGTAATCATCGGCAAGCATGGCGGTAACGCGTATAAATTACGCAAGCTCGAGGACAACACCGAGCAAAAGTCGATCCAGGTACGAGAGTTAACTCCGTACATTCCGGAATTCCCGCAAGAAATGTGGGCCAAGGGCCAAGTCAAGTCTAAAACTGACGGCCAAATCGTCGATATGTTCGCTGGCGAGTCGGAACAAGCACCGCCAAGTGACAACGAGGAGTATTTCGACGCCCCTTCACCTCCGGTAAACGAGATAGTTGAATCCGTTCCGGATCCAATTTTGGTCGGGGGGGAAACAGGAGAAACTCCTGAAACAAACACAAAAAACACGGATAAAAAAGAAAACAATAATGAGGAGGTACAGACACAAAAAACAACAAAAAATATCGTACCTGCCTCGATCCGTAACCTGCGACCAAAAAGAGATAATCCGTTCATAAAAGGCGGAAAGGTCGTAGGAAAGAAGTAAAATAAATTACGAGTCGATGGCGGCACTAAAAATAAATGTAATCGACCGATAGTGCAAGCCATCACGTCGCAGAAAATTTCGCTAAGTCCAACAAAGCGGATATCGGTCGAATTCGCGTCACGAGATGGCGTGGAAACGCGGGACCCGTAGCAAAATTATCGGCACGGGTCGGATACCGCGTGCAAAAGACCCCGTAGCAGCAATCGCGCACGGGAGTGAGAACAAAGGAGACCCGTAGCGTAACATGCGCACGGGTAGGTGCGCACTAGTCTCAAACACCCGGGTTCTGGAGTATATTACCCAGAATCCATCGCGATTACCTCGTGTTCACACAGACTTCCGCTTTTCACAGCTGATCGCTGCATTCGTGCGTGATCCTCGTTTTTAACGTTTTACCGAGTTTTTCACCGAGTTTTTGAGATAGTTTTATCATCCTTTTTAAATCGTGATTGAGATTTTTGTGCGCGCTCCTCGCCATGGACGAGGAAGAGAACGACGTGCTGGCCATCGAGCACGAGGACGAGGAAAACTGGGACCGCGATGTAAACCAAGTCCAGCCCGATCAGGTAGAAGTCGGCATCGGCACATGAGAACTAGTTCCGTGCTGCTGAAGAAGAAATTTTGTTGACTAATACCTGACATGAGTGCTTTGCACTCACAATAGCATATAATTAATTATTAACCGCGATCGCTCACACGATCGTATTTTTTCCTTGTTAATTTGTTTTCGAGGTGCGAGCACAGACTTCACGTCGCCTCGCGTCTCGAAAATTCCTCATGACTTGAGTCACGAGCGAGACAATGGGCTCGAGCCATAAATAATTTTATGACAAGGGGAGAATATTCTGTAAAAGAATATTTTTCTCCACAAGTAATTTGACGCATCGAATTGATGCAACTTAACATTCGTACGATGAATTTTTCGGTGTGTTGGATAAATTTAATTTGACTTTAACTTTTTTTAAAAATTAGACAAAGTCCGACTTCGGAATAATTCTTTATTAGATTTATTTATTTAATAAAATTTCGACAAGCACATTTATTGTGCAACTTTAGTAATAATTTACACCCGACGAATTCTTTTTACGAATGACTGATAATTATTAATTTAATTATTGGTAATGTTCTAATTAACGTTAGAATTAATTTAAAGTAAAAATCTGATGATAAAAATCCGGATTAAAGGCTCGATTCCGTCTCGCTGTGCGTTTTGGACATGAGACAGATTTTTCACGTGATGACTTCTCTTTTTCTATCCGACGAGGGACAATTCGTCCTACGTTTGCACCGATAGACAGGAATCGGTCTCGACGGACGGCTGCACGTACTGGCAACGTCCCTCGAAACCAACCATTTATCTACGTATTTAAATATTAACTTTTTATTAATTGTTTATTTCTCCATCCTTCCAGATGGCACTACGTAAAACATGGGGACCATTAGACCCCGCTTGCATCACTCGTGGCGGGATATTTCGAGGCGCGCTGCCCGATTTTTACCGACGATGTTTCGGCGAAGACGCCGACCCTTGGCGCCTGCGAATACTACATTCCCGATGCATCGCCCGACGTTGGGTACGAGACTGCACGCTCCTGGATACGTTCCCGGAGGGAATGCGCGAAGGCATCGCCACAGAGTTAGCTCGTGACGATGACCCGAAATCGCCGATTTTCCACCCCGGATTGTCAAGTCAGTACACTGGCAACCCGGCGGAGGAACACGTGCTGCATGCGTGGCGAGCAGCCGAGACAGAAGAGGCCCGTGAGGCCATCTACCAGCATTATAGACAACAGCTGGTGGATACCGCTACGGCAGTGGCCGAGCGCATCCTCCAAAACGAGGGGATGACCGCGGATGATATTCATCTGTGGTTTGAGAGGCTGCGATTGGGAGAGAGTACGCCCCAGTGGAGACCTCGGATGGGAATTTTGACGTCCCAAGCCGAGATGTGGCAGCTCCACTACCTGGGGATTTTGGGGCCCAAGAGCAGCTACCCGCGGAAGCGCAAGCGCTCCAAAGGCGCCGGGGACAGCCAGTCGCGTTCCCCAGCGACAACCAAGAAGCAGCGTGTCGCTCAAAACACGACTGAAGGCAACGAAGCTGGGCCATCCACTAGTACGGTGCGTGACCCTTCGCAGTATTCCCGACCGCGAATTTTCATAAACCGTCAGATTAAAGACGGTAAGGAGTGCAAGGAGGTTTGGATGTCTGGTGACGAAGAGCGAGTCTCTCGTCCCAGCACTTCTAGACGTCCGCTGACTCATCGCGAGCAGCGGAAAAAAGATCGCAAAGAGCGATACTTCGCGAGGTGCGAAGCTCGGGGCCGTCCCATCCCCGAACCCGCCTACGCCTCCAAGAGAGCGGGTCGACGAGGTGGTAGCCAGTCAGGTGAGCGAAACGTCCCAGCGGCAGATACGCGGGACCTTCGCGAGATTCTGACTCAGATGAAGCGGACGAAACTGACACGTTTCGATCCCGCGATGAAACACGCCAGGAAGATGGGTGTTGTCACCGACGGGAAGGTGACCCCACACGAGGTGGCAAGGTGGCTCGCAGACTACATTAATTCGCGACCACGACCCGATGGCATGCCAACCGCCATCGTGCAGCCTTCAGGCTCCGGACAACATCTCCCGGCGCTCCAAGTCGCAATGACTGGAGTGCAGACGACGGAGACGCCACCACCGCCGACGCAGCCAACACCACCGCTGCCGACGCCGACGCTGCCGACCAAGACGCAGCCGCCTCCGAACCTGCCGCCGCCGTCGTTGTTGAATTCGAGCGATCCGCCGGATTTACCCACCGACCGCTCAGTCCCTCTCCCCGTTGGACAGAGCATTGCGCAGGAATGTCGAGCCAATTTGACCGGCATTTACAGGCCGAGCCAACCCCGATCCGGTTCCTCGGCCCTGTTTTTCGAGAGGCGAGACGAAGAAGCGCGACTCGCGAGAGAAGCCGCCAATCCGACTATCTCCGAGCTCTCAGCGTTTCGCTTCGTGATGGAAGACCCAAGAGTCTCCGC
This sequence comes from Strigamia acuminata, assembly GCA_949358305.1. Taxonomy (NCBI): domain Eukaryota; kingdom Metazoa; phylum Arthropoda; class Chilopoda; order Geophilomorpha; family Linotaeniidae; genus Strigamia; species Strigamia acuminata. The sequence goes on from OX442314.1 coordinate 43,742,477, forward strand.
GCCCGCCTTGCGAGGTGTGGATCAGGCCCAGCGATATTTCATCGAATGGGCAACGGCGATGATGAGTAAGCTCTCGTGTGCCTTCACTGCGGATTCGGAGCGATCGAATCCAGTGAATCGTCGCAGCCTACAGCTATCATTGACCAAGGTCATGATGCAGCTGCTAACCCCAGCACTCTTCGGAGAAGGGCGTCAGGCGATGGCCGCATGGTCTGTCGTGGACAGAGAGGGTGTACAGGTTCCCCGTGCACTCCTCGCAGAGTGGAGCTCCATTCTGCCCGACCCTGTGTTGACTCGGTACGAGCTAACCAGGGATGTGGTAAACCCCGAATTTGAGGGGTACAAGTTGCGAAGCACGGCGTTTCGTTACACCTCCGCCACCTGGACGGCGGCGCCTACCCAACAACTACGCGCCATGACCATCCAGACGGAAGAATCGGCAGAGGATGTGGAGATGATGATCTCGCCGACGAGCGGAGTTCCGATTCCGCCACCGATGCCTGCGGAGATATCCCCGCAAGGACCCGCCCTGTTCGAAGTGGCGGGTAAACCAAAGCGCTTGCTGTGCCGAACGCCACCCGTCAGGTCCGTCGAGCAAACGAAGCCGACACCGCCCGGGACCTCACCGGCCCGAGCGGCGACAACGACGCAAGCCGCTATTCCCGCGGCCACCCAGAAGCCGAAGCCGGCACCGCCTCCGCCAGACTATTACGGGCGAATCATCGAAGAGTTTCCCCATCTCTCGATGACGACGGCGACCAGGAGGTTTATCCTCGCGCAGCGGGACAAAGGCAAATCAGTCTTCATCTGGCTTCACAACCAGATCCGGAAGACTAGAGACCTCATCTTCCACCAGAGGTTGCTGAGAGCCCACCGTGTGCCAGTGACGCCAGCGGAAGCCAATGCCATCCGGCATACGAACACCGGCTTCTCCGCCTACATCCCGAGCGTTTGGTTGCACGAGAGGACGCGTGCCCCGCATGAGCCAGTTGACGGCCATGCATTATGTTTCATTACGGAGCATGAGGACCCCCGTGATCGGTCCTCGGCGCTAGTAGGCGATCTACGCGCGCCACCCGGCACTCAACCGCCTGTCCCTGGAGTGAGTTACGCCCAGGTGACGGACTCAGTGTCGGGTCCCCCAGGAAAGAAGTGATCGCTCAGCCCCACGGTCTGAGCTCGGAGGGGGAAGTGTTGTGACCCGACTGGACCGGGGTCAACGAAGAGTTTCTCTCGTGACCTCGTTTCGGGTGTAAGGGGAGCCGCAAGCGCGTCTCCCTTCCCTCAGTGCATTGACATCTAGTCAATGGACAGGCGTCTGCCCTGAGGGAGTGGGGATGGCTCGTCCACCCCACCATTGGGTGATTCCGGTCACCTGTCAACCCCGCTTTGTGCAAAGGAATGTGCCTTGCACTGAGCGGGCAGAACCAACACAACCATCAAACGAGAAACACACGTAAACCCGTCGTCCTACAAGATCAGGCCCAAGTAAATATACTGGGATTGACCGAGGACAAAGGACAATTTACCGTGAGTACGTTTGGTCAGTGTCAAACTCCGCAGAGTAACCTGCGAGATAAGATTACCACACTATTTTAGCACACCAGCTAGAAATAGTAAAAACCACTCCAGTTTAGCGAGTTGTGCAGACAAACGGTCGCACAAGCCTAAACTGCAGTAAAACCACGACGAGCGTTCCCGCCGCTGTGTGACCGCCGGGAGCCAGAAGAGTCCGCCGCTGTGTGATCGCCGGACACCACACAAAAACCTAGACAACAGACCGAAGTAAGCCTTTTAACTAAGCATTCACTCGCGCCCGACCAGCGTGAGCCCGAAGGACCAGCCAGAGACGAGCCGAGGACGCCATATTGCCACGCCGGCCCAAGACGACACCACGTTGCCACAACGAGGACGCCATCTTGGACACGACCGAGACAACAGACGACCTCGCCGATTCCAGCCAGCTTTCATCATACCTTTACCTTTCCATTTCCCTTCACCCATTCCGATTTACCTTTTACCTACCTTTTATATATATATATATATAAGATATATCTGTACATTGTCCCACAGAATAAATCTATATTATATTTTACCTTTTATATCTGTGTAATCATTTCTTTGGGTAAACCGCTTGAGCAAAGCGGTAGTGAGTTAGTCGAATTAAGTAATCAACCCACGAGTTAGCGACGGTTAGAGTTGAGCGCGACACACTAAGCTAGCAACCTGCATCCAAGCGACTAAACGTCCTACAAGAAGTTTGGTGTCACTCAAAGCTCAGTTCAACATCGCCTCCTCGCCCGGCCCATAATGGAACCAGCGATTGCAGCGTGGCAATTAGAATATGACCGCTTCTCCCCCGTGGGAATTGGGTTGCTGGTGGCCACCAGCGGCGCCTCCTCCACTAATCGAGTTTGAATACGCTGCAGACTGTTCCATTACTTTTACTTGGGCTGCGCACCAAGAAATAAAAATAATAAAGAAGGTTTGGAATTATATTCCCCTCCCAACCACTCAGTTTTTTAGGCTAAGCTAGAAAGGAATAGAAGACCGTTGGAAAGTGTGGCCAATGTAAGTCCCGGCTTGCCAGTACCCAGGCAAGCTGGACATGCACAGCCACCAATTTTTGTCAAGTTAGGGTCCAAAATCAGCGATTAGCGGCCGTTTCGCCTGCTGATTCCCTATCACAACCATGACCACAGAAATTTCCCCCTTTTTGATCGGAAAAATTCATTCAATGTTGAGTTATTAACTCAACCAGAAAATAGAAAAAAAATCGCAAAGAGTTCAAGATCCAGGACGGGCCCACAATTGTGAGTGTTTGGACGGTCGCCACGTGGTCGGGGGAGAGCCACGAGGCGCTGGACACAACACACACGATAGAATTCACTCCGAAATACACAAGAGACACAAGTTTAGTTTAAGGTAAGCTTTATTGATGTCTAGGGGTATGATGTGGTGTCTCCCAGTGCATTTCCCAATGCGACGGCTGCGAACAGCCGTCCCTAACAAGACCGCGTGGCACGGCGGCCAATGGCCGCCATGACACACGTGGTCGGAATACCGTTTAGCCATGTCGCCGCTACGTTCACGGAGAACGCAGGACGGACATGGGGAACGTGGACTATCAAGTCCCGGCGGGCGACAGAGTCGCTACGCCAACTGGATTCGTCATTGCCGCCAGCGTGGAAGAGCGATCGTGGAAGCGACCGTTCGCCATGCTGGAAGTTAGAGAACTCTCTGGGCCTCTGCGGGGCCCACCACTTCCGGAAGGGGCACTTCCGGTTCCCAATTGGCCGGGCCAACGACCGTCAGCTCCACCTGGTGCGGGGGTCCGCAACAGGTGCGCGCGAGAAACACACGAGGTGCGCGAGAGCCGTGGAAGCGCCGTGTGTTGCAGGCAAGTGAGCGGACTGAGCGGGCAGCCGGTCACAACCTGGTTAAATGGAAACAAATGTTTAGTTCGCCATCAGTAACTTTTAATAATTTTAAAATCATGTCTTTTTTTAGGATTTTTCCACTTGGAAGTTTAATTCCATCATCCAAGAAATGATTTCGAAGAAGTTTTAGTAGATGTGGGAAATCAGGAAATACCCACACATTATTGTTTGGATTTGCTGGATTTTTAAATGACGGATTAACATGATTAACGCCCAAAGATTTCCACACAGCAAGATTTTTTCCACCTAAATCGGATACGCAGGCAACTATCTGTAATTTACAATCTTTTTCTAATAATTCAATAATTGAAAATAATAATTCTTTTGTAACTGCAGTGTCAAATTGAAAATAAATTGGCTGCTTCCAATGGCCACACAGTCCTCTCACCATCACCACTTGAATATTAGAGTGAGGTCCAAAGATTTGATCATTTTTTTTATCATATTGAATTCGCCGATCAATGTTCATTTCGTCAAAAAAGATAACGCTGTATCTTTCAATTTGCTTAAAAGCCTGCTTTTTCAAAATTTCTATTACTCCATCCAGGATGCCAGGTCGACAAACAAAATTTGAAGTCCAGCGTTGCAATGTGGACAAGCTTGGCTGTGGTATTTTTAACACATCTTTAACAAACAAATACGACTTCACACTTAGCGCACGCAAAGAAATTCCTCGAACTATGTCTTCTTTTTTCCAGTTCACTCGCTTTTTTGTTTTCAGTTTTTTAATTTGTGCTGGAGTAAGGAGTTCTTCTAACACCTTAGCACTTTCCTGCTGAGTAGTCTGCTTTTTAACTTTTTTTACTGTCTGTAGCCATTTTGACTTCCATTTTTTGGTATTCAGTTTAGATGCAGAAAGTTGAGCTTTTGTGTTATCAAGCTGAGCTTTTGTATTTTCAAGCTGTCTTTTCAACAATTCAATTTCACCGGCAGAATGGTTTTGCTCTTCAAGTTGTTTTTGTTGTTGCTCATTACATGTTCCTAAATTAAATTTTCTAAATTAGTTTCATTCAATTTTACAGGAAAAAGTATGGATGGCTTTACCATTATTCCCATCATCATGATGACCGATGTTTTCAGGTAAAAATACATCACAAGTAACTTTTATTGCACCTAATTAATTAAATTTTATTTTTAGTGGGAAATAATTTTGAGATCTTTGTAAGATCGTATCAACTGTAATCACCCATACCAGGAGGCAACTGGAGATTTGATGTATTGTTGTCTGCACTGGTAGTTGCTGTATCCCTTATTCTTCTTGCATCATTATTTTCTGCACTTGTAGTTGCTGTATCGGTTGTTGTTGTTGTTGTTTTATCAGTATTTTCTGCACTGGTACTTGCTGTAAATTATTTTATTTTGTTTTATATTTTCATTCAAAAATTAATTTTATTTTGTTTTATATTTTCATTCAAAAATTAATTTTATTTTGTTTTATATTTTCATTTAAAAATTAATTTTATTTTGCTTTATATTTTCATTCAAAAATTAATTTTATTTTGTTTTATATTTTCATTCAAAAATTAATTTTATTTTGTTTCATATTTTCATTCAAAAATTAATTTTATTTTGTTTCATATTTTCATTCTAATTATTTTATTTTGTTTTACATTTTCATTCAAAACATTTTCTAATTTAAATGTTATATTTTTATTCAAAAAATTTATTTTTCTAATTTGGATTTTTTAGTTAATAAATATATGTTTATTAATTTCTTATGTAACATAAAGGATAATATTTTTAATAAAAATTTACGTTTTGGAGATAATGTTTCCAATCGTTTCAATGCTCTTTTTCTGATACTTCTTTTCTTGGCACGAATATCTCTTGCAGTCACCGTGTTTTCAGTAATTTTGTTCTTCAAATGTAGCGAGGGGATAGCATTAGATAGCAACTTTGGTTTTACACTACCCAATCGCCACTTCATGTAGTTGGAGTAATCTTTTTCCGCATCAAAATGAACAGAGCACACTTTTTCAAAGTTAAAATTGATTTTTTCTTGTTTATTACAAGCTTTGATCCATTTGTCCCTAATAGATAAACTTTTTGGAAAGCTAAAAAATGATAAACTTTGATTTCTTGAATTTTTGTAGGTATTTGTACAGGATGAAACAGGAGGATAACATTCCGCATAGCTTAACTATCTTGGCGGCTGCAATCGAATTAATTATAATAAATTATACGTGCGGATTTTGATGGTTTGAAAATTACATTTTTTCGTCGATCGCTCGATCGATCGGCGACTTGGGCGAAGGAAGCTGCTGCTCGATTGACGGTCGAGTCGAGTCGAATCGAATCGAATCGAAGCGCCCACCCTGTCCCTGTACGACTCTCTGTTCCTGAATTTTTCAGATTTATTCGTAATCATCCTGAAAAGAAATACTGTATTTTATTTATTTATTTATTTATTTATTTCTTAATTGTTTTAAATAAAAATAAAAATTTGAATTTTATATTTTTCGTTTACTTCTTTCGGTTTTTCGAAATAAGCCTAATTTCGTTGTTTCTCCCCTTACCTGGTAGTTAGTGTTGGTAAATAATCTCCAATGTCCAATGCCGTAAATGCTCTATCTCATCTTGGATTTTCTTTCCTCGGAATTATAAACTTAATTCCATCCACGATTTCATCCAACTTGATCAACGAGCATGTTTGCGAGAGGAGAGTTGCATTTTGCCAAATACTACTTGGGGTCTCGTGATCTCGTGATCTCGGATCGGGAGCAAGTGCGTGTGACGTCACGAACTATGCTTTTTCACAAATTGGCATAGGTTAACAATGACATGTGGTTGTTAAGCCTATTTGTGTGGAGATAGAATTGTGAACTAACACCGGCACTTGATTTGAATTGAATGTTTTGTTTTGTGCAACATTATATAATAAATTATTGCATTGAATGAAATTAATCTTTTGAAAACAATTCAGATTAATAAATTTGCTAAAATTAAAATGAAAATTTGGAGGAAATGATGAAATGTGCTGATGAAATAAACGTATAAATATTTTGTATTTTCAGATTAAGATTCCAGAAAATTAGCTGGAAAATGGATAAATGGATAAGGACATGACATGAAATTGAATTTGTATTGAATTTGTGTTGAGATTTGCATTAAAGTTTTAATTAAAGTTGAATTTTTTGATTTGATTTTGATTGAATGTTTTGTGCAACATATTGCATTACATTAATTAAAAATACAATAAAATAAAATAAACTAAACAAAATGAATATATTGAATAAAAAATCTTGGCGAATAGAATAAATTATACACAGTATTCACGATTCCATGGGAACCGAGTAACAATTGATTGCTCATCTTTGCCAGGGCTCAGCCCCGGCCAACCGTCAAACCGTCACCACGCATCAGCAACTCTATCTCTGCAAGTTTGCAACAGTAATTAGAGAATTAACGAAATTCGAAAAAATCAATAAATTTAGAGAAAATTAGGCTTTTATTTCCAACTTTTAAATGCTGATAAAATGTTGTGTTAAAACGTTGCAAAAGATGTCTACCGTTCTGCCTCGAATAAACGCCGGGGCGTTTAATAGTTTTTCTGACTCATCCCACCCGGCGCTTATTCAGGCCCGGCGCGTAACTGAAAAATCGCCGATTTTTCTCTAAAAATAATCATTTTTCCTTAAAAATGATCATTTTTTCATAAAATCACCGATTTTTTCCTACAAATGATCACTTTTTTCACAAAAATCACCGATTTTTTCCGAAAAATCGCCGATTGTTCTTTAAAAATGGTCATTTTTCCTTAAAAATGGTCATTTTTCCTTAAAAATGGTCATTTTTCCTTAAAAATGGTCATTTTTCCTTAAAATTGGTCATTTTTCCTTAAAAATGGTCATTTTTTCATAAAATTACCGATTTTTTCCTAAAAATGATCACTTTTTCCTAAAAAATCACCGATTTCTTTTTAAAAATGATCATTTTTTCATAAAAATCACCGATTTTTTTCCTACAAATGATCACTTTTTTCATAAAAATCACCGATTTTTTCCTAAAAATCGCCGATTTTTCTCTAAAAATGGTCATTTTTCCTTAAAATTGGTCATTTTTCCTTAAAAATGGTCATTTTTTCATAAAATCACCGATTTTTTATTAAAAATAATCACTTTTTTCTAAAAAATCACCGATTTCTTTTTAAAAATGATCATTTTTTCATAAAAATCAACGATTTTCCCTAAACATGATCATTTTTTGCTCAAAAATTATCATTTTTTTTTCAAAAATTATTATTTTTTCGTAAAAATTATCATTTTTTCGTAAAAATTATCATTTTTTCGTAAAAATTATCATTTTTTCGTAAAAATTATCATTTTTTCGTAAAAACCACCGATTTTTCCTAAAAATCACCGATTTTCCCTAAACATGATCATTTTTTGCTCAAAAATTATCATTTTTTCGTAAAAATCAGTGACGTTTTGAGACCCGGCGTTTATTCGGGGCCGGCGACAATTGCTGAAATGCACAAAAAGGCATCCAAGGTTCTAGAAGCCGTTATTGTGGCCATGATAACCGCAACGGTGGGATTCGTATCAATATACCTGCTAAATGACTGCCAACAAATAGGACAAGATCCCACAAATTTTCCAACTCAGGTATATCACCTAAATGATTTCTAAAATTAACAATTTGCAACAAACTTGCAACATTTTTTTCTCCAGTTCTACTGCGGAGACGGCGAATACAACGCCGTAGCTGCCCTTTGGTTCCAAACACCGGAAGCGAGTGTCAGAAGTCTGTTCCACGACCCAGGCCGTAAGTTCTCTCATTAAACGATTGGCTGGTTATGATACATATCTCTGTTTACTTTCTTCTAGGTTCACATAAACCACTTTCATTAGCAATATTCTTTGTTTTGTACTTCCTTCTGTCGTGCTGCACTTACGGCTTAGGGATTCCTAGCGGCCTTTTCATCCCATCCTTATTAACGGGTGCAGCTTGGGGTCGGTTAGTAGGAATAATATTGCAAGTTTGGAACCCTTCGCTTGTGAGTACTTGCTAATTATTACTCTTAAGACAGAAATGTATGTTTAGAAATTTGTATTTTGCTTCAACAGAATATGCCTGGAAAGTATGCGCTTGTAGGAGCTGCAGCTCAGCTTGGGGGAGTCGTGCGAATGACTCTTAGTCTGACAGTAATAATGATCGAAGCAACTGGTAATATAACCTTTGGTTTGCCGCTCATGATCGTGGTAGTGACTGCAAAATGGGTTGGTGATTATTTTAACGAGGTAACAAAACATCCGATGCATTCAAACTTCCAACTTCAATTATCTTCTTAAATCATTTAAAGAAGTAGGGAAAAATATGAAACGAAATTATTTCTGTAATCTGTTTTAGGGTATTTATGACATGCACATTCATCTCGCCAACGTACCGCTTTTAACTTGGGAACCGCCGCCATTGGTACACAATATCTATGCAAGGTAAATAAATATACAGAAAAATTATACACAGTCGATTTATAACGAATCGCGATATAACAAATACCTAAAAATGGTTGGCGAGCCATAGAACGGCATGTTAAAAAAAAATTCAATATTCTCGTTATAACGAATCGATTTTTTGGGTACTTTGCAATTTGTTATAACGAGTTTCGACTTATATCGATCATTTAGATTTTATATATGAATTTAAATTTAACTTACCATAAATTTAATTTAAACAGCGAAGTAATGAGTCATCCTGTGATAGCCTTTGAAGGAGTAGTAAAAGTCGGCAATGTTGTTAAAGTTCTGCTAGAGGAAACTCACAACGGATTTCCAATCGTTCAGCCGACTTTGGTCGATTCAGTAAATTAATTTTCATTTCATTTAATGCGAATAATTACCGTAAACTTTTTTTTAATTTTTAAATTTAGTCTAGCAACATGGAAGGACACTACGGAGGCATGATTCTTCGGTCACAATTAATAACGCTTCTGCAAGCAAGGGTAATGGGATTGCACAGCTCTGAATACAAACTTGAACCAAGGATAACATGTACACATATCCACGATTTATTTCCTATTGATTCGTTGTTTTGTGCGCTGATTGGATGACTGCAGTCTCGTTTCATGCATTGCTTGCCAATAAGAATGTTTGTTACTCGTTGTAATCCCAGAATACAGTGCATGTGGATGATGTCCAATTGTCCATGTTATCCTTTATTCATGATACAAATCAAACATTTTTGTTACCCGCCCCACATTCAACGCACAGTTTAAGAAGCCCTGCTCTTGTCGATTTCCATTAACGATTGATTTCCATACCCAAATTCAGGCTTTCATTGAACTCGAAGACGGCGTCAACAACAAACCAATCACCTTGGAGAATTTTAGGGCAAATTATCCGGTTACACCGTCAATAGAAGTATAAATATACAATTTCATTAAAAAAGAAAAAAAACCTTTTTTATGATTATTAATTTTTACTTGTAGGATGTGATTGAAAAATTGAAACCGGGAGATGATAATTACTACATAGATTTACATCCGTACATCAACCCTGCGGCCCATGTCGTTTTAGCGGTAATAAATGGTAATTTTTTAACGAATTATACTAACTCCAGGGTCTATTTTGCGCAGTCGGCATCGCTACCGAGGATATTCACTCTCTTCCGCGGGTTGGGATTGCGGCATTTGACTGTCGTTACAGAACGCAACGAAGTGATAGGAATAGTGACGAGGAAAGATTTGGCTCGCTACAGAATGAGCACAAAGGGAGGACAAGCGGCTTTAGAAGAATTACAAATTTCTATGGGTTAAATTTGTACAGTGTTACGTAATTTATAAACTTTTTAAATAATATAACCTTTGTGTTTGGCTCGGTACGAAACGTACAGTTAAAAATGAAGGAATAAATTTTTTTAATTAAAAAATTGTCAATTTTTGATTTTTATCAACTGTTTTTACTTTGAAATTGCAAGAGCAGATGCGCAGTCATTTTAAATCGGCTACAAATCGTAACCACTTATTGAACATGGTTGTGTATTGCCGGTAGTTATCGAATATTTTTTAATATTTCAATAAGATTTCAAAAAAAAAAATAAAAATTAAAAGAAGAAGAAGAATGAAAACTGGCAAAAAAAATGAAAAAAAAACTAGAAATGCTCAAAGAATATCGTAAAAAGAATGAAAAATTGCCAAAAATATGGTAAAAACAATGAAAAAGGACAAAAAATATCAAAATCTCCCAAAAAATCAAAGTCACTACGAATAAAAAGCAACAAACGGCGTGAAAGCTGTATATCCCGGTTCGCCATTTTGACTCACGCCATATTGGAATGCGGCTCTGCTCTGGGCAGCGCCTAACTCTCTCTTTCTGATTCATGTAATCGCTGTATTCTTCCTGCGTGTCGAAATGATCGGTCCTTTCTTGTTGCCCATGTCCATTCTCGTGTAATCTGCAGTCTCAGGTGCGCTGAATTCAAAAAGTTTGTCATCACTCATCAGCAATTTTAATTTCGTCACAAAGACAAACGTCGTTTCACCAACCCGGCAGGGATAACATTCCGCATAGCTTAACTATCTTGGCGGCTGCAATCGAATTAATTATAATAAATTATACGTGCGGATTTTGATGGTTTGAAAATTACATTTTTTCGTCGATCGCTCGATCGATCGGCGACTTGGGCGAAGGAAGCTGCTGCTCGATTGACGGTCGAGTCGAGTCGAATCGAATCGAATCGAAGCGCCCACCCTGTCCCTGTACGACTCTCTGTTCCTGAATTTTTCAGATTTATTCGTAATCATCCTGAAAAGAAATACTGTATTTTATTTATTTATTTATTTATTTATTTCTTAATTGTTTTAAATAAAAATAAAAATTTGAATTTTATATTTTTCGTTTACTTCTTTCGGTTTTTCGAAATAAGCCTAATTTCGTTGTTTCTCCCCTTACCTGGTAGTTAGTGTTGGTAAATAATCTCCAATGTCCAATGCCGTAAATGCTCTATCTCATCTTGGATTTTCTTTCCTCGGAATTATAAACTTAATTCCATCCACGATTTCATCCAACTTGATCAACGAGCATGTTTGCGAGAGGAGAGTTGCATTTTGCCAAATACTACTTGGGGTCTCGTGATCTCGTGATCTCGGATCGGGAGCAAGTGCGTGTGACGTCACGAACTATGCTTTTTCACAAATTGGCATAGGTTAACAATGACATGTGGTTGTTAAGCCTATTTGTGTGGAGATAGAATTGTGAACTAACACCGGCACTTGATTTGAATTGAATGTTTTGTTTTGTGCAACATTATATAATAAATTATTGCATTGAATGAAATTAATCTTTTGAAAACAATTCAGATTAATAAATTTGCTAAAATTAAAATGAAAATTTGGAGGAAATGATGAAATGTGCTGATGAAATAAACGTATAAATATTTTGTATTTTCAGATTAAGATTCCAGAAAATTAGCTGGAAAATGGATAAATGGATAAGGACATGACATGAAATTGAATTTGTATTGAATTTGTGTTGAGATTTGCATTAAAGTTTTAATTAAAGTTGAATTTTTTGATTTGATTTTGATTGAATGTTTTGTGCAACATATTGCATTACATTAATTAAAAATACAATAAAATAAAATAAACTAAACAAAATGAATATATTGAATAAAAAATCTTGGCGAATAGAATAAATTATACACAGTATTCACGATTCCATGGGAACCGAGTAACAATTGATTGCTCATCTTTGCCAGGGCTCAGCCCCGGCCAACCGTCAAACCGTCACCACGCATCAGCAACTCTATCTCTGCAAGTTTGCAACAGTAATTAGAGAATTAACGAAATTCGAAAAAATCAATAAATTTAGAGAAAATTAGGCTTTTATTTCCAACTTTTAAATGCTGATAAAATGTTGTGTTAAAACGTTGCAAAAGATGTCTACCGTTCTGCCTCGAATAAACGCCGGGGCGTTTAATAGTTTTTCTGACTCATCCCACCCGGCGCTTATTCAGGCCCGGCGCGTAACTGAAAAATCGCCGATTTTTCTCTAAAAATAATCATTTTTCCTTAAAAATGATCATTTTTTCATAAAATCACCGATTTTTTCCTACAAATGATCACTTTTTTCACAAAAATCACCGATTTTTTCCGAAAAATCGCCGATTGTTCTTTAAAAATGGTCATTTTTCCTTAAAAATGGTCATTTTTCCTTAAAAATGGTCATTTTTCCTTAAAAATGGTCATTTTTCCTTAAAATTGGTCATTTTTCCTTAAAAATGGTCATTTTTTCATAAAATTACCGATTTTTTCCTAAAAATGATCACTTTTTCCTAAAAAATCACCGATTTCTTTTTAAAAATGATCATTTTTTCATAAAAATCACCGATTTTTTTCCTACAAATGATCACTTTTTTCATAAAAATCACCGATTTTTTCCTAAAAATCGCCGATTTTTCTCTAAAAATGGTCATTTTTCCTTAAAATTGGTCATTTTTCCTTAAAAATGGTCATTTTTTCATAAAATCACCGATTTTTTATTAAAAATAATCACTTTTTTCTAAAAAATCACCGATTTCTTTTTAAAAATGATCATTTTTTCATAAAAATCAACGATTTTCCCTAAACATGATCATTTTTTGCTCAAAAATTATCATTTTTTTTTCAAAAATTATTATTTTTTCGTAAAAATTATCATTTTTTCGTAAAAATTATCATTTTTTCGTAAAAATTATCATTTTTTCGTAAAAATTATCATTTTTTCGTAAAAACCACCGATTTTTCCTAAAAATCACCGATTTTCCCTAAACATGATCATTTTTTGCTCAAAAATTATCATTTTTTCGTAAAAATCAGTGACGTTTTGAGACCCGGCGTTTATTCGGGGCCGGCGACAATTGCTGAAATGCACAAAAAGGCATCCAAGGTTCTAGAAGCCGTTATTGTGGCCATGATAACCGCAACGGTGGGATTCGTATCAATATACCTGCTAAATGACTGCCAACAAATAGGACAAGATCCCACAAATTTTCCAACTCAGGTATATCACCTAAATGATTTCTAAAATTAACAATTTGCAACAAACTTGCAACATTTTTTTCTCCAGTTCTACTGCGGAGACGGCGAATACAACGCCGTAGCTGCCCTTTGGTTCCAAACACCGGAAGCGAGTGTCAGAAGTCTGTTCCACGACCCAGGCCGTAAGTTCTCTCATTAAACGATTGGCTGGTTATGATACATATCTCTGTTTACTTTCTTCTAGGTTCACATAAACCACTTTCATTAGCAATATTCTTTGTTTTGTACTTCCTTCTGTCGTGCTGCACTTACGGCTTAGGGATTCCTAGCGGCCTTTTCATCCCATCCTTATTAACGGGTGCAGCTTGGGGTCGGTTAGTAGGAATAATATTGCAAGTTTGGAACCCTTCGCTTGTGAGTACTTGCTAATTATTACTCTTAAGACAGAAATGTATGTTTAGAAATTTGTATTTTGCTTCAACAGAATATGCCTGGAAAGTATGCGCTTGTAGGAGCTGCAGCTCAGCTTGGGGGAGTCGTGCGAATGACTCTTAGTCTGACAGTAATAATGATCGAAGCAACTGGTAATATAACCTTTGGTTTGCCGCTCATGATCGTGGTAGTGACTGCAAAATGGGTTGGTGATTATTTTAACGAGGTAACAAAACATCCGATGCATTCAAACTTCCAACTTCAATTATCTTCTTAAATCATTTAAAGAAGTAGGGAAAAATATGAAACGAAATTATTTCTGTAATCTGTTTTAGGGTATTTATGACATGCACATTCATCTCGCCAACGTACCGCTTTTAACTTGGGAACCGCCGCCATTGGTACACAATATCTATGCAAGGTAAATAAATATACAGAAAAATTATACACAGTCGATTTATAACGAATCGCGATATAACAAATACCTAAAAATGGTTGGCGAGCCATAGAACGGCATGTTAAAAAAAAATTCAATATTCTCGTTATAACGAATCGATTTTTTGGGTACTTTGCAATTTGTTATAACGAGTTTCGACTTATATCGATCATTTAGATTTTATATATGAATTTAAATTTAACTTACCATAAATTTAATTTAAACAGCGAAGTAATGAGTCATCCTGTGATAGCCTTTGAAGGAGTAGTAAAAGTCGGCAATGTTGTTAAAGTTCTGCTAGAGGAAACTCACAACGGATTTCCAATCGTTCAGCCGACTTTGGTCGATTCAGTAAATTAATTTTCATTTCATTTAATGCGAATAATTACCGTAAACTTTTTTTTAATTTTTAAATTTAGTCTAGCAACATGGAAGGACACTACGGAGGCATGATTCTTCGGTCACAATTAATAACGCTTCTGCAAGCAAGGGTAATGGGATTGCACAGCTCTGAATACAAACTTGAACCAAGGATAACATGTACACATATCCACGATTTATTTCCTATTGATTCGTTGTTTTGTGCGCTGATTGGATGACTGCAGTCTCGTTTCATGCATTGCTTGCCAATAAGAATGTTTGTTACTCGTTGTAATCCCAGAATACAGTGCATGTGGATGATGTCCAATTGTCCATGTTATCCTTTATTCATGATACAAATCAAACATTTTTGTTACCCGCCCCACATTCAACGCACAGTTTAAGAAGCCCTGCTCTTGTCGATTTCCATTAACGATTGATTTCCATACCCAAATTCAGGCTTTCATTGAACTCGAAGACGGCGTCAACAACAAACCAATCACCTTGGAGAATTTTAGGGCAAATTATCCGGTTACACCGTCAATAGAAGTATAAATATACAATTTCATTAAAAAAGAAAAAAAACCTTTTTTATGATTATTAATTTTTACTTGTAGGATGTGATTGAAAAATTGAAACCGGGAGATGATAATTACTACATAGATTTACATCCGTACATCAACCCTGCGGCCCATGTCGTTTTAGCGGTAATAAATGGTAATTTTTTAACGAATTATACTAACTCCAGGGTCTATTTTGCGCAGTCGGCATCGCTACCGAGGATATTCACTCTCTTCCGCGGGTTGGGATTGCGGCATTTGACTGTCGTTACAGAACGCAACGAAGTGATAGGAATAGTGACGAGGAAAGATTTGGCTCGCTACAGAATGAGCACAAAGGGAGGACAAGCGGCTTTAGAAGAATTACAAATTTCTATGGGTTAAATTTGTACAGTGTTACGTAATTTATAAACTTTTTAAATAATATAACCTTTGTGTTTGGCTCGGTACGAAACGTACAGTTAAAAATGAAGGAATAAATTTTTTTAATTAAAAAATTGTCAATTTTTGATTTTTATCAACTGTTTTTACTTTGAAATTGCAAGAGCAGATGCGCAGTCATTTTAAATCGGCTACAAATCGTAACCACTTATTGAACATGGTTGTGTATTGCCGGTAGTTATCGAATATTTTTTAATATTTCAATAAGATTTCAAAAAAAAAAATAAAAATTAAAAGAAGAAGAAGAATGAAAACTGGCAAAAAAAATGAAAAAAAAACTAGAAATGCTCAAAGAATATCGTAAAAAGAATGAAAAATTGCCAAAAATATGGTAAAAACAATGAAAAAGGACAAAAAATATCAAAATCTCCCAAAAAATCAAAGTCACTACGAATAAAAAGCAACAAACGGCGTGAAAGCTGTATATCCCGGTTCGCCATTTTGACTCACGCCATATTGGAATGCGGCTCTGCTCTGGGCAGCGCCTAACTCTCTCTTTCTGATTCATGTAATCGCTGTATTCTTCCTGCGTGTCGAAATGATCGGTCCTTTCTTGTTGCCCATGTCCATTCTCGTGTAATCTGCAGTCTCAGGTGCGCTGAATTCAAAAAGTTTGTCATCACTCATCAGCAATTTTAATTTCGTCACAAAGACAAACGTCGTTTCACCAACCCGGCAGGGATAACATTCCGCATAGCTTAACTATCTTGGCGGCTGCAATCGAATTAATTATAATAAATTATACGTGCGGATTTTGATGGTTTGAAAATTACATTTTTTCGTCGATCGCTCGATCGATCGGCGACTTGGGCGAAGGAAGCTGCTGCTCGATTGACGGTCGAGTCGAGTCGAATCGAATCGAATCGAAGCGCCCACCCTGTCCCTGTACGACTCTCTGTTCCTGAATTTTTCAGATTTATTCGTAATCATCCTGAAAAGAAATACTGTATTTTATTTATTTATTTATTTATTTATTTCTTAATTGTTTTAAATAAAAATAAAAATTTGAATTTTATATTTTTCGTTTACTTCTTTCGGTTTTTCGAAATAAGCCTAATTTCGTTGTTTCTCCCCTTACCTGGTAGTTAGTGTTGGTAAATAATCTCCAATGTCCAATGCCGTAAATGCTCTATCTCATCTTGGATTTTCTTTCCTCGGAATTATAAACTTAATTCCATCCACGATTTCATCCAACTTGATCAACGAGCATGTTTGCGAGAGGAGAGTTGCATTTTGCCAAATACTACTTGGGGTCTCGTGATCTCGTGATCTCGGATCGGGAGCAAGTGCGTGTGACGTCACGAACTATGCTTTTTCACAAATTGGCATAGGTTAACAATGACATGTGGTTGTTAAGCCTATTTGTGTGGAGATAGAATTGTGAACTAACACCGGCACTTGATTTGAATTGAATGTTTTGTTTTGTGCAACATTATATAATAAATTATTGCATTGAATGAAATTAATCTTTTGAAAACAATTCAGATTAATAAATTTGCTAAAATTAAAATGAAAATTTGGAGGAAATGATGAAATGTGCTGATGAAATAAACGTATAAATATTTTGTATTTTCAGATTAAGATTCCAGAAAATTAGCTGGAAAATGGATAAATGGATAAGGACATGACATGAAATTGAATTTGTATTGAATTTGTGTTGAGATTTGCATTAAAGTTTTAATTAAAGTTGAATTTTTTGATTTGATTTTGATTGAATGTTTTGTGCAACATATTGCATTACATTAATTAAAAATACAATAAAATAAAATAAACTAAACAAAATGAATATATTGAATAAAAAATCTTGGCGAATAGAATAAATTATACACAGTATTCACGATTCCATGGGAACCGAGTAACAATTGATTGCTCATCTTTGCCAGGGCTCAGCCCCGGCCAACCGTCAAACCGTCACCACGCATCAGCAACTCTATCTCTGCAAGTTTGCAACAGTAATTAGAGAATTAACGAAATTCGAAAAAATCAATAAATTTAGAGAAAATTAGGCTTTTATTTCCAACTTTTAAATGCTGATAAAATGTTGTGTTAAAACGTTGCAAAAGATGTCTACCGTTCTGCCTCGAATAAACGCCGGGGCGTTTAATAGTTTTTCTGACTCATCCCACCCGGCGCTTATTCAGGCCCGGCGCGTAACTGAAAAATCGCCGATTTTTCTCTAAAAATAATCATTTTTCCTTAAAAATGATCATTTTTTCATAAAATCACCGATTTTTTCCTACAAATGATCACTTTTTTCACAAAAATCACCGATTTTTTCCGAAAAATCGCCGATTGTTCTTTAAAAATGGTCATTTTTCCTTAAAAATGGTCATTTTTCCTTAAAAATGGTCATTTTTCCTTAAAAATGGTCATTTTTCCTTAAAATTGGTCATTTTTCCTTAAAAATGGTCATTTTTTCATAAAATTACCGATTTTTTCCTAAAAATGATCACTTTTTCCTAAAAAATCACCGATTTCTTTTTAAAAATGATCATTTTTTCATAAAAATCACCGATTTTTTTCCTACAAATGATCACTTTTTTCATAAAAATCACCGATTTTTTCCTAAAAATCGCCGATTTTTCTCTAAAAATGGTCATTTTTCCTTAAAATTGGTCATTTTTCCTTAAAAATGGTCATTTTTTCATAAAATCACCGATTTTTTATTAAAAATAATCACTTTTTTCTAAAAAATCACCGATTTCTTTTTAAAAATGATCATTTTTTCATAAAAATCAACGATTTTCCCTAAACATGATCATTTTTTGCTCAAAAATTATCATTTTTTTTTCAAAAATTATTATTTTTTCGTAAAAATTATCATTTTTTCGTAAAAATTATCATTTTTTCGTAAAAATTATCATTTTTTCGTAAAAATTATCATTTTTTCGTAAAAACCACCGATTTTTCCTAAAAATCACCGATTTTCCCTAAACATGATCATTTTTTGCTCAAAAATTATCATTTTTTCGTAAAAATCAGTGACGTTTTGAGACCCGGCGTTTATTCGGGGCCGGCGACAATTGCTGAAATGCACAAAAAGGCATCCAAGGTTCTAGAAGCCGTTATTGTGGCCATGATAACCGCAACGGTGGGATTCGTATCAATATACCTGCTAAATGACTGCCAACAAATAGGACAAGATCCCACAAATTTTCCAACTCAGGTATATCACCTAAATGATTTCTAAAATTAACAATTTGCAACAAACTTGCAACATTTTTTTCTCCAGTTCTACTGCGGAGACGGCGAATACAACGCCGTAGCTGCCCTTTGGTTCCAAACACCGGAAGCGAGTGTCAGAAGTCTGTTCCACGACCCAGGCCGTAAGTTCTCTCATTAAACGATTGGCTGGTTATGATACATATCTCTGTTTACTTTCTTCTAGGTTCACATAAACCACTTTCATTAGCAATATTCTTTGTTTTGTACTTCCTTCTGTCGTGCTGCACTTACGGCTTAGGGATTCCTAGCGGCCTTTTCATCCCATCCTTATTAACGGGTGCAGCTTGGGGTCGGTTAGTAGGAATAATATTGCAAGTTTGGAACCCTTCGCTTGTGAGTACTTGCTAATTATTACTCTTAAGACAGAAATGTATGTTTAGAAATTTGTATTTTGCTTCAATAGAATATGCCTGGAAAGTATGCGCTTGTAGGAGCTGCAGCTCAGCTTGGGGGAGTCGTGCGAATGACTCTTAGTCTGACAGTAATAATGATCGAAGCAACTGGTAATATAACCTTTGGTTTGCCGCTCATGATCGTGGTAGTGACTGCAAAATGGGTTGGTGATTATTTTAACGAGGTAACAAAACATCCGATGCATTCAAACTTCCAACTTCAATTATCTTCTTAAATCATTTAAAGAAGTAGGGAAAAATATGAAACGAAATTATTTCTGTAATCTGTTTTAGGGTATTTATGACATGCACATTCATCTCGCCAACGTACCGCTTTTAACTTGGGAACCGCCGCCATTGGTACACAATATCTATGCAAGGTAAATAAATATACAGAAAAATTATACACAGTCGATTTATAACGAATCGCGATATAACAAATACCTAAAAATGGTTGGCGAGCCATAGAACGGCATGTTAAAAAAAAATTCAATATTCTCGTTATAACGAATCGATTTTTTGGGTACTTTGCAATTTGTTATAACGAGTTTCGACTTATATCGATCATTTAGATTTTATATATGAATTTAAATTTAACTTACCATAAATTTAATTTAAACAGCGAAGTAATGAGTCATCCTGTGATAGCCTTTGAAGGAGTAGTAAAAGTCGGCAATGTTGTTAAAGTTCTGCTAGAGGAAACTCACAACGGATTTCCAATCGTTCAGCCGACTTTGGTCGATTCAGTAAATTAATTTTCATTTCATTTAATGCGAATAATTACCGTAAACTTTTTTTTAATTTTTAAATTTAGTCTAGCAACATGGAAGGACACTACGGAGGCATGATTCTTCGGTCACAATTAATAACGCTTCTGCAAGCAAGGGTAATGGGATTGCACAGCTCTGAATACAAACTTGAACCAAGGATAACATGTACACATATCCACGATTTATTTCCTATTGATTCGTTGTTTTGTGCGCTGATTGGATGACTGCAGTCTCGTTTCATGCATTGCTTGCCAATAAGAATGTTTGTTACTCGTTGTAATCCCAGAATACAGTGCATGTGGATGATGTCCAATTGTCCATGTTATCCTTTATTCATGATACAAATCAAACATTTTTGTTACCCGCCCCACATTCAACGCACAGTTTAAGAAGCCCTGCTCTTGTCGATTTCCATTAACGATTGATTTCCATACCCAAATTCAGGCTTTCATTGAACTCGAAGACGGCGTCAACAACAAACCAATCACCTTGGAGAATTTTAGGGCAAATTATCCGGTTACACCGTCAATAGAAGTATAAATATACAATTTCATTAAAAAAGAAAAAAAACCTTTTTTATGATTATTAATTTTTACTTGTAGGATGTGATTGAAAAATTGAAACCGGGAGATGATAATTACTACATAGATTTACATCCGTACATCAACCCTGCGGCCCATGTCGTTTTAGCGGTAATAAATGGTAATTTTTTAACGAATTATACTAACTCCAGGGTCTATTTTGCGCAGTCGGCATCGCTACCGAGGATATTCACTCTCTTCCGCGGGTTGGGATTGCGGCATTTGACTGTCGTTACAGAACGCAACGAAGTGATAGGAATAGTGACGAGGAAAGATTTGGCTCGCTACAGAATGAGCACAAAGGGAGGACAAGCGGCTTTAGAAGAATTACAAATTTCTATGGGTTAAATTTGTACAGTGTTACGTAATTTATAAACTTTTTAAATAATATAACCTTTGTGTTTGGCTCGGTACGAAACGTACAGTTAAAAATGAAGGAATAAATTTTTTTAATTAAAAAATTGTCAATTTTTGATTTTTATCAACTGTTTTTACTTTGAAATTGCAAGAGCAGATGCGCAGTCATTTTAAATCGGCTACAAATCGTAACCACTTATTGAACATGGTTGTGTATTGCCGGTAGTTATCGAATATTTTTTAATATTTCAATAAGATTTCAAAAAAAAAAATAAAAATTAAAAGAAGAAGAAGAATGAAAACTGGCAAAAAAAATGAAAAAAAAACTAGAAATGCTCAAAGAATATCGTAAAAAGAATGAAAAATTGCCAAAAATATGGTAAAAACAATGAAAAAGGACAAAAAATATCAAAATCTCCCAAAAAATCAAAGTCACTACGAATAAAAAGCAACAAACGGCGTGAAAGCTGTATATCCCGGTTCGCCATTTTGACTCACGCCATATTGGAATGCGGCTCTGCTCTGGGCAGCGCCTAACTCTCTCTTTCTGATTCATGTAATCGCTGTATTCTTCCTGCGTGTCGAAATGATCGGTCCTTTCTTGTTGCCCATGTCCATTCTCGTGTAATCTGCAGTCTCAGGTGCGCTGAATTCAAAAAGTTTGTCATCACTCATCAGCAATTTTAATTTCGTCACAAAGACAAACGTCGTTTCACCAACCCGGCAGGGATAACATTCCGCATAGCTTAACTATCTTGGCGGCTGCAATCGAATTAATTATAATAAATTATACGTGCGGATTTTGATGGTTTGAAAATTACATTTTTTCGTCGATCGCTCGATCGATCGGCGACTTGGGCGAAGGAAGCTGCTGCTCGATTGACGGTCGAGTCGAGTCGAATCGAATCGAATCGAAGCGCCCACCCTGTCCCTGTACGACTCTCTGTTCCTGAATTTTTCAGATTTATTCGTAATCATCCTGAAAAGAAATACTGTATTTTATTTATTTATTTATTTATTTATTTCTTAATTGTTTTAAATAAAAATAAAAATTTGAATTTTATATTTTTCGTTTACTTCTTTCGGTTTTTCGAAATAAGCCTAATTTCGTTGTTTCTCCCCTTACCTGGTAGTTAGTGTTGGTAAATAATCTCCAATGTCCAATGCCGTAAATGCTCTATCTCATCTTGGATTTTCTTTCCTCGGAATTATAAACTTAATTCCATCCACGATTTCATCCAACTTGATCAACGAGCATGTTTGCGAGAGGAGAGTTGCATTTTGCCAAATACTACTTGGGGTCTCGTGATCTCGTGATCTCGGATCGGGAGCAAGTGCGTGTGACGTCACGAACTATGCTTTTTCACAAATTGGCATAGGTTAACAATGACATGTGGTTGTTAAGCCTATTTGTGTGGAGATAGAATTGTGAACTAACACCGGCACTTGATTTGAATTGAATGTTTTGTTTTGTGCAACATTATATAATAAATTATTGCATTGAATGAAATTAATCTTTTGAAAACAATTCAGATTAATAAATTTGCTAAAATTAAAATGAAAATTTGGAGGAAATGATGAAATGTGCTGATGAAATAAACGTATAAATATTTTGTATTTTCAGATTAAGATTCCAGAAAATTAGCTGGAAAATGGATAAATGGATAAGGACATGACATGAAATTGAATTTGTATTGAATTTGTGTTGAGATTTGCATTAAAGTTTTAATTAAAGTTGAATTTTTTGATTTGATTTTGATTGAATGTTTTGTGCAACATATTGCATTACATTAATTAAAAATACAATAAAATAAAATAAACTAAACAAAATGAATATATTGAATAAAAAATCTTGGCGAATAGAATAAATTATACACAGTATTCACGATTCCATGGGAACCGAGTAACAATTGATTGCTCATCTTTGCCAGGGCTCAGCCCCGGCCAACCGTCAAACCGTCACCACGCATCAGCAACTCTATCTCTGCAAGTTTGCAACAGTAATTAGAGAATTAACGAAATTCGAAAAAATCAATAAATTTAGAGAAAATTAGGCTTTTATTTCCAACTTTTAAATGCTGATAAAATGTTGTGTTAAAACGTTGCAAAAGATGTCTACCGTTCTGCCTCGAATAAACGCCGGGGCGTTTAATAGTTTTTCTGACTCATCCCACCCGGCGCTTATTCAGGCCCGGCGCGTAACTGAAAAATCGCCGATTTTTCTCTAAAAATAATCATTTTTCCTTAAAAATGATCATTTTTTCATAAAATCACCGATTTTTTCCTACAAATGATCACTTTTTTCACAAAAATCACCGATTTTTTCCGAAAAATCGCCGATTGTTCTTTAAAAATGGTCATTTTTCCTTAAAAATGGTCATTTTTCCTTAAAAATGGTCATTTTTCCTTAAAAATGGTCATTTTTCCTTAAAATTGGTCATTTTTCCTTAAAAATGGTCATTTTTTCATAAAATTACCGATTTTTTCCTAAAAATGATCACTTTTTCCTAAAAAATCACCGATTTCTTTTTAAAAATGATCATTTTTTCATAAAAATCACCGATTTTTTTCCTACAAATGATCACTTTTTTCATAAAAATCACCGATTTTTTCCTAAAAATCGCCGATTTTTCTCTAAAAATGGTCATTTTTCCTTAAAATTGGTCATTTTTCCTTAAAAATGGTCATTTTTTCATAAAATCACCGATTTTTTATTAAAAATAATCACTTTTTTCTAAAAAATCACCGATTTCTTTTTAAAAATGATCATTTTTTCATAAAAATCAACGATTTTCCCTAAACATGATCATTTTTTGCTCAAAAATTATCATTTTTTTTTCAAAAATTATTATTTTTTCGTAAAAATTATCATTTTTTCGTAAAAATTATCATTTTTTCGTAAAAATTATCATTTTTTCGTAAAAATTATCATTTTTTCGTAAAAACCACCGATTTTTCCTAAAAATCACCGATTTTCCCTAAACATGATCATTTTTTGCTCAAAAATTATCATTTTTTCGTAAAAATCAGTGACGTTTTGAGACCCGGCGTTTATTCGGGGCCGGCGACAATTGCTGAAATGCACAAAAAGGCATCCAAGGTTCTAGAAGCCGTTATTGTGGCCATGATAACCGCAACGGTGGGATTCGTATCAATATACCTGCTAAATGACTGCCAACAAATAGGACAAGATCCCACAAATTTTCCAACTCAGGTATATCACCTAAATGATTTCTAAAATTAACAATTTGCAACAAACTTGCAACATTTTTTTCTCCAGTTCTACTGCGGAGACGGCGAATACAACGCCGTAGCTGCCCTTTGGTTCCAAACACCGGAAGCGAGTGTCAGAAGTCTGTTCCACGACCCAGGCCGTAAGTTCTCTCATTAAACGATTGGCTGGTTATGATACATATCTCTGTTTACTTTCTTCTAGGTTCACATAAACCACTTTCATTAGCAATATTCTTTGTTTTGTACTTCCTTCTGTCGTGCTGCACTTACGGCTTAGGGATTCCTAGCGGCCTTTTCATCCCATCCTTATTAACGGGTGCAGCTTGGGGTCGGTTAGTAGGAATAATATTGCAAGTTTGGAACCCTTCGCTTGTGAGTACTTGCTAATTATTACTCTTAAGACAGAAATGTATGTTTAGAAATTTGTATTTTGCTTCAACAGAATATGCCTGGAAAGTATGCGCTTGTAGGAGCTGCAGCTCAGCTTGGGGGAGTCGTGCGAATGACTCTTAGTCTGACAGTAATAATGATCGAAGCAACTGGTAATATAACCTTTGGTTTGCCGCTCATGATCGTGGTAGTGACTGCAAAATGGGTTGGTGATTATTTTAACGAGGTAACAAAACATCCGATGCATTCAAACTTCCAACTTCAATTATCTTCTTAAATCATTTAAAGAAGTAGGGAAAAATATGAAACGAAATTATTTCTGTAATCTGTTTTAGGGTATTTATGACATGCACATTCATCTCGCCAACGTACCGCTTTTAACTTGGGAACCGCCGCCATTGGTACACAATATCTATGCAAGGTAAATAAATATACAGAAAAATTATACACAGTCGATTTATAACGAATCGCGATATAACAAATACCTAAAAATGGTTGGCGAGCCATAGAACGGCATGTTAAAAAAAAATTCAATATTCTCGTTATAACGAATCGATTTTTTGGGTACTTTGCAATTTGTTATAACGAGTTTCGACTTATATCGATCATTTAGATTTTATATATGAATTTAAATTTAACTTACCATAAATTTAATTTAAACAGCGAAGTAATGAGTCATCCTGTGATAGCCTTTGAAGGAGTAGTAAAAGTCGGCAATGTTGTTAAAGTTCTGCTAGAGGAAACTCACAACGGATTTCCAATCGTTCAGCCGACTTTGGTCGATTCAGTAAATTAATTTTCATTTCATTTAATGCGAATAATTACCGTAAACTTTTTTTTAATTTTTAAATTTAGTCTAGCAACATGGAAGGACACTACGGAGGCATGATTCTTCGGTCACAATTAATAACGCTTCTGCAAGCAAGGGTAATGGGATTGCACAGCTCTGAATACAAACTTGAACCAAGGATAACATGTACACATATCCACGATTTATTTCCTATTGATTCGTTGTTTTGTGCGCTGATTGGATGACTGCAGTCTCGTTTCATGCATTGCTTGCCAATAAGAATGTTTGTTACTCGTTGTAATCCCAGAATACAGTGCATGTGGATGATGTCCAATTGTCCATGTTATCCTTTATTCATGATACAAATCAAACATTTTTGTTACCCGCCCCACATTCAACGCACAGTTTAAGAAGCCCTGCTCTTGTCGATTTCCATTAACGATTGATTTCCATACCCAAATTCAGGCTTTCATTGAACTCGAAGACGGCGTCAACAACAAACCAATCACCTTGGAGAATTTTAGGGCAAATTATCCGGTTACACCGTCAATAGAAGTATAAATATACAATTTCATTAAAAAAGAAAAAAAACCTTTTTTATGATTATTAATTTTTACTTGTAGGATGTGATTGAAAAATTGAAACCGGGAGATGATAATTACTACATAGATTTACATCCGTACATCAACCCTGCGGCCCATGTCGTTTTAGCGGTAATAAATGGTAATTTTTTAACGAATTATACTAACTCCAGGGTCTATTTTGCGCAGTCGGCATCGCTACCGAGGATATTCACTCTCTTCCGCGGGTTGGGATTGCGGCATTTGACTGTCGTTACAGAACGCAACGAAGTGATAGGAATAGTGACGAGGAAAGATTTGGCTCGCTACAGAATGAGCACAAAGGGAGGACAAGCGGCTTTAGAAGAATTACAAATTTCTATGGGTTAAATTTGTACAGTGTTACGTAATTTATAAACTTTTTAAATAATATAACCTTTGTGTTTGGCTCGGTACGAAACGTACAGTTAAAAATGAAGGAATAAATTTTTTTAATTAAAAAATTGTCAATTTTTGATTTTTATCAACTGTTTTTACTTTGAAATTGCAAGAGCAGATGCGCAGTCATTTTAAATCGGCTACAAATCGTAACCACTTATTGAACATGGTTGTGTATTGCCGGTAGTTATCGAATATTTTTTAATATTTCAATAAGATTTCAAAAAAAAAAATAAAAATTAAAAGAAGAAGAAGAATGAAAACTGGCAAAAAAAATGAAAAAAAAACTAGAAATGCTCAAAGAATATCGTAAAAAGAATGAAAAATTGCCAAAAATATGGTAAAAACAATGAAAAAGGACAAAAAATATCAAAATCTCCCAAAAAATCAAAGTCACTACGAATAAAAAGCAACAAACGGCGTGAAAGCTGTATATCCCGGTTCGCCATTTTGACTCACGCCATATTGGAATGCGGCTCTGCTCTGGGCAGCGCCTAACTCTCTCTTTCTGATTCATGTAATCGCTGTATTCTTCCTGCGTGTCGAAATGATCGGTCCTTTCTTGTTGCCCATGTCCATTCTCGTGTAATCTGCAGTCTCAGGTGCGCTGAATTCAAAAAGTTTGTCATCACTCATCAGCAATTTTAATTTCGTCACAAAGACAAACGTCGTTTCACCAACCCGGCAGGGATAACATTCCGCATAGCTTAACTATCTTGGCGGCTGCAATCGAATTAATTATAATAAATTATACGTGCGGATTTTGATGGTTTGAAAATTACATTTTTTCGTCGATCGCTCGATCGATCGGCGACTTGGGCGAAGGAAGCTGCTGCTCGATTGACGGTCGAGTCGAGTCGAATCGAATCGAATCGAAGCGCCCACCCTGTCCCTGTACGACTCTCTGTTCCTGAATTTTTCAGATTTATTCGTAATCATCCTGAAAAGAAATACTGTATTTTATTTATTTATTTATTTATTTATTTCTTAATTGTTTTAAATAAAAATAAAAATTTGAATTTTATATTTTTCGTTTACTTCTTTCGGTTTTTCGAAATAAGCCTAATTTCGTTGTTTCTCCCCTTACCTGGTAGTTAGTGTTGGTAAATAATCTCCAATGTCCAATGCCGTAAATGCTCTATCTCATCTTGGATTTTCTTTCCTCGGAATTATAAACTTAATTCCATCCACGATTTCATCCAACTTGATCAACGAGCATGTTTGCGAGAGGAGAGTTGCATTTTGCCAAATACTACTTGGGGTCTCGTGATCTCGTGATCTCGGATCGGGAGCAAGTGCGTGTGACGTCACGAACTATGCTTTTTCACAAATTGGCATAGGTTAACAATGACATGTGGTTGTTAAGCCTATTTGTGTGGAGATAGAATTGTGAACTAACACCGGCACTTGATTTGAATTGAATGTTTTGTTTTGTGCAACATTATATAATAAATTATTGCATTGAATGAAATTAATCTTTTGAAAACAATTCAGATTAATAAATTTGCTAAAATTAAAATGAAAATTTGGAGGAAATGATGAAATGTGCTGATGAAATAAACGTATAAATATTTTGTATTTTCAGATTAAGATTCCAGAAAATTAGCTGGAAAATGGATAAATGGATAAGGACATGACATGAAATTGAATTTGTATTGAATTTGTGTTGAGATTTGCATTAAAGTTTTAATTAAAGTTGAATTTTTTGATTTGATTTTGATTGAATGTTTTGTGCAACATATTGCATTACATTAATTAAAAATACAATAAAATAAAATAAACTAAACAAAATGAATATATTGAATAAAAAATCTTGGCGAATAGAATAAATTATACACAGTATTCACGATTCCATGGGAACCGAGTAACAATTGATTGCTCATCTTTGCCAGGGCTCAGCCCCGGCCAACCGTCAAACCGTCACCACGCATCAGCAACTCTATCTCTGCAAGTTTGCAACAGTAATTAGAGAATTAACGAAATTCGAAAAAATCAATAAATTTAGAGAAAATTAGGCTTTTATTTCCAACTTTTAAATGCTGATAAAATGTTGTGTTAAAACGTTGCAAAAGATGTCTACCGTTCTGCCTCGAATAAACGCCGGGGCGTTTAATAGTTTTTCTGACTCATCCCACCCGGCGCTTATTCAGGCCCGGCGCGTAACTGAAAAATCGCCGATTTTTCTCTAAAAATAATCATTTTTCCTTAAAAATGATCATTTTTTCATAAAATCACCGATTTTTTCCTACAAATGATCACTTTTTTCACAAAAATCACCGATTTTTTCCGAAAAATCGCCGATTGTTCTTTAAAAATGGTCATTTTTCCTTAAAAATGGTCATTTTTCCTTAAAAATGGTCATTTTTCCTTAAAAATGGTCATTTTTCCTTAAAATTGGTCATTTTTCCTTAAAAATGGTCATTTTTTCATAAAATTACCGATTTTTTCCTAAAAATGATCACTTTTTCCTAAAAAATCACCGATTTCTTTTTAAAAATGATCATTTTTTCATAAAAATCACCGATTTTTTTCCTACAAATGATCACTTTTTTCATAAAAATCACCGATTTTTTCCTAAAAATCGCCGATTTTTCTCTAAAAATGGTCATTTTTCCTTAAAATTGGTCATTTTTCCTTAAAAATGGTCATTTTTTCATAAAATCACCGATTTTTTATTAAAAATAATCACTTTTTTCTAAAAAATCACCGATTTCTTTTTAAAAATGATCATTTTTTCATAAAAATCAACGATTTTCCCTAAACATGATCATTTTTTGCTCAAAAATTATCATTTTTTTTTCAAAAATTATTATTTTTTCGTAAAAATTATCATTTTTTCGTAAAAATTATCATTTTTTCGTAAAAATTATCATTTTTTCGTAAAAATTATCATTTTTTCGTAAAAACCACCGATTTTTCCTAAAAATCACCGATTTTCCCTAAACATGATCATTTTTTGCTCAAAAATTATCATTTTTTCGTAAAAATCAGTGACGTTTTGAGACCCGGCGTTTATTCGGGGCCGGCGACAATTGCTGAAATGCACAAAAAGGCATCCAAGGTTCTAGAAGCCGTTATTGTGGCCATGATAACCGCAACGGTGGGATTCGTATCAATATACCTGCTAAATGACTGCCAACAAATAGGACAAGATCCCACAAATTTTCCAACTCAGGTATATCACCTAAATGATTTCTAACACTAACAATTTGCAACAAATTTGCAACATTTTTTTCTCCAGTTCTACTGCGGAGACGGCGAATACAACGCCGTAGCTGCCCTTTGGTTCCAAACACCAGAAGCGAGTGTCAGAAGTCTGTTCCACGACCCAGGCCGTAAGTTCTCTCATTAAACGATTGGCTGGTTATGATACATATCTCTGTTTACTTTCTTCTAGGTTCACATAAACCACTTTCATTAGCAATATTCTTTGTTTTGTACTTCCTTCTGTCGTGCTGGACTTACGGCTTAGGGATTCCTAGCGGCCTTTTCATCCCATCCTTATTAACGGGTGCAGCTTGGGGTCGGTTAGTAGGAATAATATTGCAAGTTTGGAACCCTTCGCTTGTGAGTACTTGCTGATTATTACTCTTAAGACAGAAATGTTTAGAAATTTGTATTTTGCTTCAATAGAATATGCCTGGAAAGTATGCGCTTGTAGGAGCTGCAGCTCAGCTTGGGGGAGTCGTGCGAATGACTCTTAGTCTGACAGTAATAATGATCGAAGCAACTGGTAATATAACCTTTGGTTTGCCGCTCATGATCGTGGTAGTGGCTGCCAAATGGGTTGGTGATTATTTTAACGAGGTAACAAAACATCCGGTGCATTCAAACTTCAAAAGACGAATTATCGTCTTAAATCATTTAAAGAAGTAGGGAAAAATATAAAACGAAATTATTTCTGTAATCTGTTTTAGGGTATTTATGACATGCACATTCATCTCGCCAACGTACCGCTTTTAACCTGGGAACCGCCGCCATTGGTACACAATATTTATGCAAGGTAAATAAATATACAGAAAAATTATACACAGTCGATACTCTTTATAACGAATCGAGATATAACGAATTATCGATATAACAAATACCTAAAAATGGTTGGCGAGCCAGAGAGCAGCATGTTAAAAAAATTTCGATATTCTCTTTATAACGAATCGATATTTCGGGTCCCTTGCAATTCGTTACAAAGAGTTTCGACTTATATCGATCATTTTGATTTGATATAAAGATGATTTTAAATTTAATTTAAAATTAATTTAAACAGCGAAGTAATGAGTCATCCTGTGATAGCCTTTGAAGGAGTAGTAAAAGTCGGCAATGTTGTTAAAGTTCTGCTAGAGGAAACTCACAACGGATTTCCAATCGTTCAGCCGACTTTAGTCGATTCAGTAAATTAATTTTCATTTTATTTAATGCGAATGATTACCGTAAACTTTTTTCTAATTTGTAAATTTAGTCTAGCAGCTTGGAAGGACACTACAGAGGCATGATTCTTAGGTCACAATTAATAACGCTTTTGCAAGCGAGGGTAAAGGGATTGCACAGCTCTAGTCCAGGGTTTCTCAAACTGTTTTAACATTACAACCCACTGATTGGATGACAGAAATCACCTTCCATGTATTGTTTACCAACAAGAATGTTTGTTACTCGTTGTAATCCCAGAATACAGTGCATGTGGATGATGTCCATGTTATCCTTGATTCATGATACAAACGCACAGTTTAAGAAGCCCTGCTCTTGTCGATCTCCATTAACGATTTCCATACCCAAATTCAGGCTTTCGTTGAACTCGAAGAAGGCGTCAACAACAAACCAATCACTTTGGAGAATTTTAGGGCAAATTATCCGGTTACACCGTCAATAGAAGTACAATTTCATTAAAAAAGAGAAAAAACCTTTTTTATGATTATTAATTTTTACTTGTAGGATGTGATTAAAAAATTGAAACCGGGAGATGATAATTACTACATAGATTTACATCCGTACATCAACCCTGCGGCCCATGTCGTTTTAGCGGTAATAAATGGTAATTTTTTAACGAATTATACTAACTCCAGGGTCTATTTTGCGCAGTCGGCATCGCTACCGAGGATATTCACTCTCTTCCGCGGGTTGGGATTGCGGCATTTGACTGTCGTTACAGAACGCAACGAAGTGATAGGAATAGTGACGAGGAAAGATTTGGCTCGCTACAGAATGAACACAAAGGGAGGACAAGCGGCTTTAGATGAATTACAAATTTCTATGGGTTAAATTTGTACAGTGTTACGTAATTTATAAACTTTTTAAATAATATAACCTTTGTGTTTGGCTCGGTACGAAACGTACAGTTAAAAATGAAGGAATAAATTTTTTTAATTAAAAAATTGTCAATTTTTGATTTTTATCAACTGTTTTTACTTTGAAATTGCAAGAGCAGATGCGCAGTCATTTTAAACATGTTATAAACTTGAATAAAGAATAGGTTGAGATTTAATGCAATCAAACACGTCTTCACCATTTTACATCGAGTGGAGAGTGATACAAATTGAAACCAAAAAGTGACCACTCCAAATATAGTAGGAGCGTCACCACGTGATACATAAAAAACAAAAACTACACTAGTAACGACATCAATTGGTAATTTTTACATTAGTGATTCCCAACAAATTCCCCCAAAAATTAACAACTCGATTTCGTTAATAACAAACAAACATCTATCGATGAACACAATTATGCAAAACAATTTTTCCTTCCCCCAATGTAAATGACTCTTAACTATTCAAATAATTAGCTCTTAATTGTGAAAAACAGCGTAACATTGCATGTAATATCATTATTCCCCCACAGTCTTTACCCCTAGCGCTTCCAAAATTCCTTCAAGCGCCAGTCTTGTTAATTGCTTTGTTGGAAAGTCCGCCAACATCTCTTCGCTTGCGACATGTTTCACGACAAGTTTCCAATTTCAATTTCTTGTTTTATAAAATGTACCTTGCGGTTCAGATGTTTGGTTCTCGTTTTCTGTGCCCCACCTTGCAAGAGTATTACCGCATTCAAACTGTCGCAGCGCATTGTTGTGGGTTCCCCATCATCGATTTCCCAATTCAATCCAATCGAAAGAAGCTTCAACCAGATGGATTCGCGCACTCCTTCAGTCAACGCCAAAAGCTCACTTTCAATGGTCGCTTGCTTTTGGCACTTCCAATTAATGATTGGCTTTCCATCAAGCGCAATAAATTCCGAGAATGACCGTGCGTTTGATGTCCGGTTGCAGCTCGCATCCAAGTAACTGTGGATGCAACTCTCTTCTCTGCCATAACTGAACTTGTACTGCATCATCCCCTTCAGGTACCTTCACACGCAATTTAGCGCAATAAAATAAATCTTGCGTAGATCCTTGTTATACTGACTTGTGAGATAACAAACTTATTGAGAAGCCCAGATCCGGCCTCGCGTGTGTGTTCCCCTTTCCGTTGTCAATTCCTTCATGCTTTTAGACAGGAACTCTCCGCCATTGTCGCTCCGCAATTTCTTTAGCTTTTTGTCGATCTGTCGCTCCATGCAGGTGATGAGTTCCTGTTGATAATCGAAAAGAGTGGATTGCATCCGATGAAATTGATAAAAGTGATTTATTCACATGAGATTCACTAACTCGAACCGCACACTCACGTAACGTGACAACGTGATTGGTTCGTGAGATTACACCTCAACTCCCCCTGGCAGTGGGAGACCCTCATTCGGGATTTGCAATGCAATAAGCCAGGTGACACAAAATCCCAACACACACCTTCTTCACCTGACTATTGTATAAAACTCAAAAACGAATCCCTTAAACTGTAATCTCAAAATAAAACACAGATGAAATCAAAAATACACTTGTATTTCAATAAACGAAAGGATTAATGAAATACACTAACAATGGAATGAACAATTAAAATAAACACAGTTCTCAAAACAATACTAGTATATACCTTACTAATTAATATTCATGTTGAAGGTGGTCGGAAATAACGGACAGTCTTGGTAAGGTTAAACTAACAAGTGATTTATTTTAATACGCTAAATACATAGGTGGCGCTGGGGGTACAGCGCCCAAAGAGAACATGGCGGTCACTACACAAAATATGCAGTGAAGCCGAACACAGCATCATTCCCCATTAATGGAACATTAATCAACTTACAAAAAACACATGATTGAATTAAGACTAGACAATGAACCAAATCAATAAAAGACATAAAATTACACTCAATTTCTTGCGTCGTGTCCGTAGAATTGTGTCGGGTTGCGCGTGCGCTGAGGATGGCGATACGGAGCAACAGGAGTACGGACAGGGACAGGAGGAAGTGTAGGAGCTGAACTCACATCCCGAACATTCGGTGGGTTGGGTGAATTGGGAGGAGCATCAAGCACTTGCGGTTGGACAACAGGCGGAGTGTTTTCCGGAGTTAAATCCACGTTGAGGAGCGGAAAATGCTTACGATTTCTCCCCCCTCCGAAAGTTGAGTGCTCAAGGTCTGGCGCTTGCGGAGTTGATCCGCGTGTCTGTTCCACATCACGGCGTTTCCGACGGTCACATCGTAAATGGTTGACAAAGTTCTGGAAGAGATTACGCCAGGAACCCATCTTGAGGCGTACAAATAGTCGCGCGCGAACACCAATTCCCCAGGCTCGAAGGAACGTCAAGTTTCTACAGTTGTTGGTTCCGGCATTAAGCGCGGATTTAGCAAATGCAACCTAGTTCGAACAGTTTGTTGTAGGAATGCTTCGGACGGCGTCGTTCGTGTTGAAACATGCGGCGTCGAGCGATAGGCGATTAAAAATTGGTCAACGGCTTCTGAAATGTTCAAAGTCAAATTTAAAAACTTTCCGACTTGAGTTTTGAAAGTCTTCACGAAGCCTTCCACAGCTCCGTTGGTGGCTGGGTGGAAAGGCGGTGAGCGCGTGTGTCGAATGCCGTTACGCGATAAGAAGTCGGTAAATTCCGCCGAAGTAAATTGCGGCCCGTTGTTGGAGTGAATGTGGATCGGCAGGCCGTGGCGTTTAAACCAGCACTTTAGGACAGCAATCGTGGCTTTCGAGGTAGTGGTGGTCATCGCTCGGACTTCGCACCACTTGGTCCGCGCATCCACGGCCAACAGGAACATTTTGCCATGGAAGGGGCCGGCGAAGTCGAGGTGAACGCGCCCCCATATTTTGTCGGGAATGAGCCAACGCATGTCGGACGTCTTTGGTGGATCCGGCAGCGCGCGCTGGCAAACATCGCACGAGCGCACCATCATCTCGACATCACGGTCGATGGACGGCCACCAAACTGTTGCACGAGCGAGTGACTTGGTGCGGACGATTCCAAAATGTCCTGCGTGTAATTCCGTCAGGACTGCACGGCGAAGCTGCTCTGGCACGACCAAACGCTCTGACAAGAACAAGAACGGTCCATGGGTGGAAAAGGCGACCCTGTGCTTATAAAAGTTCATTAATTCGGGCGTCCTCGATTTCCAACCGTCTCGAATGCATTGCAAAACTGCCTGCAATTGGGTGTCGGCGTCGTAGGCTGCACGTAAGGCTGTTTGCGATACAGGAAACTCTGAAAGAGAAACAGAAAATATCTCGTTAACGTGCATGTCGAGATCTTCTCGACCATCGACCACTGGTTGGGGATTGCGTGACAGTCCATCTGCGATTTCGTTATCGGCGGCTGGCACATGCTCGATTGCATAATCGTATGCACTCAGGAATATTGCCCAACGATGCAGGCGAGCTGCAACAATTTGATTGCATCCTTTCTTTTCTCCGAAAATTGCTACGAGCGGTTTATGGTCAGTTCTCAAAATAAACTTTTGTCCAAACAGGTGATGATGGAATCGGCGAACGCCATAAGCGATCGCAAGACCTTCGCGGTCAATCTGCGCATAATTTTTCTGCGCGCTGGACAAGAGGGAACTGGCAAAAGCGATTGGGCAATGTATTCCTCCCTCCAAATGGGAAATAAAGGCGCCAACACCAACCGGCGAAGCATCAACGGTCAAGTAAAGTTGTTTCTTGGCGTCGTAATGTGCCAACGCTAAATCGACGGTCACCGCAGCCTTTACCTTCGTCCAGGCCTTTAGCTGTTCCGGTCCCCAAGTCCACGGAGTGTCGTCGCGCGTCAAGCGGTAAAGCGGCTCTAATAAAGTAGACAAGTTATGAATGAATTTGCCGTAATAATTTACGAGACCCAGGAACAACTTCAGTGATAACACGTCGGTGCGCTGCATGGCGTTGCGAAGTGGAGCTAATTTCGAGTCCACGGGCGTGATTCCTTGCTTGGAAATGTTCAGCCCTAAAAACTGCACACACGCACGCAAAAACTTGCACTTTTTTCTATTTAATGTTAAATTGGCCTTATTAAATGCACCCAGGAGTTGATCCAAGTTGCATAAGTGAGCTGCATTAGTGGCACCAGTCACAGCCGAATCATCGATGAACGGCTGCGTACTCTCAACTTTGGCGGTCAATTTATCCATCTCGCGTTGGAAGATCGCTGGAGCACTTGAAATCCCATAAAAAAAACGATTTACTAAATCCTGCAGTCGGTCGGCGCAGCTCTTCCTCCAGTCGTGGCTTCATCGCGAGAGGAACTGGATAATTTTTCAAGAATATCGGTTGAACTGCCGGATCGATGTCGATGTGGACCTTTTGAACGTTATAACAACCGATTTCGTCTCGGAACACGTTTGCGTGACTTGCCAGAATCGTGTCCAAACCATCGGACGACGTCTTATCGAGCTTCTCGGACGATGGCGTCGATGTGGACAACGAAAATACCTCCGCGCCCACCAAATCGCCAGTTGCTGACAGCAAACCAAATGCTTCGAGCCAGTCGCGGCCAAGAAGAGGGATGGGGCAGTGAGTTGCCACACACAACGGCAAACAAAAATCGCGATCACAATGACAAACCGGAACTTTGCATACCCCTTCCATTCGGAGTGTCGTGCCGCCGTACGTATTCATCTGGATCGGAAGGGGCTGCAATGAAAAATCAGAAAAATATTTAGTGTACGTTTCGAGGTTAACAAATGTAGCGCCTGCTCCTGTGTCCATTTCCATTAAAAGATTGACATGTGCAACTTTGATGGCCATAATAATTGGTTGGGTGGCTTTAATGCCAATCGCGTTGACGGTCGTCGTCAGGTCCGGCTCGACAGCGTAGTACGTGAGCTGTTGTGGCATCTCGACTGAATGGACTGGAGCTGGTGACTTCAAGACCGACCGGCAAACTGGTTTGATGTGGCCAGTTTTCCCGCAACCGTGGCACGTGGCGTCGCGAAAACGACACGCTTCACGCGCGTGCGACTTACTGCCGCAAGAAGAGCACGCCGACGCATTTCCTTTCGAATTGGATGGTTGGCGGACTGCTTGAAACGAAGTAGTGCCCCTCGAGGAGCGTTTTCTACCTTTATACGCATCGTGGCGTGGTCTGGAGTCGGTGTGGACTTTGTGCACAAGCGTAGCCGAAGTATTTTGCGTCGCGATCGTCGAGAATTCTTTCTGCAAAACTTCTGCAGCGGCAGCGAACTCGACGGCTTCGTCGAACGTTAAGCCTTTCTTTAAGGTGAGCGCTTGCTGCACCTGCTCATTCTGGAGGCCACAAAGGAAACGATTTCTCAATTCATTGGTTTTATCGGTGAACTCACAATTCTGGGCCAGGTCCTGAAGAGCGAGAGAATATTCCATCACGGTTTCATTTGGCAGTCGATCACGGCGGTGAAAACGGCGAATTTCTCCCAACACGAGCGGCTTCGAGCGGGCATTTCTTTGCATCAATGCCACCAATTCCGCGTATTGTAAGTCTGACGGTTCTTTCGGCGCTGCGAGCGTGTCCAGCTGTTTGAAGGTCGGCATGCCGACGTACGCCAGCAGCGTGTGTACCTTCTCCTTGTCATTGACGATGTTATTACAAGCAAAAATACTCGTCATCCGCTTGCAATATAGGCCCCAGTCGTCCGCTGGATCGTATTCCTGCGGCGTCCCTTTCAAAGCACACATTTTGATGGCAAAAATCGGCGATCGGGCACGCTAACACGAAGAAAATTCAAAAAATGGAACGTAGGCCTAACGTCGGGACGGCGTGGTCAGCAACGGGCCGAAAAAGTGGTCAAAAAGTTCGAAAAACACGGAAAAACTTGCTTTGCTACTGGATTCATTAGTTGAACGTGGATTTCGGATCCGATCTCGTCGCCATTGAGTATATACCTTACTAATTAATATTCATGTTGAAGGTGGTCGGAAATAACGGACAGTCTTGGTAAGGTTAAACTAACAAGTGATTTATTTTAATACGCTAAATACATAGGTGGCGCTGGGGGTACAGCGCCCAAAGAGAACATTGCGGTCACTACACAAAATATGCAGTGAAGCCGAACACAGCAAATACACTTCAACCATTAATTTAATTCACTGTGTTGCAGTTCCTTTGCTCCGCGCTCGAATCCATTTTGGCGTAGTATTTTGTCACGCGCCAAATATCTCACTCGTCCCGCTTGTTTCGATCCATAAATCGTTTTCCAGTCGGTTCGGTCGTGTTCCTCTCATTCCAGTTGCCGCCTCACAATAACCTTCTTAACTGGATTGCAATCGCCCGACTTCAACTTCTCGCATGTCCCGTTATTGCTCGCTTCTCGTTTAGTTCTCTCTCGTTTCTTGTTTCTGCGCCGTTTGGTCTGCTTCTCCCGTCCGTCGTTCGATTTGACATCAACTTTTACGTCAGCAGCGTCCAAACTTACGTCGAATTTGCCCAAATTCGCGTCGCTCTTTTCATCAAATTTGGTTGCGCTTCTCCGCATGGCCGCAGTTCATCCAACTCGTTTTCATTGTTGGTTTCATGGTTTCATGGTTGCCATCTGACATACATTGGCTCGCACATTTACAACCGTCTCGACATTCACCGATATACGATGCCCATCTTTGTGGCAGTCATCAGCACTTGATCCCCGCTTGAAATCGTGCACACTCCGCCCCCAAAAGCAATTCTCAGTCTCGCGTCGTCCAGTTTTGGCACAGAAATCAGATTGTCGCACAAATC
Organism: Strigamia acuminata; assembly: GCA_949358305.1. Classification (NCBI taxonomy): domain Eukaryota; kingdom Metazoa; phylum Arthropoda; class Chilopoda; order Geophilomorpha; family Linotaeniidae; genus Strigamia; species Strigamia acuminata. Next base: position 43,780,879 of record OX442314.1, read on the forward strand.
GGGAATATACAGCACGTCCCTCGCGACCAGATCCGCATCGTCTGTCGTTAACTGCACGTTTCCGCTCCCCATAATGAAAATTTTTCGACCGTCGACCAGCGTGACTTCCGTCGTTGGCCGTAAACGTCTCGAAGAAATCCCGACTTGCCGTCATGTGTCGTGTCGCTCCTGAGTCGAGGTTCCATTCTCGTCCCTCGGTCTTAATCTGAAAAACAAATTGGTTAGTTTTCACAGCCTTGACGATCGTGTCTGGCTGCTGCTCCCTCTTGCCACTTTGCTTTGGCTTGTTGTAGTCTGCATCGTGCTCGTTTTCGGTTCCTGCTTGGCTCCGACAATTTCTCGCGATGTGCCCGAACTTCTGGCAGTTGTAGCACTTCACGTGCTTCAAATCTTGTCTGCATTCACCGCTCTGCTCGCTGCTTCCTTCACTGTTGCGTTTACCGCCTCGATTGTTGCCGTTAGTGCAGTGCAACAAACTAACTTTGTGCAGTTTTTCGTACACCTCGTCGTCACCCGTCTGGCGCGACTCTTCTTGCAGAATCATATGGCGCAGCTTCACCATCGTGATCTCGTCGTCATCGCACATGTCGAAGGCCCGTGGGATGCTGTTGAAGTCCTTCAGCAGCGTCTGGATGATCATGGTACCATACCAACCTCCTGCTCCGAAATCTTCCCTCCAACTGCACACAACTGGTTGACCGTTGACTCCACCCGTTGCAGGAACTTTGTGGCCGTCTCTGCTTTTTCCCATCGCATTCTGGTCAGCTCTCGTCGCAAAATGGTCTGCCGCTGCTTGGCTCGTCCACGGTGCACCTCTTCCAGCTTGGTCCAGCATTCTCGTGCCGTATCCTTATTGATTACATACACGGTCTGAGCTGGCGACAGGGCCTGCACAATTGCGTTCATGGCTTTTTCGTCTTTGCCACGCCACGCGTTTTGTACCGCCGCACTCGCCCTCATTCCCTGGCACATCGTCCACGATCACAGTCCACCATTCCGATTTTCGCAGAAAAACACGAATTTTAAACACCCATGTGGCGTAATTGTCGTCCTTCAACTTTTCAATCCGCGTTGATTCATTTTCCGTCATTTTTACACAAATACCAGCTACAACTACCACGAAATTTCGTTTGGCTCAAAGCCACGTTGTCCGGTCAGCGGTCAAGTGTCCAAAACGCCTGAAAAGTTCTTTAAAACGACAGGAAACTCACGCAGTGGAAGCGTGCTGGGCCCATAACCCTTTGTTGATAATCGAAAAGAGTGGATTGCATCCGATGAAATTGATAAAAGTGATTTATTCACATGAGATGCACAAACTCGAACCGCACGCTCATGTAACGTGTCATGGAAGTGACCGGAAGTCACGTGACAACGTGATTGGTCTGTGAGATTACACCTTAACTCCCCCTGGCGGTGGGAGACCCTCATGCGAGATTTGCAATGCAATAAGCCAGGTGACACAAAATCCCAACAGTTCCGTCAATTTTTCTTTCGCATCGCTTTTCGCGTTTATTGGCCTTATCATTAGCATTCTGCTCCAATCGTCCACTACAGTCAGCAAATAGTTAGCACCTCCTCGAGATTCGGGCGCAATTGGGCCAATAAGGTCAATGTGCCAAAGATCCATGATGCTCGATGATTGGTGTTCTGTCACCGACTTGTGCGACGCCTTCCTCATCTTTCTATTTGGAGTCATTTGGAGTCATTTGGATTCAGGCATAGGAAAGCAACAGCATTGTGGCCAGAGGCAAATGGAGAAGCGGTGTTCTGTCACCGACTTGTGCGACGCCTTCCTCATCTTTCTATTTGGAGTCATTTGGAGTCATTTGGATTCAGGCATAGGAAAGCAACAGCATTGTGGCCAGAGGCAAATGGAGAAGCGGAACGATTCATGCGAACGATGTGACCGCTTGGCCACCCACGTTTATAGCAAAGGACGTGCCCTTTGCTATATTCGCTCTCCTACCCATTCAACACTGCAAGTGTATCATGACAAGATGCTACCATTTTATCAGCTGAGGCAGTTTTCAAGCTTCTATTTAAAAAATTGGCGGCATCAGCATCAAAATCAGGAATTGGTGAGAAACTACTTGAATCATTTGTGGTGACCCTGAGTCGCTTTTTAGTGTTTTTATTAAATAAAAAGTCACCACGCAAGAAATTGAATATTTTAATTTATTTTAGTTTGGCACCAACCAAACCAAGTTATATAATTAGGGGAGAAAAACTTCCCTAGCCTGGTTCACCCCAATATTAGCTAGGGTGAAGCCGTTAACTGTCAATGCGCGATGGCACATGCTTGAGCGTTCTGCTTCATGCTTGCGCGTTGAAGCTGGTGCAGCAACGCATCCATGTAAAATAGACTTCCTTTAATTTTTAATTTAACATTTAAAATCTTACATTTTATTGCAGGTGGAAGGCGTTCTCAGCGCCTGTCAACGTAAACGATGTCCCAGACTATTACGATGTTATTACGAACCCCATGGATCTCAAAACTATCCACACCAAAGCCCTAGAATTGAAATATAATTCAAAAGAAGAACTTAGCTCCGACATTAAATTGATAGTGTCACTAATAGCATTAAATATAATGGAATTAACGACAAACTGACTACCTACGCGCGCACATTGATTGAACACTGCAAAGATAGCTACTTTGACGTCGTCGGCAATAATGAAGAGTTCGACCTGTCCAGCGACAGCGACAGTAAAATTAAACTTTTTTGTTGACTTTTTTTATTTTTATGTTTTTGTTTAATGTTTCAGACTTACCGGTTGTGGTGACCCTGAGTCTTTATTTGGTAATTTTGTGTGTTTTTATTAAATAAATAGTCACCACGTAAAGAAATTGTATATTTTATTTTGTTTTGGTTTAGCACACGCCAAACCAAGTTACAGTACGTAATTAGGGGAGGAAAACTCCCCTAGCATATTTCACCCCAATTTGGCTGGGGTAAGTCCATTACTTAACCGTTTAGTGCAGCAAAATGCTTTTTTGCACTAAATCACGCAAATTGCGCAGCTTTACTGCGCAGATCCGTAGTGTGCCAGGCCTGCAGGTGCAGGATTGCCACACTTCTGCACCAAATTGAGCTCACAGCGCACGATTAGTGAGTAGAACTGAAGTGTGCCTTGGCACACTCCACCCTTCTTTTGGCCAGGGTTATGGTGCAATACCAACGGTTTTGACACAACAAAATCCGTTTGTTGTACCAAAATTAACCTTCTGCGCACATTATGTGCGCAGAATCAGAGAGTGGATAAAATTACAAATTTTGGCGATTTCGCCCATTCTTGACATACACACACCAACAACAACAACACACCTAATCACTGCTTAGAACTTCACAAAAAGAATTCAAGTATTGACTGTGTTTACGTTTTGGTGAGTTGAGATTCATTCTGCTGTTTCCACTGACATTTCGGTGGAACCAGCCACATTTGCGATTATTAGACGAATTTTAACGCCCGAGAAAACCGCTCACCGCCGACCATCGTTGAGTCTCGTTGAGACTCGCCATCGCCGACGGAGCAACCCGCTGCTCGTGAACCATCGAACAAACGGAGGAATATTAACCCGCTCGCTGTCGATAATTGAGTGCTCCGTGACTTGTCCGGGCACGCCGTCGTCGTCACAAGCAACCCAATCGCTCGTAAACCATATCCAGTGTCTGCAAGCCAAGTAGCATATCACCTAGTGGCGCCTAGTGGGCCCAAGACCGTCCCTCCTTGCGGAGTGGACTGGTCTAGCTGGGGAAGAGGGAGCTGAGTGGTGTAACAAAAGAGAGACGTTGCCGGGAGAGCAGAGGGTGAGGTCGTGTGGTATCAGGGAGAAAAGTGTGTGCTGTCACGATCCTAACTCCAGCAGTGGCAACTCTGCCTTCTGCCATTCACCACTGTGACATGGCTAGGGGCCTGTTGCAGCCTCCACGAGCGGCTACATAGACCATAGGTGATTACGGTAGAATGTTCGTCCAGAGTGATCGACCACGTCACCGATGGGACTTAGGTTCTGTGTGTGATGGGTCGATTGCTGGTGTAGCGTGCCTAACAGCACTGCCACACAGGGAGATAGGTGACCCCACCCCTAAACAACAGATTAAAAGTCAAAACCCAACAATCTGGAGTCCTTGTCTCATTCTTACATGAGTATGCACCCCTCCCATTGTAGTAAAACCCCATACTGCAGTGGGTAAGACCATATCCAGTCACATAGTTGCTAAATTTCGACAACAGATGGCGATGATCACAATCATCGTCGTCCTGGACTCAAAACTTAAATGTTCTCTTCAGTTTTTCATTACAAAGAGTTGATGTCGACCTGTTTAAAGACTGGCTGACACTCTTCTTCTGATTTATCAAATAGAACTTAAAATTTAGTCATATAAGGGTTTTTATTAATTGATGTAATAATTTACATTTGTTTGTATTTAAAAGTGCACTTACCGTACTGCCTCATTCAAACGCCTGGATTCACTTAGGCGCCGGGCCCGTTTTAACGCCGGGCAGACGTACGTCCAAAATTCTATTAACGCCGGCCCCGTATTGACGCCGGGTTTCAAATTGGCGCCGGGTAAACCCGCAATAAGCAATGACGTCTGCATAACGTACGCACACGTTACGTTTTGTACGGTGTATAAATTGCCTTCATTGTTTGTTTATCACATTGTTTCGTGTTAGCGTGTTAGCACAGTTATAAATAACAATTTTCTTTCAAAAAAATATTATTTTCTGGTACTTTGTTTTCCAGATTTTTTTTTTAACAATTTTTCTGGATAAACGCCTGGCTCATTTAACCGCCTGGTTTCAAATTACCGCCTGGCAGTCGGCCCAAAAAAAAATTTAAACGCCCAGGCGTTTAAATGAGGCAGTACGGTACATTTGATTACGTTTACTTAAGTTTGAATTGAGTAGCTTAGTAATAAACTCTAGTTTTGTACATAATAATTAATCCTGTAAGAATTAGATTTAGACCTGTGATACCAACAGATTGCTCTCCCCAATCCTTATCATCCTGCCACTTCACTATGAATAGTAATGAGCACAAATGCTACATCTTATGCAGGTTTATTATTCTGCCATCCATGATAATGACCTGTGGTTCTGCGAGGCACGTTTAACATGCGTCCAACTCTACCCCACTACGAGTAACCAAGACTTGGCATCTAGGTTTGGGTTTGGCAGCATTGCAATAGAAGTGGCCGTATGATGTTTTAGGCTGGAAGAAGTTGCAAATCAAGCTTGATGTCTTGATGACCTTGGTTTCAACATCCAGAGTGGCCACACTGCAATCACTCATCTTCTCAGATAAGTACTTTTCCCACTGGCAGAAATTCGTAAAAGGCATTGCTATATTATCAAAAAGTTGTGTTAAAAAAAGATATTTCAATTGCTTAAGTTTTTCTTCAAGATTTTGTTAGTAAAGTAGAAACGTTGTATGGCTTGAAGCACATGCCATTTAATGTTCATTTTATTATCCATTTATCAGATTCAGTAACAAACTGGGCACAGTTTGCATTCTTATTTGAATCAGTCAATGTATTATTGCTGTGGTTGATATCAAGAGTTCAAATTCTGTAATCACTACAAATTTGTAATTCTTATTTTCACCAGAAGAAGTGCTTGTTTTCTAAAAATCAATCTGACATTCAGCCGCTTCGAAATAAGCATCGAATTGGGGCAAGGGTTACGTAAGAGAATTTATATTTTGTTACCGGTATTTTATTGGCCGTATTAATTTTTTTTTAATTTTTTTTTAGGTGCATCGATTGTTATCATACAATAGAAGAAAATGAAGAATTATTATCCGACCAAGTTTTCCCCAACGAGTACACAATTCAATGCCCCTCTCCTGATGGTTGTCCACAAATAATAAGTTTTTTAGTAAGAAACTTATCGTATACTACTGTTTTCAGATTATTTTAATCTAATTTTTTTTTCTTCAGAAAGTTGATGGTGCGCTATATGCGTGTGGTGGAACCACCGCGAATCTTACGGCAGAAACTCAAACAGACGATATTGTCAGGTGATTGGTGTAAGATCCAACTTTCCAGTTTGTAGTAGTTTATAGTAGTTTATAGTAGTTTATAGTAGGCATGAAAAAAGGACCAATTTTTAGGTTCCGACCCGTTCCGTCTCCCTAAATTTTTAATTTTTCCAGGCCCGAACTGTCCCGTCCCGAAATTTTGAATTTTTTGAAGCCCGAACCGTCCCACGTCCAGAAAAGTTATGATACGTTGGTGGAAATTTCAATGAATAATTCGAAAATGCTCACTTTAATGGACGACATTTATAAAGTCAAGCTGGAAAACCTCCTTGTCATTCTTAAGCCCTTTAAATGACGACTTCTTTTGTTGTTTATTTAACGTTGTGGCTTGTGGGCATAAATCGCACGGATCAAGTTCTAGCTGCAATCAAGCAAAACTGTCCGCTGATGACGCAACTTTCATGCCCATTCTCATGCCTAGTTTATATCACGTATTGGTTCAAATTTTGAAGTTTGAGCATGCTTGGTTGAGTATTTCATTTCGGAGCCGTGACTCATTTATTTTTATTTAACTAATTTAACTGATTGATAAGTTATTTGATTTGATTTTTATATTTTGAATTTTAACTAAGTTGCAGGCAGAAGAAGAGCACTGTGGTATTTGAGGCATAGAAGTGCACAGATTAATGATGTAGAATAAACTGTTTATTGACTCGTCAGTCGGATGACTTATCACCTTAGACAAGTGTTTGCATTATATGTACAACCACTTTCTGGTGCACATGCACTTGCACAACACAAGCAGCTCAGTTTATGGCCACTGTTTAGAGCTCTTTGCACCCACTCACACTTACAACAAATCCCAACAGCATGTCATACTCACACTTTGGCAGTACTTACAATTAATTAGCAATAGGCGGGAGTAATGATAAATTAACTTTTATTCACCACAACCGTCACATTAATATTACTTAGCTTGGCTTGAATGAAGATAGGAGGTATATAGCGTTTTGCTACATGTGCAACAAACTTTTATTGCAATTCAAATTGTTTCTAATCATGCTAGAAAACATTCCATACCATCGTCACGGTGCCCGGTGTCCCTAACGAACACTCAGATAATTATAGACCAACGAGGCTGGGACATTCTGACCTGGGCAAGAGAGAACCCCGGATTACTACCCGATGGCATACGACCCAAGAATGTCTTGTCCTTTATCCTCGTTCTGTCCTACTCGTCGTAGATCCTAACCAAGACTGACATCGAACGAGAAGAATTACTGACTAGCATTAATAATCACATACATCACCTAGAAGAAGCCCTGGCGCCCGAAAATTATACAGCTAGGATTAGAATGCTTAGCCAGGAGCCTGCTTATAATAATGCCTCACTTTTGTCACTAAATAACAATCTGCTAGTAGTGCGAACGTCATTAGAGAATGGGCATTTACAAATTCTCCACAACATTCAGTGAGAATTCTTTATCTTAATTTTTTGATTAAATTGTTGTATACAAAATTCATTTTCGTCCTTTAGGTGTCGAAACGAAGAATGCGGAAGGATTATTTTGACAACCCAGGAGCTTGCAATTGAAGTTATCAACAACTTTACGGTTCCGACCGCACGTTGTCCCAAATGCTTAAATCACACCCGCTTTGTAAGTATTTTCAATTTCTTTTAATTTGTCCATAAAATGTATTTTTTTTTTCATTTTTATTTTCATGTATTTTTCATAGGCGCAAGGATACTGAAGAAAAAGAAAACAACAACATAAGTATCCCGGTCCTATTCTCATGCATAGTTTATATCACATATTGGTGCATATTTTGAAGTTTGAGCATGCTTGGTTGAGTATTTTATTTCAGAGCCATGACTCATTTATTTTTATTTAACTAATTTACCTGATTGATAAGTTATTTGTTTTGATTAATATTTTTGAATTTTAAATAAGTTTCAAGCAGAAGAAGATTACTGTGGTATTTGAGGCATAGCAGTGCACAGATTAATGATGGATAATGAACTGTTTAAATGACTCATGAATCGTATGAACTACCATATCACCTTAGACAGGTGTTTGCATTATGTGTGCAGCTAATTAGGTAGTTGAATACTCAACTCAAATTTAAAGCCACCGTTAAGACTTCTTTGCACCCACTCACACTTAAACTTTACTCAATATCACCACAACCACTTATCCAAACAGTGGTGGTCCATCTTTTATAATCAACTTTTCATAATTTATGATCACTTTTGTTGGGTGCATCACTACATTTGTTGAAGTATGTTATAGAAATGCCACATTCATGTGGGCTTACAATACAAACTCATGTAAATGCCACATTCATGGATAAATATGGGCTGACAATACAAAGTCGTGCAAATGCCACATTCACGAAGCAAATGTCCAGAAAAGCATTCAAATCAGACACCGCCAGAGCTCTCTTCTGGTTTCACTGAGGCAATGTCATCAGTTTATCCAGAGGTGACCACGTGGAGGTGGAGAGTTGGATTTTACACCCCCTAACACACCTTTCTTCACCCATCTCTGTAATTTTGAGACCAACGACACTGAATGGATTTGTAATATAAAATGGCAGCACGTTAATTCATTCAAAATAACGAGTTCAACTTCGGCTATTTAAACAAAAAAATGTAAATCAGAGAAAAGTAATTCCAAAAATTGTAAGAGTTTTTCGTTAAGTAGCGCGGTAGAAAATCCACGTCAAACCTGAGAAACCAAGTTAGGCCTAACTGGAGTTCGTGGCCATTTAAACACGGGGAAGAAAAGGATATTTTATTTCGTACGTGCGCGACACTTAATCTCGTTTTAGACCCAAACAAATGACTGATATTTCCGTGAAAACATGTTCAAATTGAAGCATATTTTCCGTCTTGAATGACCAAATTCCCGACTAACAACAACCGCCTCACGTTTCTGCCATGTTCGCTTCCCTGTCTTACCTTAGCTCATTTTGTATGACGCTGTTCTATACAGCGCCACCTGTGTTTTACACCTGAATAAAGGTATTCTAAGTTCTACCTTTTGACTGACTGGACTCCCTCTTTCATCAGCGTACCTTTACATGAATCATTTTAGTCATACACACTAAATTGGCGACGAGGATGCGACGAAACTTCATCGCATAATTTCAAGGAAGAATTTCACGCAAGTTTTGTGTTGTTTTTGTGTTTTTTTTGGACTTTTTCGGACTTTTGGGCCTAAACCACCGCGTGTTAGGCTTAACCCGTTCTGCTCGTTTTTTGTTCTTCCTCAATCTTCACGATGGCTACGCAGACTCAGTCGTTCGAACGCTACGATCCGGCGGACGATTGGAATCAATATGTGGAGCGCACTGAATTATATTTTGATGGAAACGACGTGCCAGCGGATAAGCGCGTGAAATTATTTCTCGCGTGGATGGAACCGGACAACTACAAACGAGTATCCGATCTCGCCAGCCCTAAAAAACCAAAGGAACTAACGTTTGTCGAGATTACTGCACTCATGGCAAAACACGCACGTCCCAAGACGATGATGCTGGCCGAGAGCAACAAGTTCTACGCACGTTACCAAAACGCGACCGAATCGATTGCCGACTACGCTCTGGAACTCCAAGCAATGGCTACATCTTGCGAATTTGGCGAATTTCTTTCTACAGCTCTACGTGATCGCTTTGCATGCGGTTTGCGTTCCGAGCCGATCACTCGTGCTATTGTTCACCTCACTGATTTGACTTTTGACAATATTTATCAGGTCACGACATCAATGGAACTCACATTCACCGAAGTACCCAAATTTCGCCCTGATTACAAGACGACGGTGCACCAGATCACCAACTCCGATAAAAAGCCACACAATTCACGTTACGGTAACAAATCACGCACGAGCGGTTCAAAACCACCTCCACAGCCACCGGGCACGTCTTCTACGAGCAACAACGGCTCGAAATGCCCGTCATGTGGCAACTCTGGGCACAAACGCGACGACTGCAAGTATCGCAATGCAAAATGCAACGGTTGTGGACGCATGGGTCACATCAAACCTGCGTGTCGTTTAGTATCGAAGCAATCAACCGTGCAGTCGCTCCATATGCAGGATCCGTTGACGTACTACTCAATACGACCAGTCGGACCAAACCGACTCAACAATGTCGAAATGACTCGAGTCAAACCGTTGACACTACCCGTTTGTATCGCAGGTGTCGACATTCTTATGGAAATCGACACGGGGGCAGGAGCATCAATAATAAATCTCGCAATGTATAATCGATATTTTTCCAAATTCTCATTGCAGCCCCTTCCTTGTCCGATGGCAACGTACGATGGCAGTCCTCTCCACATGGAAGGGGTTTGCGTCGTGCCCGTGAAGTTCAAAAGACAGAAATACAAACTTCCATTGTGTGTCGCAACTAACGGACTCGCCCCATTACTCGGACGCACGTGGCTCGATACGTTTGGCGAACTCGCTCGTATGCAGCCAGAAGTGAACGCAATTTCGACGACGTCAACAGCAGCAGACGAACTCAAGTCAAAAACTGCAGACGACCTTGCAGCTGTGTTGGAAAAACACTCGAACGTTTTTAGAGACGAAATAGGACGTTATACCGGCGCTCATGTTTCAATCGACATGGACCCAGCTGTAAAACCAATTTTTTTGAAGTCGTATCCTGTTCCATTGGCCATGAAACCCAAAGTAGAGGAGGAATTAAGACGACTTCAGGCATTGGGCATAATCACACCAGTGGCATCTTCAAATTGGGCAACACCCATTATGCACGTTTTGAAATCAGACGGCACCTTGAAGATAGCCGGGTGTTACAACCGAACAGTTAATAAGGCAGTAGTGCCTAATGCTTATCCACTTCCTTTATTTGCAGATGTTACTGCAAAGTTGGCTGGCGGTGAGTCATATTCCATTTTGGATATGAACTCGGCCTATAACCAACTAGAGTTAGATGCTGCAAGCAAGGCTGTGTGCACCATAAACACACACCTTGGCTTGTTCACTGTCAACCGACTCTTTTACGGAATTTCGTCCGTTCCGGCGATTTTTCAAAGGACGATGGATACATTAACGGCTGATGTTGGCAACACACAGCCATATATCGATGACTCCGCAGTCACCGGTCCCACTAATCAAGTTCATTTGCAGAATCTCGACCAGTTATTAGGCACCTTCGATGAAAACGGATTGACTCTTAACCGCACGAAGTGCAAGTTCCTGCGCTCAAGCGTCCAGTTCCTAGGCCTCAACATTTCCAAAAACGGCATAACTCCCATTGATTCGACATTGGCACCATTGCGTGAAGCAACTCAACCAACCGACATAACATCATTGAAATCGTTTTTAGGACTAATTAATTATTATGGTCGTTTTATAGCCAACCTTTCAACAATGCTGGAGCCATTATACCGTTTGACGAGAGATGATGTGCCGTGGACGTGGGGAAAAGAGCAGGAAGCCGCATTTACGAACGTTAAAAAGTCGGTGACTGTCGAGTCTGCACTAATGCACTACAGCGCTGCCAAAACTTTGTACTTGACCGTGGATGCATCGCCAGTGGGTGTGGGTGCATTTATTTCACACCTCGAAAATGGAGTGCATCGCCCGATCGCTTTTGCAAGCTCGCTGTTGTCCCCAGCTCAAAAGAACTATGCGCAGATCGAGCGTGAGGGATTTGCCATAATATATGGCATAAGAAAGTTCCATCATCACCTCTTTGGTCGAAAATTTGTATTGCGAACGGACCACAAACCATTAGTCTCAATTTTCGGTGATCGTAAAGGATGCAATCAAATCGTCGCTGCCAGATTACATCGGTGGGCGGTTTTTCTATCAGCCTACGACTTCGAAATTGAGCATGTGCCCGCTTCCGATAATGCTGTCGCAGATGGACTGTCCCGAAATCCACAACCTCGAGTGGATGATCGCGAAAATTTGGATTTCGAAATTAATGAAATTTTTTCACTCTCTTTATCACAGTTTCCAGTCTCGACCGATGCCTTGAGAGCAGCCTACCTCGCAGATCCAGAACTGCAAGCCGCAATAACATGCTTGCAGAACGACTGGAAAGAGAAAACACCCGAGTTGGCGCCATATTTTAAGCACCGCGAGGCTTTTTCGACGTACGACGCGTTTTTGTTCTTGTCGGACCGACTCGTGATTCCTGCACCGCTTCGAAAGGCAGTTTTGACGGAACTGCACGCGGGCCATTTTGGAATCGTCCGTACGAAGGCCCTCGCTCGCGCAACAGTTTGGTGGCCGTGCATAGACACCGACGTGGAACAATTAGTTCGTTCGTGTGATGTGTGCCAGACTGCACTTCCAGACCCACCCAAAACACCAGACATTCGTTGGCCAATCCCTGACGAGATTTGGGGCAGAATACATCTCGATTTTGCTGGTCCTTTTCATGGAAAAATGTTTTTTTTGGCAGTTGACGCGAGAACCAAATGGTGCGAGGCGCACACGATGACCTACACAACTGCCACGGCCACAATTGCTGTCATGAAGTCCTGGTTTGCACAACACGGCCTGCCGATCCACGTACATACGGATAATGGGCCCCAATTCACATCGAGTGAATTTTCGGACTTCCTGTCGCGCAACGGAATTCGCCACACGAGATCTCCGCCGTACCACCCCGCGACCAACGGAGCCGTTGAGGGCTTTGTAAAGACATTCAAAGCGCAAGTAGACAAATTTTTAAAATTGAAATTGTCACTACCGGAAGCCGTCAATCGTTTTCTATTGTCGTATCGCACGACACCGCACGCAACAACCAAAGTTACTCCAGCGGATGCTTTCCTGCAACGTACGATGCGGACGCGCCTCCACTTGTTAAATCCACGCTTGCTGCCCGACACGACTCAAATCGAAACAACTCGCTCATTTGACGTCAATGATCTCGTTTATGCACGGGATTACCTGCACGGAATTAGATGGATTCCGGGCACAATAGTGAAGAAAACGTCTTCAACGACATACGACGTAGATGTCGGAAATTCGATCGTGTGGAACCGCCACGTGGACCAGTTGAGACCACGAATCAAGGGCCGACTCAAACCTCCGGGGAGGGGGGAGAGTTTCGAAGATTTTTCGAATATCTTACCTCAATCGAATACACCGCCGGCTCCAGACATTCCAGCACTTGTACCACCAGTTGCACGACCTGCACCGCTCGTACCCGACGCACCACCTGCGCCACCCGCAACTGCTGTTGTACCGCTCGTACCCGACGCACCGCCTGCGCCGCCCGCGACGGCTGTTGCTCCGCTCGTTCCTCCGCCTGCCACTGCTCCTCCGGCGCCTTACGTTCATCCACAACGAATCCGCAATCCAACGCAATTTTACGGTTTTAACAGTAACGCTCAATAGCATGTATTGTTTAGATTAATTAACTTTCTCAAGTTCTCTCATGTATTAATGCCACTTTATTTCGAAATGTTACATCATTTTCACAATTCAATTACAATTAATGTTCCATTAATAAGGGGATAATGCCATGTTCGCTTCCCTGTCTTACCTTAGCTCATTTTGTATGACGCTGTTCTATACAGTGTAGTATATGTACCAAATAAATTGGTTTCGCTACGAATAATTGACTCAGACTCTGTTTACCAACATCCCTCTGCAGTTACGATACTGGAATGAATCGTTCTGTTTCTTTTTATTGCTAGGTTACACACGGATTTACCTCGTACGAAATCATTCTTAGTTATGTACATTGTTTCCGACATTTTCCATTATTGGTATTAAATATATGAAGTCAAGGTTACACACAACACCTCCCCACTTCATATTTACAGTAAATGCTATAATAACGCCACCTGTGTTTTACACCTGAATAAAGGTATTCTAAGTTCTACCTTTTGACTGACTGGACTCCCTCTTTCATCAGCGTACCTTTACATGAATCATTTTAGTCATACACACTAGTTTCCACCATCGACAATCGGCGTTGCTACAGGGTTTACAAAAAAGATTAACGGCTCAATCGAAGCAGAACGAGTCTTTTAGGTATAAGGGACAAAAATTTCTCTCTTTACAGAATAAATCCCTAGTTATGCGTGGTGCGTACTCCACGTATATACAATATACGATGGCCTGGTGTAGTAGCTCAAATTAACATGGAAAATGAATAAAAGATGGAGAAACCATATTATCAAATGAAGTGAAATTATCGACATTTCGGTAAATTTAAATATGATTTCGAGGTGGAATTGACTGAATGCGACGATAAGTAATATAAAAAAATTAGCATGAGGAGGAAAACGTTCGCCCGGTGCCGACATGAAGCGTTGAAACCATCTCTGCAACGGTTTGTTGGCCGGTACTACTTTTAAATTCTGGCATACCACCCCATTGCCGCCACAGACTGGGCAAACAGTTCGGTCAGGGGAGGACCACGAGATGCTGGACGCAACACCATGATAAGAATTACCACAAAATACATAGGAGACACAAGTTTAGTTTTGGTTATGGCTTTATTGATGTCTAGGGTGTTTCACAGTGCATTCCCAATTGCGATGGCTGCTTCAACCATCCCTAATCAGACAGTGTATCACGGCGACCATGATCTCACTCACTTTTCCTTTCTTGTTCGAGCCCCGCATTTATGTCAATGTGCGGGCGGCAGTCTTGGCCGCCGCATGCCATCGCCTGTATCAGGCGAATAAGCAGGTCATTGATCCGTCATCCTTTTTTGTGTTGACAGAATTTTTAGACATTTTCATTTAGGAGATGTTCGTGAACGGTTTTCGTTAAAAGGGTAAAAATTGTATTTTTTTACTTTTCATCTATGTCTGCATTAAATAATATGCTTTTTTCTAGATGTTGTTAGATAAATGTGCTGTTCTTTTCTATGTCCTAAAGGAATGTTTGGGCACCAGTCAAAGTATAAATACTACTTATCAACGACATGATGGAGCTACAATACTTCCAGTAGAAGTAAATACTCCATCAACATCTATTCCAAATACTTTGACATTCACACAAGAAAATAGTGAAGAGATAACAGTATTTGAGGTTGTTGACGAGATTGATGAGCCGCATGAATTGTCCAAAGGTATTGCAGAAGAGGAATCAACCAGGAAAAAGAATAGATTTTCTAAATGTGATGGTTTACAAATTTCTGCATCAAAACCAATTTTACCAATAATTTAATGAACTTTGATCATTTTGTTGTTGTATTGTTTTAAGCAAAATAAAGTAAATAACAAATGAATTTTAGTAGTAATTTTCAGAATATCAATAAAACTTAAATTTCAGACCCAAAATTCAATATAATTATTCATCTGGGCTCTTTAAAAAAAAAAAACAAGAAAAAAAAGTTTTTCACTTATACCGGCATGTTTCGTTTTATATCGGCATGCCGGTATACACTTTTTGGACAAAATTTTATAATTCTGCTAAACCCATGCCCAACGGCATGCCGCTTTATGTGAGGTAATACGGTATTGATCACCAGAGAAATATTAACTATTTGGATTTGTTTATATTGCCAGCAGGAAAAATACTCCAGCATCATGTACCTTTCCTTAAATTTGTACAGTAATACCAATAAATTAAAATGAATAAAATTAATTTGTAAACTACTGTATTACCTGATTGTCCAATATGATATAACCTAATTCGCTTAAATGGATTATTTGAAGATTTACTGAATAACGCTCTTTTTCTGTTAAAATATTATATTGCATCATCTTTTGGAGCTCTGCAGGGTTATGTGTGTCCCATCCACATAACCTAGGCATTATGGAAGCAATTAAGAACACATAAATTGTCCTATTGATTGCCTTTCAACTGTATTGGGCTATGAAATATATTCTTTTTCCAGAAAAAGAACTGCAATTATTACTTTGGAAAAGATATTTCATGTTCCTCCATCTCCTACTCCAAAATTCATGCTGGATTCCAAAAAGAGCCAAACTTAAGGAACTATTAAATCTATTCAATAATTAAAACATGCATTTTAAAGATTATGAGCCAAACTAATTTTTACCTGCTCAATGTACTTTGTAGTTGAATAGAAACAGGATAACTGTTATTTGTTGGATTTTGAAATACTTCATGATCTTGAATTAGAGAGAGAATTCTAGAAAACTGATGCCTGTTTATTCTAACTGTACTCCTAAATCTAATCCCATCATACCGGTAAGCAAGTAACAATTCAGTTATAAGAGACAGGTTTTTTTTGTACTTTTTGTCGTGGTTCCATGTAGCGGTTGTTTTAAATTTTTTTCAGTGCAATAATGCCATCTTCAAGAATATCATATTCATCCTCTGAGTCACTTGCAAGTATCAAATCTAGAAACACGTTTTGATAAACAAAATGAAAATATTCCTGTTTCAAACCTCTATCTGCCATTTTGTTTCAAATATGTTTGTCAAATTTGTCAACAGATGGTGTATTTAAATAAATAATTTGTAATTTGATGGCAAAATTACAAAGAAAGCGGCTGAAATTTGTGTGGTTTCTCCGTAAAACACAGCCGAATTCTTTAGAAATCGCGATAACACACACCTGTTGTTCGATTGGGGTCAGCAAACAATGCGGCAGGTCAGGTAAGCAACCACTGTTTGCTTTGGGACCAGATGTCTGAAATGACAATGGTGTGATGGAAAGGGGACAGTCAAAGTATAAAGAGGGTCGTTTCATTAAGATCGCTTAAAACGTGAATCACACTTGGTTTCAGTTTCTCTGTTTCAAAGTTCATATTTATGTGTCTTGCTTTCTTTTTCTTTTTTTCTCCTTTTTTTCTTTCCCGATTGTTTCCAAATCAATTTTAATTTGCTTTTTGTTTGTGCGAGTCGGTGAATTTGAGTTTGAGTACGTCACAAACTTATACACCACTTGTGCGCTTGAAAATGCATCAGCGCCGGCGAGGTGCCGACACACCTTCGCCGCATAAATTGCGTTTTCCGAGCCTGTTGAGAGCAAGAAAAGGCTTACCTTTTACTGCATTAAGTTTAGCTATTTTAGTCATTTTTTTATTAGCTATGAGTAATCAGTAACTTGGTAAAATTCGATCCAATTGGACAACCGCTAAGGGAACAGTTCAGAAGAGAATGGAGGAAGACCAACCAAACGTTATGTGGAGAAACAAGACCATGTTGGAACAATTATTCGCCTCAGAAACGAAAGAACAATTTTACCCTGGATTAGACGTAATCCCGAAGTGGCACCCCTACATATACGTGTTATATTGGAAAGCGAGCAGGCTGACCAACCTCATCGCGCTCGCGAGAATTCTTGCCGCAGCGAGTCCCGACGCGAGGATTCGCGACGAGAGAATTTCCACCGCGACGAGTCCCGCCGCGATTCCCACCGCCAGGATTCGCGACAAGAGGAATCTGACCGTGACGAGTCCCGCCGCAATTCCCACCGCTAGGATTCGCGACGAGAGGAATCCGACAGTGGTCGCTGGAAATGGTGAGAGTGATACATGAGGTCTTGGGTCAACTTACGGACCGCTAGTTTTCCCATTTGCCGTCCCCGGTTGCTGTTCAAGGGTGGTCAGAGATCCGAGGTGCTCACTTCGGTCTTTTGCCGAGCTAGTGCTGCCCTATTGTGTGTAATGTGCACCATGTCCCTGCTTTTTCAAAGGGGGGGGGAGATGTGACCGCTTGGCCACCCACAGGCGACCTGCCTCACTGACACACACTATCCAGTTGCCCTCGGTCAACCATCCCTTGTGGAGTGTGGATTGATCCTGTGAGGGTGTGATGTTGATCAGACCACAGCCTCCCCATGAGCGGCTGCATGGGCCTCTGAGGAGCCTCTGTGAGGAACATTTAGCTTGCAGAGAATTAAGTACTTATTAGTTAGTTAGTTCACTTGTTTATTTGCTTTTAAAAACTGAGATTATTAGCATTACTTTTGCAACTATATTTTTCGGATGTTTTTGTAAGTTGAATGTGTTATTGTAGACTTGAAATTGATTCAAGGACAAGCCCTTAACAAATGTCACAAAATGCGCCTGTGGTTTTAGTACGTGAAAAACTAATTTCGGTTTTTTATTTGTGAGTAATTTACAAGTAACGTCTGTAAATGACAACATAGTGGTCTGTCAAGCGAAGATTCACTTGGTTTTTTCGTGATGCGACATTTTCGCTTATTTTCAGCCCAGAATTGCATTCATTTTCATCTATCAAGTGACATTGCATATGGCAAGTTCTCTTTACTCACTTTCAAAACCAATTATTATTACTTTTTTTTTTATTTATATTTATTTATATTTATTAAAATAAAAATTGACTGTCAAGTTTGTCCTAAGTTTCCCATTTAGAAACGTCCATTTTTTCATAATGTGCCAAATTTCTGTTGATTTTTCTTCTATTTCAGTGTGACCGTGCCAAGTAAAGGCTTAGCCCAAATGATACAAAGTAAGTTCACAGCCTATGTGAGGAACATTGAGCTTGCAGAAAATTAAGTACTTATTAGTAAGCTTGTTAACGGATCGGATTGGATCGGATTTCTGACCAATCCGCATCCGATCCGAAATAGTCCGGATCGGAAAATGCGGATCCGATCCGATCCGCATTCCCAGATTAGCCAATCCGATCCGATCCGATCCGATCCGCAATCAATCCGCGGATTGCGGATCAATCCGCAGATTTTTTCGTCGATACCCGATGAAAAACGGGGTCCGACGCCCTACTGTCGAATGTCACGGCCATCGATTGTCGGGCGTAAGCTGTCGATTGTCGGCCGGACGTTTTCGGTTCTCGCGCCCGTCAACCGTCGATTGGCGGGCGAGCGTTTTTGGCTCTCGCGCCTGTCGATTGGCGTAAATAACAGTTTTTTAAATTACATAACATTATTTTATTTACGAAATAAAAATCATCAAATAAAATAACATTTAACATTAAACGACGGGCGCGAGAGCCAAAAACGTCAGCCCGACAATCGACGGTTGACGGGCGCGAGAGCCAAAAACGTCCGCCCGACAATCGACGGTTGACGGGCGCGAGAGCCGAAACGTACGGTGTTTTTATATTTTGAATTTTTGATTGTGTTTTTTTCCGAATAACAACGAAATTACAAGTGTTTACAGTACAATTAACAATAACTTATTGTTAATTGTATTGTAAACAGTTGTAATTCCGTTGTTATTCGAAAAAAAAACACGTTAAATTTATTTTTTTTAAAATGGCGGATCGCTCGGATCAATCCGCGGATTCGCCCAATCCGATCCATGGATTGATGGCTCGGATTGGTCACCCATCTGATCCGATCCGACCCGCAGGCGAATCAGTCGAAAACCCATCCGCATCCGATCCGAGCGGATCAAATCCGCGGATTGGCGGATCGGATCGGATCGGGTTAACAAGCTTACTTATTAGTTAGTTAGTTCACTTGTTTATTTGCTTTTAAAAACTGAGATTAATAGCATTACTTTTGCAACTATATTTTTCAGATGTTTTTTAAGTTGAATGTGTTATTGTAGACTTGAAAGTGATTCAAGGACAAGCCCTTAACAAATGTCACAAAATGCGCCTGTGGTTGTAGTACGTTAAAAACTAATTTCGGTTTTTCGTAGAACTGTAGTAGGGGTTCATTATTTTCAATGTCAGCAGATAAATTTTATTTGTGAGTAATTTACAAGTAACGTCTGTAAATGACAACATAGTGGTCTGTCAAGCGATAATTCACTTGGCTTTTTGATGATGCAATTCAGGTGTCGACGTTTTTGCTTATTTTCAGCCCAGAATTGCACTCATTACCATCGGATTCCAGATGATACCCGCTGGGTGTATAAGTGACATTGCATATGGCAAGTTCTCTTAACTCACTTCAAAACCAATTATTACTATTTTTTATTTATATTTATTTATATTTATAAAATAAAATTGATTGTTACGTTCGTCCTAAGTTTCCCATTTCAAAACGTTCGTTTTTTCATAATGTGCAAAATTTCTGTTGATTTTTCATTATTTCTGTGTGACCGCCTGGCCACCCAAGAGTGATCTGTGTCACTGTCACACACTGCCCAGTGGCCCCAAAGTCACCCCTCCCTCAAGGACCAGTATAACCTTGTAAGGGAAAACGAGGAAGCTGAGTGGTGTAAGGAGTAGGAAGCAGTTGTGCCCTGCACTCATCCAACCTCGTCTCTATTCACCATTGTGACGTTCAGTGGTGAAATGTCTTATCCACTACAGCCTCCAGAAGCGGCTACAGAAGCCATAGGTAAGTACCACAGAATAGTAAAAGCCGTGGAAACCGCCACAGACACCACAGTTGGACGGAGACTCATGCGGGCCCATGATATTACATTTTGCGAGACGCTACCTGATCGAGAGGGACCTCATGAAGTTGGCTGACGGCACGGAACTATGGGAGCGAATTATCTATGAGATCCACCATGGACAATTTGAGCCATTTTTGCCAAAATAGTGAATTATTTTGACCAATTTTTTTATTATTATTTATATTAGTTAATTATTTAATGAAAGAGCATTACAATTACTGTCCAGAAATTAAAAGGGAGTGAACCCAATCATTTGTGAAGCAATGTGTGATCAAAATGTTAAGAGAGTAACGAACATTCAATTGAATGTCCGGTTTGATATAAGTGAATTGTCTTTAGCTTGAAATTTAAATTTTGAGAGACCAAACTTATCAAAAAAGGGAGTTGTTACGCCTACGAACCGTTCCGACAAGCGGCCGATCCGTAGCGCTCGATTTGGCTTATAATTTTGGTATTTAGTTGCTAAATTTCACCCATAGATGGCGTTGGTGGCTGATTCATCACCTTGTCATTGGGTCAAATTAATTAGGAAATAGAGGATAATAGGACATTTCCTCTTCGAACTGACCACCCCACCCATTTTAGACAGTTCATTCCAGAGCATCATCCAGGTATGAGCTCTCTCCTGCTCACACAGGGCCTGAAGTCAGCCAGTTTATGGCATGGCTAAGGATGCCTCTTCCGTTAAAAAACTTATATAATTTGATCACACATTGTTAATTAATTCTATGTTTTATTTCAGGTGGTGTATTGCATTTAATCTTTAGTTTATGAGTTAATGTTAAGTCATTTAATAACAATTACAGACAGTTACCTGTCTGACCTGATTTGACTTTAATTGGAGTGATCTTAGACAATCCCTAACAGAGTTGTCTGATTAGATAAAAAGTTAAGTTAACATTTGAAATCATAAAGTCTGAGTCTCTCTCTCATTTCTTTCTCAAACTAAATATAACGCGAGTTAGATCCATTATTAGGGACATAAAACCACGTAATAATACTCTTCCGAGCGGCAAAAATCTTATACACACACACTTGACAGAGTATTCGTTCCGAATGCACGGCCACCATCTAGTGTTCGCATGTGTGAGCGAGTTACGAGATGATTTTGTGACCTAATTTATAGTGAAGTTTGAGTTCCAAGTTTGAATTTTAGCATTTTATATACTTTGTCACTGTATCTAAAACAGCTGGTAAAGGTATTTTTTAATTTAGATTGAAGCACCACCAGATATGATTGGAGTACGGAAATCGAGGAGTGCTGCAGTCTTTATTTATTTAATGTATATATTGCACAATTCCCACCAAGAGATTGTGCTGAAATAACCCCCCTTCAATTGCTACTTTTATTTATTTTTTATTAATTCTACGTTATATATTTGTTTAATCGTATTTATTTGTTATATTTGCAGAAATGTTGACTGTAAGCTACGACTTGGCCATAAGATTTTGCCAGGATAGACGCAATTCCACCGGTAGGTTGTTCCGGGAGCTATCAAAATTATCACTAAGCAAGAAGCAGAAGATTAGAAGCTTACTTCATCAGATACTGAAATGGAAGATAACGAGCCAGACATTAAGTTACAGTAGAAAGTATGAATGTTATAGCTCAAAAAATTAAATCAATCAATAACTTCTAACATTTCAGATACAATGAAAATGTACTGCATGAACTTGAAAGTTATAAAGTTTCACTATAGAGTTTGTTAATTTTGCAAATGCCACATTCATATGGGAATGTGGTCTCACAATACAAAAATATCAAAAATAAAAAAAAAATAGGTAAATTAAAGAAAATATATGACGGATATTTACAAATGACCAGAGCTCTCTTCTGGTTTCACTGAGCCAAGTCGTGCGCTCAGTTTATCCAGGGGTGACCACGTGGAGGTAGAGAGTTGGATTTTACACCCCCTAAAAAAATCACCGGTAACTAAAGGTAATTAAAGGAAAAATTCGAACTTCAAATACTTCTAATTCTATTTTACTACGATTCACTCCTAACAATTCGAAGTTCACTCGGCAACGTCATTTGGAATGGGTAGAAAATTCTAACACGCAGATACCAAACCAACCCTGAAAAACATAAAAGTTATGAATGAGTGTCAATGAAAATGTGAAATGAAATTGTGGAAATAAATTGTAACACATGCTATGAGAAATAACCACATTTTCACCACAAACGAAGACATGAACGAGCGAACGATTCGTTGCCTCGGCTCAAAATGGCTGTTGTGGCTACGGGATTAACCGGCGAAAAACAGGGAGCTGCTCTAGACAGAACAAATCTCTAAGGAAATCTCGCAGCAAATACAAATTCATACTTGAATGATGTCCGTACAAAAGTCGTGTACAATACTCTGTATACAGTTTTATAAACACACATTCTCACTCTTCCGTTACTTTTGAAGTATAAATTGCTCATTAATCAGCTAATTCAGATGCATTTATTTATTTATTTGAATTTTGGATTAGAATTGGAGGTAAGTTATTGAACAGGACACAAACATTACACAATAGAAAAATAAAAATATACCAATATACCATTTCATGTTTCGATGGCATTTTTGTTGTTTTTTATTAGCATTAATTACACAACAAATTGGTGCAGGTTTCCAGCCCAGATATGACTAATGATGAGACCAAACCAATTACTTTCTGGAATTGTTTATTCGACAATTAAGCCCTGGTGACTTGGCCCAATTTTTACACTTTGCCACAAGCAGTGTTACATTACCTCGTTCTCCAATACTAGTAGTGTTTCTAAGTTTTTCCTCTGACTGGTGAAGAAAAAAGACCATTGGTGCATACATGTTCCAACTTACTGTTACTACCAAGAAATTTTATTTCATTCAAAGAGTTTAAAAGAATGATGAACTTAATATGTTGGCTTGGATGAAAATTACAATTTTTCAGTCATATAAATTTTGTTACATAGATTGAGCCGGAGCATGAATATCCTTTGAGTTATAATTTTGAAAGAAATTATTTGGGTTTAGAGAAGTTAGGCTAGAAACAGGAAACGTACAGGAAGTAACCCCCATGAATTCCGTGGGAAAACACTGGGAATTAAATTAACAGGAAGTGCTATTTCCTGTTGGCATGAGAAATTGTTCTCAGTCTGAACATTGAAACTTCTCTGCCTGAGCCCACTTGATAACAAAATACATTTCTCATTTGCTTAGAGATATCTGTTCAGCCTTTGGATTCACATCTTAAAAATAACTAGAAAGTTATTTCCAGAACTTTTGGATAGGTCAAACTCAAAATTCTCCATTTTCAACCGTAATCATCAAGAAGTCCCCTCCTTGATGGTTAAGAGTAGTGGAACTGACTAATTCACTTAAGATAATGATGAATAATAGTTTGTGCAAATATATAGTTTGTGTTCTTGGAAATATGTTTTAATTTATTTCAAAATGTCAGTTGTAAATAATTGTGCTGAGCATATGTTTGATAAACAATACAATGGTACTTTACCAGCCCATTCATTTCCAATAATGGTGATTTATTACGTACAACAATGCCAGCCACCTGTATTATCTGTGCCACATTAAGTAATTATTGGTTTCGTGATTTAATGCATGTTTATCGAGTGTAAAATTTTAAAAAAATAGAAATTAAGCTACTTGTTTTAAACTCTTTTAAAAATGTGTTTATTGTATTTACGATTAATTTATTTTTAAATTTATACGGCTAGATGTCTAGAAATAAGAACAAAATTTAGTTGCCAGCCTCAGAATTGGTGAGTGATGAGCTAGAAGGAATCTAATAAAATAATTTTAACTAATTTTAATAACTTTTTTTGAGAATGGCAAATGGACTTGCAATAACACACAAACCATAGGTGAGCTATGGATAGCATTACTTAAGCTTTACGCTGTATCTTTTAAGACAAATGACAATGTTGTCTGCATTCAACAATCGAAGTTAATAAAACTTACTCCTAATATATTATAGATCCATTCTCAAATAAGAAAAATCTGGCACGATCGATAAGCAATCATTTGGTAGCCAAATACATTTTCAATCAGTTCAAAATGACTTATTTGTATAAATATTTTGGCATTCCTCAAACGGTGAAAGGCCCATTGTTTGATAAATTATTGATGGCTACAATGACTGAGCATTCAGAGAAGAATAAAAGTGGAACATTGCTTCTTGACGGACACAAAAAAATAGCAGGCAAAAGCTAAAACATTGTTTTGATTTTGAAGCAGAATGCGATACACATCCGCTAACCTTGATCCTGCGTAATGTTCGCAGCACACCCTCGTCTACACGATTGATATTACGATTGACAGTGCAAATGACATTACGATTGACAGTGCAAATGACATTACGATTGACAGTGCAAATGACATTACGATTGACATGTTGATTGACATTATGATTAGCATGAAGATTGACATTACGATTGACATTCCCATTTGCATTCTGATCACAGTACACCGATCTCCGATAAGATTCGCAAATGATGGTGCCGTATACTGGTATGCTGCACATTGCTGAAGATTTCAACTTTATTCATATCAAATTAATATTGGAGATTTCGACTTTAATCATGAACACATTCTTTGATTCGACCTTATTCATTTCACCCTTGGTCGTAAGCAACTGAGAAAATATTTAATAAAAATAGATAATTTCGACCTTAGTTATTTCAACTTTAGTATTATTTCCCTTGCATCCGTATGGATAATAAATTTGCATCAAAATCAGGCAGAGGCAGCGTAATACCTTCTGCAAGTTGATTCTTCAGATACTCGAATGCTTTGTTGCATTCTTCTGACCACTATCATTTAACATCCTTCTTTAGAAGAGCGGAAAATTGCTTTTGAGTGATACTCAATTTTGGAATCAGAGCAGCATAGAAACCCACCATTCCAATAAAGCGCTGTAGCTGCTTTACACTGGAAGATGTTGGATATTCCACTATTGCTGCAACTTTATCACC
Source organism: Strigamia acuminata (assembly GCA_949358305.1). Lineage (NCBI taxonomy): Eukaryota > Metazoa > Arthropoda > Chilopoda > Geophilomorpha > Linotaeniidae > Strigamia > Strigamia acuminata. The sequence goes on from OX442314.1 coordinate 43,806,076, forward strand.
ATTTGGGCTGTAGCTCCCTTTGGTCATTGCAAAGGAATCCACTTCAAAATAGCCCTGAAATAAAAAGTAAGGTTAAATAAACTAAATTGGCTATAAAATTTATCAGATTTAGAGCAAAATAACTTGAGCAAGTTTGATTTTGGTGAGAAAATTGAAAATTTGGGTTGAATATTTAATGAAATTTGGTATACCGGTATATTTGAATACTTAAGAGTTTGAGCATGAATGTTAATTAAGTTTTCAGATTGATGAATATTTAATTAATTGAATAATTGGAAGATATTTTATTTACAACCACTATGGAAGAATTAATGGAGTAAAGGAAAATTCGTCCGCAACTTTGTTAACCATTATACAAAAGCTTGTGGCTGAAAAGATGACTGTTGCACCGCCAACTTATTTGGCAAGAGCACCAGAATTAACTAATTCGCATGCGGACTTGTTAGCAGAGAATAAGCATTTAAAAGAACTGTTGGATAATAATAAATCAATTAGATAACATTGAATAAAAAATTCATTGTTATGAGAAAAGGGTTTCCCTAGTGACAAATAAAAGAGATGTTACAATAAGTTGCAACCATACAATACAGATGTGTTATTAGAGAGTTTGCGGGATACATTTTTCCCTTATTTTTCTCTACGTTACACTATTTTAGTGCCATATCGTAAGGGAAAATTCTTTAGTGTATCGTTTTCAACACTAAATTAAAATATAGCGCAGCCAATCAGAATTGAGAACACTATATTGTTAGCTCTGCCCATTGCAAATGGCGATTATTTTGTTGTCCCGATCAAACACATCACAGTCACAGGTATGTGAACCATACTTTAAAGGCATAATAATGGAATTTTATGCAGAAATTTGCACATTTACGTCCCCAAATTAAATTTTTAGGCTCAAAATTACTAACTGTCAGTAGTTGGCTGAAATAGTGTAGTGATAAGGGAAAAGTGCAGCCCGCAAAAACTTAGTTTATCATTTTTCCCTTACACTATTTTTATACCGTATAGTGTTTAACTTGTAAGAGAAAAATGCATCCCGCAAACTCTCTAATATGAATTCCATGGCTAGAGTTAACGTAGCAACAGGAACAAAATGTGTTTTTGCAGAATGGTGCTTCGCAATTGGCAATCTCTCCGACATTCTACCAAGGCAATCGGTATACTCCAGCCAATAACCAGCATCAAAATGGTAAAATTTTTACCGTGGAATCCAGAATCAGCTGCAGCAACAGCAGCAACAAGGACCCGGGTGTTCTCACCAGCCTAATTATATTCTAATTGTTGTTCACCTTAAAATAATAATTGGATTGGAACAATAGAGGAACTCAAGGAAGCAACAACTATAGGGAATAACAGATGTAATGGTTGGCAAAATAAGAATAGAAGAAATAATAATGAAAATAATAATGATATGGTTATAACAACAATAATAATTATTATTCTAATAATGAGAGTTGTGTGAGGGGTGGCATGAAGATTGTTAAAAAACAGCGGGCGAACATTAGAATTGCATTGAGAGAGACGTTTTAATGTAGAGCTGGAGACGAGTTATCTGATTAAATTATGTTGCCGTCGTGATGCATGAGTCTATGCATCTAATCTAATTATTAATATTCTTTGATTTATTTAAGTTTAATGTGTTATTTTTAAGATTAAGATTATAAAGTGTGATATTGGAATCAAATTGTCAAGTGATACTGAAAGAAACACTGGTATTGAATCATAATGAATCATGAACAATGAACAATTAACACGACAAAGGAACAATAACGGTCAGATGACAAAATGACAGAAAGCAGTTACTGTTGAGCACAGTCATATGCTGAAAGCTTGTAAGAGCAGGATCAGGCATCAGGGTGCTCAGCCCTGGGCCAAGTGTTGTGGCAAGTGTTGTGAAATGTGCCTAACATGTAAAGGACTGTGAATCACCATGAAGCATTCATCCTAAAAAAAAAAGATCCTGAATAGCAGAGCATCAGAAACATACTCCCAGCCATTCTCCTCCCTCTAACTAACATCCTCAACTCAACAATTGACTCTTCTTGTAGTTGTGTTTTTTAACGCTGTATGCGCATTACATGCGACTGCTGTTGCTACGTCGCTTGTTTATAGTTACACTATCGAATAGGGTTTCTGTTTTCCCGCCTTTTTAAAATTCCCGGTTTCCGGTACCAAAATGACCGGTACTCCCGGGAAATCGGTACTCCCGGGACCAAAAAAGGTCAGGCAAGAGGCGACGAAAAATGACAAAATATGACCGTTTTTTGTCAAAAATAGCCACTTTTAGCAATTTTGAGTCATTTTTCATGGTAAAAATGGCCATTTTCCATCAAAAGTTGCCGTTTTTCGGTAAGAATGACCGTTTTCCATCAAGAATGGCCGTTTTTGATCAAGAATGGCCGTTTTTCGTCAAGAATAGGCATTTTTCGTTAAAAATAGCCATTTTTTAGCCATTCTTCGTTCAAAATGGCCATTTTTAGCCATTTTTTGTTAAAAATAGCCATTTTCATCAGTGAAACGTTACAAAATATAACGTTTGACCGACGAAAATGATGTTTCAGAGACGAATTTTTGACGGAACCGGTTTTTTTCCAATTTCCCGGTTCCCGGTACCGTGATTTCTCACCGGGATTCCCGGGAAATCGGTACCCCGGTTTCCCGGTACCGAAACCCTACTATCGAATAAACTATTCCATTCTGTTATGTCAATGTTGTGTGTACTTTCATGGTTTTATTAACCAACAAGTGGTAGCAGACGGTGGTTACGATTATGGCGATGATGGAATGAGTTGCTGGGTCAAGGAAAGCGGTCCAAAGCGCAAGTTATCAGTATTGTGACTGCTATGGGAAACACAAAAAAAAATTTCCAAGTTCAAATCTCGGACAGGGCCCCCAATTGTGACTGCTATGGTCTCGCCAATGTAGTCAGGGGACTGATAACACTGGGTAGGGACGCATACTTCCCGTAACTAACAGGAATCCCACAATATTGGTTGGTTGGCCTTTATTGTGTTGTCTAGGGGTATGGGGAATCCCGTTACCCGTTGCAGGGGTGCCACGAAGGCAAGCCGCACCGGCAACCGACCCGTCACACACTGGGCGCGAGCCCAATGGGTGACGTGGTCGGTTCAACATTACATTCATGCTGTACTTACCTACAGCCCGCAGTGACCACTCATGGAGGCTGTATTGGGTGGTGAACCCAGATACTGAGCATCGCTGTGGTGAATGGGAAGGAGTGCAGAGTCCTCTCAGCCGGGACACGTCTTGTCCCCTCGTCTACTGCAACACCCTGGAACTCTGTCAACACACGACCGTCCTGGTCGGTGTCCGCACTCTCTCTCTCTGCAACTCCTCCCCACACCACTCAGCTCCCTCCTTCCCCCGGGCTAGATCACCTTGCCCAATCAGGGGGGTGATCTTGGGGCCGTATGGTGGTGTGTGGCAGTGACGTAGGTCACCCCAGGTGGCCTGACAGTCACAGTATCGCTAAGTTTCTGAGATATTTTTGGCGTGAAATTAATTCCCGATTTGTGTTTCTGTCGTCTGCTACGAGTTGCAACAAGAGATGGCGACAGCGGGATCATTCGTAAACGTTTCTTCATCATCGACGACGGTCGAGAGGTTGATTGACAAGAACTATTTCCTGTGGAAAATGAGGCTGCGTGCGGTGCTAAAGATGAAAGGCCTATGAAGGACGGTAATCGTAAATGAGGAACCGGAGAAAGGTCGACTTGGACAATCAAATTACGGACAGATGAGGGCCATTTGGGAAGATTGGGAGAGGAAAAACGACGAGGCCATGGGAATTTTGATGCTGTCACTTTCAAGGGAGCAGGGAGTCCGTTATAGAACGGAGACCAACAGGTTTTGAAATAGGAAGAAAGGGCTATATTTGCAGAATTGTGAAGAGTTTGTACGGGCTGAAACAGGCTGGAAGGTGTGGGAATGAAAAATTGCACGAAGTTCTGCCCAAAGCTGGTTTCACAAGACTACCGAACGACCCATGTTTATATTTGTTCAAAGACAGAAAAATGAAGGAACTGAATGGATGCGTGGAAATAGTAGAAATAGGAAAATTAAAATACATATTAGGACTGGAAGTAGAGCAAGAAGGGGACAAGATAAGGCGTTTTCAAAGGAAATACACCGACAAAGATTCGGATTGGACAAATGTAATCCAACAGCGACACCATGCGAACTAGGACTCAAGCTTGATGAATATGACGAGAGCGAACCGGTGGACCGAACGCTGTATCAAGAAGTGATCAGAAGTCTCATGTTTTTGGCTACAAGCACCAGACCCGACTTAAGTTATCCTGTCAGCTCGTTATCGAGATTTAACAGCGACCCGAGGGAAATTCACCTGGCGGCAGCAAAACGTGTCTTAAGATACGTGCGGGGAACCCAGGATCACAAGTTGACATACAAGAGAGACAAGTCACAACTGCACGGATATGTCGACTCAAGCTGGGATTCGACTGCCGATGCAAGGACTTTTGTCGGATTTGTAATCAGATATGAAGATTATTTGATCAACTGGAAGTGTAAGAAACAGTCGGACATGACACAATCTTCATGTGAAAGCAAATTGGACGCGATCTCGGACGGCGTTAAGGACGAAAGCAATTTTAAAGGATTTGGATGCTGCGGGGGATGAAGAAGTTCTCCTCTTTAACGACAACCAATCTGCAGTTCAGATGCTTCAGGACGGCATTCAGCGGGTTAGAACCAAATATTTAGACCGCAAGTATCATCTGATCAAATCCAAGGTGGAAACTGACCGAGTGCGACCTGTGCACATGCCAGGGGCAGACATGCCAGCAGATATGCTAACCAAGCCGCTTGGCGGGCCAAGTTTACTAAAATGCAAGCAGTTCTTGTTAATATAAGTAGAACAGGGAAATTTGGATTTTGGATTCCCTCGGGAAGTGATCACCCTTTGCTGGAAGGGAGTTCAGAGAGGGCTGGGAGGCAATGAAAATCAGAGTAAAGCATATTATGTGGCTATTAAAAAAAACTGTTATTGTTATAAAAAGATTTCTAATTCTTGTCTTTGTTGTTATGGAAATATGTAAAACACAACCAAAAGGAATTGACCAAAAACAGATTCCAAATACTGTAAAATGTACAGAAAATACACAGGATTTTCCTTTGCTTTTGTAAGATTGGATTTATTATTCAAGATAGAATCAATATCCAGAAGTTTGGATATCTAAACCAATATCAAATCCCTCACAAATTGTAACAGGTGTGGTTCTGAGATTTTGAAGATATTTCCATACTTTGAAGATATTGTCTGTGTCAGTCACAGTCACAAGTTTATGCACACAACCCCAGTAAAATATTCTAAAAAAGAAGAATTCCTAGTTTATTGGACAGCAGATTTAATAAGACGGGAAGTTATCAAAGTTACCACTACTGACTAGATCAACTTATTTGGAATAGAAGGTCAAGATAGAAACCATTCTAGCTGGAGAGGAGGGAGCTGAGTGGTGTGGTGAGAGAGACGTTGCTGAGAGAGCAGAGAGAAAGGACGTGCAGTAGAAGTGTGTGCTGTTACGGTCCCAACACCAGCAGAGGCAACCCTGCCTGCTGCTGTGTCTGCTCCTCTCACCACTGTGACACTCAGTAACATAGCTTGGTGCCTGTTGCAGCCTCCATGAATGGTCACATAGATCGTACGAGGTGAGTATGATAGAATGTTCGTCCAGAGTCCGACCACGTCACCCATGGGGTTCAGGTCCTGTGTGTGACGGGTCGGTTGCTGGTGTAGCATGCTTAATAGCACTGCCACACAAGGGAGACAGGAGACTACAACGCCTAGACAACAGATTAAATGCCAAAACCTAACAATCTGGAGTTCCTGTCTCATCCTTACAGTGATTAGGCGTCCCTCTCAGTGTAGTCAATTCCCAGACTGCAGTGAGTAAGACCATATCCAGTCACAAACAAAAAATATAGCAGACTCTTTATCGAGACTAATACCTGAACGAAAGGAAGTCAATGAATTGTGGTGCAAGAACTAGATTTAGAACTTATAAATACAAATAGAGAGAAAGCAGAATAAATCAAGTTATGTTTGTTATGCACCTAACAAGATCCATTTATTGGAACTCACAAGATTCTTAGTGGAGAAGAAAGAGAAGGCGCATTCGAAAAGTAATTTGCACTAAACGACCAGTGCAACTGGTAGTGTAAATTTCAAGTTAAACGACCCAATTTTCGAATTTCAAAATAAATTTCTGTGTAAAATTCAGTAGTGTAAATTCAAGTGTAAATATTAAATTAGTCCAAATAATAACCATAGTCATTATTGTTGTTGTTTACTCTAAAAAAAAAAACAGGAGATTATAAAAACATGATTATAAAATGTAAATTTATTTTAATTATTTGTATTATTAATATTTATTTCCGAACGGGAATCGGCTGAACATCCGCCTCAATCGCACAAATGCGGCCGAACACCGGCCGCATTAGATCGCACAAACGCGGCCGAACGTCGGTCGGACGTCAGCCGTATTCGATCGTACAAATGCGGTCGAACATCGGCCGCATTCGATCGCAAGAATGCGGCTAATACCTGCTAAAAAATTGTTCTTGCGATCGACATCGTTCCAACCGATCTAACGAAAATCCAAGATGGCTGCCAGCAAGACCCGATTTCAACGAGAAAACTCGTTGCACGGAAATTTTAAACGGAAACGTGGCGTACAGGCCGTTTCCGTTTAACCAGTTTACACGACATTTACACGAATTAATTCGTGTAAATGTCGTGTGAAAACGAGTGTAAACACGTTTACACTCGTTTTAATGACTTTTCGAATGCGCCTAGAGGGTATGCATTATGATTTATAATCTAACATGGAATTATAAAAGGTTCTGGATTCTCGTTCACTTGGTCTAGAAGTGAAAGAGCCATGGCGTAGACGATAAAACATGTAGGGACTCCACGTTTTACTGATCGCAGGTTAACTCGTCGTTAAACACAGGGTACCATAACAAACCATTTCAAATTCTAAAGAAAAGTGAGACTCCATGCCTCCAATCCGAGAATATTACGAGCGGCCGTGCTCCTTTCTTTCCGGTCCTGGAGTTGATTTCTTCTCCTTTTTGATATAGGAATAGTTGGACAAGCTACGAGTTCCTAGGGATCTGGCCGCCCCTAATATGATCCTCAAGTTAGAGCAGTACTATGGTAACCCTCTTGTTCACTCAAAGAGTTGAATGCACTGCATGAGCTCGAAGCATTCATGCATATACGAGTCTCGGACCCCTTTTGTCTCAATGTTATCCTCTTCCATTTCTCGAATCCTTCAAAAGGCAAGTTTTCAAATGGAAATAATGGGTCCACTTTTTTCCAGCTGCTGTTGGCCATACACGTGATTTTTGAATTCTAGAGCAACAGCAGTATTTCAAGGCTAAGGGGCAAGCTTTCTACAGTCTTGCTTTTGCCTCCCTAGCTGCTATTCCTCTCTCTCTCCTCTCCTACTCTTTGATTTGACATACTCTTTGTGGGTTTTTATTGCCAATCTCTGGTCTGTGATGTGATTATCTGTTAAGCCAGGGGTCGGCAAGTAATTTTAAGTGGGGTCCGGATACTATTAAAAAATTTTATCGAGGTCCAGAAAAAAACACTTAAAAACCTAAGAAAACTGAAAAAACCCCGAAAAACCAAAGAAACTGAGGGAAAAACGTCGCTAAAACATCTCCGCGGTCCTTGTCCAAACCGTGGTCCGCCTGTTGCCGACCGCTGTGTTAAGCTTTTGCGATTTAGCCTAGATTTTTTGCTTGTAGGAATCACAATTATCGAGAATTTAGTTGATGTACCACCGGAGACAAAAACTGTTCCCATCGGCAAACGCAGACGCCCATCAAAAGCAGAGAGACTTGGGGGGGGGGTATGTCTGAAAATAATTGGGAGTAAATTTGTTGGGGGGATGACATCTTTATTAGGAAAAACTAAAGTTAATACTTGGAGGGGTTTTAAGTGGGGGAAATTAAAATCAGTTTAGGGAGGGGGAAATTAGTAAAAAATGGGATGTTTAAATCGAATCCTTGCCAAATCACCAAACGTTAAAGGGAAAGGATGTACCAAAACAAAGAATAGCGTAGACGATATTGTGATTCATAGTAAAACAGATGAGGAACATAAGAGACTAAAAGAAGTATTGATGATTGAAGTATTGATGAAGTATTGAAAGGCGTAATATTAAACCTGACAAAATGCATATTTGGAGCAAATAAAATAAAGTTTTTAGGACATTTGCTTAGCAAGAATGGAATAGCAGTAGCAGAAAAGAAAACGTCAATAAAGGAAGCTAGACCACCAAAGGATGTCACAGAAACAAAAAGTATCCTGGGACTAGTGAATTTCTGAGAAACTTAATTACCAAATTTTGTAACCGAGTTAGAGCCATTGAGAATAATTACAAGGAAAGGCGAGAAATGGTTCTGGGGAAAGAAACAAGAACAGGCATTCCAGAAATTAAAACGACTGATTAGTGAATCAACAGTCACTAGCGTTTTTTAGAAAGGATTCAGAGACAATTAATTGTAGAACACCAGGAACATTGAGTAAAGCGACCAATAGCTAATGCAAGCTGGACTTTGTGGTCAGTCGAAAGTAGATATTCGCAAACAAAAGGAGTCCCTAGCTGTAATCTGGGAATGTGAAAGATTTAGACTGCATTTAATCTAAAGGTTCAAATGAATTGTCTGTACTCGAAGAAATCAAAACTCAGCTAGAATTGAAAGATGGGTGTCATGGCTGATACCCTATGATATAAGTGCGAGGTACAAGGAAGGAGCGAAAAATATAGCAGACCCTTTATCGAGACTAATACCTGAATGGAAGGAAGTCAATGTATTGGGGTCAGTCAACGACAGGTTCAATTTGTGTAGTAGTAGAGAATGGTCTCATTTCTAGAATCCAAGCCTCAACATGGTAGCAGAGAATGCCAAAGCTGAATTCTACTTCATTTGGGCTATTTCATGCGAGTTCCTGTCAAGTGATCAGCACGCAGGGGCAGCTGGTCACAGTGACTGGTGTTCAGCTATGTTAGAGCCACAGTGTACCACAAATTTCGGAACCCCAAAGAAAAATTGGAACAATTTAGCTACGTGCAACAACTAGATTTAGCACTTAATTAGATAATTGTAAACATACTTCTGGAATGTATGAAATACGAAATATCCACACAGTGGTGGTGGATCAAGCAACTTTGCATCACTTTTGATCATTTTTGTTGTTAATTAGTGTATCACAACATTTATGACCAATTTGTTGAAGAAAGGTCACATAATTGCCATTCAAATACAAAGTCGTGCAAATGTTACATTCACAGAGGCATGTTCAAATAAACATTCAAATCAGACTGTACCACCAGAGCTCTCTTCTGGTTTCACCAAGACAAGGTCATCAGTTTATCCAGGGGTGACCACGTGGAGGTAGAGAGTTGGATTTTACACCCCCTAATACACATTTCTTCGCCTACCTCCCGAATTGAACCATTTCTGTAATTTCGGGACCAACCACACGCCACGCAACGAAATGAAACTGAGCATTTATAATTCAAATTGCCAGCTCGTTAGTTAATGCAAAATGACGAATTAAAATACGATTATTCAAACAAAAAAATTCAAATTCCAACAAAAATGACCATACGTTTAAAACAATGACAAAAGTAATTCAAAAAAACTGTAAAAATAAATCTTTTCCTAAGTAGCGCCGTAGAAAATAGGCGTAAAACCACACAGAAAACATGTTCGGACTAACCAGAAATTCGTAGCATTTAAGAGACAAGAAAAAAAGATATTTCATTTGTTATATACGCCACATGACCTGATATTTCAGTGAAAACATGTTCCAATTGAAGCATATTTTCCGTCTTGAAGAACTAAATTCCCGACGAGAACCGCCTCGACTATCGACAATAGAACTCGCTACGGGGTTCACAGAAAAATTAACGGCTTAATCGAGGCAGAACGAGTCTTTAAGCTATATGGTGAGCATTATGGGCTAACAATTTCCTTCTTGACAGAATAAATCCCAGTAGCTCAGTGATACAAAAAAAACATGACTCGATCTTTGGTCACCTCTTTGTAATAGCTCATATTAGCATTGCAAAAAAAAAAAATCTTTTGAGCTAAAAATTGTATATAAATAAAAAGTAACAAAAAGAGAAAGAAATAAAAAACAACTGTTTTGTTCAAGAAATAGCACAGATGTTGGTGTAAACTAATAAATAAATCACCAACAAATCACTTTGGCTGTAAAAACTTCACTGCAATTACTCAATTGTATTTATGTATTAACAACAAAAATCATTCACGGAACAACAAAATGAGCACAAAATACGAAATACATGAATTTTAAATTCACTTTTAATCGATTTATTAATTTTTAGCGACGCAGTTAATTACAACGGCGCATCTGCGAATTTATTTCATTTATTTTTGCGAATAAAATTACTTAACAAATCAATTAATTTCTACTTTTACTCCTTGATTCGGCCATTGGTGTCGTTATACCCGATGTCACGCCGTATACAATGCAACGTATCGATAACGTACACCCCATGAAGACATATTTAACCGAATTCTCTCAACGATTAATTCAGTTAGTTATTGCGTTGTAGAGGTTTCATTCAACACTTAACGAAACATTATGACTACTACCGAAACTATCGAAATTATTTATACCGAAAGCCAATGCGTAGGAGCGGATTCGTTGTGCGTCAAATTGATCGCCGACGATGGAACCGAATTCATCATACTGCGGGAACTTGCGATTCTGTCGGGGACCATTAAGGCCATGCTCAGTGGGCCGGGCCAGTGGGCCGAATCCGAAACGAATCACGTCAAGTTCCGCGAAATTAAGGCCCCCGTGCTTAAAAAGGTTTGCGAATATTTGGCATACAAAGCTAAATATCACGAAAGTCCCACAGAAATCCCCGAATTTCCGATTGACGTGGACATGTGCCTCGAGTTGATGATGGCCGCCAATTTCTTAGCTTGCTGAAGAAAGAAATAATTAATTAAATAGTGTATTGTTTTGTCGAATAAAATGTAACAAATTTTACAAATTTGGAAGCATTTAAAAATGCACAACACTTACGTTCATAAATTACCGTTACGCCGTAATCTTCATCCTGAAAAGAAATTATGTTACTGTATTTTATTTATTTATTTATTTATTTACTTTACTTATTCTTTCTTGGTTACCCTTACTTGGTAGTTAGTGTTGGTAAATAATGTCCAATGTCCAATGTCCAATGCCGTAAATGCTCTCATCTTGGATTTTCTTTCCTCGGAATTTCCACGATTTCATGTTTGAGAATGAGTTGCATTTTGCCAAATACTTGGATCGGGATCGGGATCGGGAGCATGTGCTTGTGACGTCACGAACGATGCTTTTTCACAAGTTGGCATAGGATAACATGATAACATGATTGTTAAGCCTACTTCTGTGGAGATTTTAACAAAAGTATTTTTCTTAAGAGGGAGATCGCTTCGCTTCACATCATGGGATTACTTAGAAACGAAGCAGGTTAGAGAGATAGATCAGTTTGTATTTGATATTGAATTTGAAAATGTGAAATGTGAAAAGTGTGAAAATGTTACTTACTGTGTTCGTTGTGTTCGTTGTGTTCCGTAGGAAATGGATGCGAATGAATAAACAAACACCGGCATTTGATTTCAATTGAATGTTTGGTGCAACATTACATAATAAATTAAAATTATTGCATTGAATGGAATTAATCTTTTGAAAATAATTCAGAATAATAAATTTGCTAACATTAAAATTTGGAGGAAGTAATGAAATAAATAAATGTATAAATATTTTGTATTTTCAGATTAAGATTCCAGAAAATTACTCTAGCTGGAAAATGGATAAATGGATAAATGGATAAATGGATAAATGGATAAATGGATAAATGGATAAATGGATACGGACATGAAATGGACATGAAATTGAATTTGTATTGAATTTGCATTAAAGTTTTAATTAAATTTGTTGAATTTGATTTGATTTCAATTGAATGTTTTGTGCAACATACCGGGTTAAATTGCATCAAATTCATCTTTTAAAAAGAAAAAATTAATAAATAAAATAAGATGAAATAAAATAAAGAAAATAAATAATTTGAATAGAATACATACCGGTCAGGTCGGTATACAGTATCCGTGGGAACCAATCGAGCAACAATTGATTTTTCCTTACAAATAATCACTTTTTCCTAAAAAATCAACGATTTTCCCTAAACATGATCATTTTTTGCTAAAAATTATCATTTTTTGCCCAAAAATCATCATTTTTTGCTCAAAAGTTAGCATTTTTTCGTAAAAATCACAATTTTTGTCGTAAAAATCACAATTTTTGTCGTAAAAATCACAATTTTTGTCGTAAAAATCACAATTTTTGTCGTAAAAATCCCCGATTTTTTTCCTAAAAATGATCATTTTTAAAAAATTTTTTCCAAAAAATGATCATTTTTTAAAAATGGTTCATAAAAATGGTCATTTTTTCTTAAAAATGGTCATTTTTTCCTTCTTCCTAAAATTCACCGATTTTTTCACCGATTTTTTCCTAAAAATCAACGATTTTCCCTAAACATGATCATTTTTTGCTAAAAATTATCATTTTTTGCCCAAAAATTATCATTTTTTGCCCAAAAATTATCATTTTTTGCCCAAAAATTATCATTTTTTGCCCAAAAATTATCATTTTTTGCTCAAAAATTATCATTTTTTCGTAAAAATCACAAATTTTTTTCGTAAAAATCACAAATTTTTTTCGTAAAAGTCAGTGATGTTTTCAGACCCGGCGTTTATTCGGGGCCGGCGACAATTTTTTTCGTAAAAATCACAAATTTTTTTCGTAAAAATCACAAATTTTATTCGTAAAAATCACAATTTTTTCTCGTAAAAATCACAAATTTTTTTCGTAAAAATCACAAATTTTTTTCGTAAAAATTACGAATTTTTTTCGTAAAAATCACAAATTTTTTTTGTAAAAATCACCGATTTTTTCGTAAAAGTCAGTGATGTTTTCAGACCCGGCGTTTATTCGGGGCCGGCGACAATTTTTTCGCAGTTAGTCAACTTGTGTTTGATTTAGTTGGTTGTGATTCATAGTAAAACAGATGAGGAACATAAGAGGCTAAAAGAAGTATTGATGATTGAAGTATTGATGAAGTATTGAAAGGCGTAATATTAAACCTGACAAAATGCATATTTGGAGCAAATAAAATAAAGTTTTTAGGACATTTGCTTAGCAAGAATGGAATAGCAGTAGCAGAAAAGAAAACGTCAATAAAGGAAGCTAGACCACCAAAGGATGTCACAGAAACAAAAAGTATCCTGGGACTAGTGAATTTCTGAGAAACTTAATTACCAAATTTTGTAACCGAGTTAGAGCCATTGAGAATAATTACAAGGAAAGGCGAGAAATGGTTCTGGGGAAAGAAACAAGAACAGGCATTCCAGAAATTAAAACGACTGATTAGTGAATCAACAGTCACTAGCGTTTTTTAGAAAGGATTCAGAGACAATTAATTGTAGAACACCAGGAACATTGAGTAAAGCGACCAATAGCTAATGCAAGATGGACTTTGTCGTCAGTCGAAAGTAGATATTCGCAAACAAAAGGAGTCCCTAGCTGTAATCTGGGAGTGTGAAAGATTTAGGCTGCATTTAATTGGAAGGTTCAAATGAATTTACTCGAAGAAATCAAAACCCAGCTAGAATTGAAAAATGGGTGTTATGGCTGATACCCGATGATATCAGTGAAAGGTACAAGAAAGGAGCGAAAAATATAGCAGACCCTTTATCAAGAATAATACCTAAACGGAAGGAAGACAATGTATTGAGATCTGTGAATGACAGGTGCAATTTGTCAAGTAGTACGGGATGGTCTCATTTCTAGAATCCAAGCCTCAACATGGTAGCAGAAGATGCAAAAGCTGAATTCTACTTCATTTGAGCTACATCATGCGAGTTCCTGTCCTGTCAAGTGATCAGCACGCAGGGGCAGCTGGTCACAGTGGCTGGTGTTCAGCTATGTTAGAGCCACAGTGTAACACAAATTTCGGAACCAACCCCAAAGAAAAATTGGAACAATTTAGCTAACAAGTAAGTGCAACAATTAGATTTAGCACTTAATTAGAAAATTGTAAACATATTTCTGGAATGTATGAAATACGAAATATCCACAGCAGTGGTCGATCAAGCAACATTGCATCACTTTTTGATCACTTGTTGGGAAGTGTATCACAACATTTATGACCAATTTGTTGAAGAAAGGTCACATAATTGCCATTCAAATACAAAGTCGTGCAAATAAACATTCAAATCAGACTGTACCACCAGAGCTCTCTTCTGGTTTCACCGAGACAATTAACGTCATCAGTTTATCCAGGGGTGACCACGTGGAGGTAGAGAGTTGGATTTTACACCCCCTAATACACATTTCTTCGCCTATCTCCCGAATTGAACTATTTATGTAATTTCGGGACCAACCAAACGAGCATTTATAATTCAAATTGCCAGCTCGTTAGTTAATGCAAAATGACGAATTAAAATACGATTATTCAAACAAAAAAATTCAAATTCCAACAAAAATGACCAAACGTTTAAAACAATGACAAAAGTAATTTAAAAAAAAAAAAACAGAGTAAAAAAAATTCCTTTTCCTAAGAAGCACCGTAAAAAAATAGGCTTAAAACTAGAGAGAAAATAAGTTGGCACTAACCAGAAATTCGTGGCCTTTAAGAGACGGGAAAAAAAGTTACCTATTTCCTTCATTTGTTATACACGACAGATGACCTGATATTTCTTTGAAAACATTTTCCAATTCAAGCATATTTTCCGTCTTGAATAACTAAATTCCCGACGAGAACCGCCTCGACAATCGACGATCGAACTCGCTACGGGGTTCACAGAAAAATTAACGGCTTAATCGAAGCAGAACGAGTCTTTAAGGTATATCGCGAGCATTATGGGATACAAATTTCTCTCAATCTCTGTGGCCCAGTATAAAAAAAGAACGTGACGCGATCTTTGGTCACCTCTTTGTAATAGCTCAAATTAGCCTTGCAGATAAATTAAATCTTTTGAGCTAAAAATTATATGTAAATAAAAAGTAACAAAAAGAGAGAGAAATAAAAAACAACTGTTTTGTTCAAGAAATAGCACAGATGTTGGTGCAAACTAAGAAATAAATCACCAACAAATCACTTTGGCTGTAAAAACTTCACTGCAATTACTCAATTGTATTTATGTATTAACAACAAAAATCATTCACGGAACAACAAAATGAGCACAAAATATGAAATACATGAATTTTAAATTCACTTTTAATCGATTTATTAATTTTTAGCGACGCAATTACAACCGCGCATCTGCGAATTTATTTCATTTATTTTTGCGAATAAAATTACTTAACAAATCAATTAATTTGTACTTTTACTCTTTGATTCGGCCATTGGTGTCGTTATACCCGATGTCACGCCGTATACAATGCAACGTATCGATAACGTACACCCCATGAAGACATATTTAACCGAATTCTCTCAACGATTAATTCAGTTAGTTATTGCGTTGTAGAGGTTTCAGAAGTGTGAGTCTATTACGATGCGACTTGGATTAAGGTTAAGGTAAGACTAAGTTTATTACAATAAAACAAGATGGCGATTACAATGGGATTTGCAGTAGCCAATCCGCAAACCCCCCTTAGACATGGGGCGCCCCCTTACGGTAAAGGAGTGGACACTGGGCGGCGGTCAGAGTCCGCCGTCCGGGAGTCACACGCCCCCCCCAACGCAGGGCAATCGTCCCTTGATTGCGGGAAATGTGGCTTCGGTTGCGAGCAGTGAGCGGTCCAAGTTTTATTTCCGTCGTCCAAGGTAAATGTGTCGTTCCCTAGGCGATCGCTGACCGAGTATGGACCGGAGTACAGATCCTCGAATTTCGATCCGCGCTTTGCCTTGGGATACATTACTCTGTCCCCGACGCCGAATGCGTTTACCTTACGGTGCTCGTTGAAGCGCGACTTCTGGCAAGCCTGGGACGCACGCGGATTCGTGCGTGCCGTGTCACGTCGTTCGAGAAGCTGAGCAAGGGGACGGGAAAACGTTTTCTTCGAGTCCGGATACGCACCTTCGTCCTTTGCGTCGTCACGTGAAACAGAGAAGTTGCATTCGACGTCGGAACTCGGTCCAGGAGGTGCGCTGACAGCAAGGGTGACGAAATTGCACATACGAACCTCGCTAGATGCATCCTTCTGTTTGATGAAATTGGCCGACTTCGTACGCCGACATTGCCTGTCTTTTGTGATGGTGCCGCCCGATTCGGTGCACCACGACATGTGTTCGCCGTCGCGGAATGATGTGCCCAACAGCATCTCGTACGGAGACTCGTCCAGCACGGCAACGTCGTTCACTCGAAATTGTTCGTTCCCGATGGTAATGTTCACCGAGGTGTAACCGACAGGAGTCGCGGAACCGTTCAGGCCGTACAGGCGGTTATTTGAGACATTCGGGCGGATCTGCGACTTATCCGAAATACAGTCGCTGCGAATCAGGCACACGTTCGCCCCTTGATCGAAAATTGTTTCGACAGTGCGTTGCGCTTCTGCCACGTATACGTCGACGATCGAGAATCCGGTGCTCGGGTATTTCGAGTAAAATGTGCATAAAACGAGCGGCTTGGGCTTAGCGGCCGCGGGGTCGGACGTCCTGGGCTGCGGACAAGTGTGTGTGGTGTGGCCCCATGCTTGGCAACGATAGCACTGCGTCTTCGTGATGTCGTCGCCGCGCTGGAAATCATTCGGGTTGGTACGATCTTGGTTTCCGCGTGCATGATTCGAACCGGTGCTCCTCGACTGGTCGGCTGGCGGTTCTGGTGCCCGTCCGTGGCTGGCGACGAAAGGCGACTTCGGGGCGAAAGGGGCCGCAGCGCTCGGTCGCGACGACATATTATCGAGCGCGCGAATATACTTGATGGCGGCAGGAATCGGCCAGTCCTTCGTAACGAAGAGACTATTTCTCGTGTTGTAGTTCGCTACGCCCTCGAGAACCATGAGGACGATGTCTTCGGACTGGATCGGGAAATTGCGTTTGGTGGAGTCGATCAGCGCGAATTTGGCGACGGCATAATCGATCAGCGATTCGTCCTTCTTCTGCGTGCACGCGGTCATACGATCCTTCCATTGGGTCCAGGTTTCGTTGGCGCCGAGGAACTCGGTAATCGATTGTTCCCACTCGGCCCAGGTATCGATGGCCTCTCCCTGCATAGTGTACCAGTGTAACGCCTGGTCTCGCAGCAAACCGTTAGCCTGAATAAGCTTAGTTTCCTCTGTCCAGCCGCCGATTTTCGCAGCTCTATTCATTCGGCGAATAAATTTCCACACGTCGTCCGTTTTGGAACCGGTGAATGGCTGGAGGAATTTAGCGGCGTGCAGGCCGTGTTTCACCTGCATCTCGGGGATAGTGACGATTGGGACGGCGGGAGGAGGCGGCGGTGGGTCTGGAGTATTCAATATTTTGGCGGCCAAAAGAGCGACGATTGCCTTCAAGTCCGTCATCTCAAGCGCGAGGTTCGGGGCTGGAACGGGAATGATGAGTGCGGGCGGCGCGGCGTCTCGAACTGGATCGGCGACCAGATTTGGATCGGCGGGCAGCAGCAGCGCGTCGGCCGCACGTCTTTCGAGGTTGT
Organism: Strigamia acuminata; assembly: GCA_949358305.1. Classification (NCBI taxonomy): domain Eukaryota; kingdom Metazoa; phylum Arthropoda; class Chilopoda; order Geophilomorpha; family Linotaeniidae; genus Strigamia; species Strigamia acuminata. The sequence goes on from OX442314.1 coordinate 43,823,797, forward strand.
CGGCAACCAGCGCGTCGGCAAGCGATTGTTTCGATGCCGCGGCGATCATCGGGATCTCACGTGCGTCAGTTTCGGCGCGCAATTCGTCGTGAGAACACCGCACAAGAAGGCCGATGTTCGTCGACTTCAAAAAATCGGCCAGCGTGGCCGTGTCTAAATTCGCCATTTGCGATCGTTTTCGTACCGTAATTATCGTGTTCTTTTCGTCCGTTTCGTTCGTTCGTACCGTTTTGTTGCGTCGTTTCGTTCGTTTCGTTCCGTTCGTATCGTGTTTGTTACGTCCTTTTCGATTGTTTTCGCGCACGTGTCGTTCGTTTCGTTCGTTTTTGCTTCGTTTTGCTTCGTTTCGTTCGTTCGTTCGTATCGTTCGTTCGTTTCGTTCGTTTCGTTCGTTCGCTTCGTACGTGGTCAGTTGTTTTTCGTAGGCAAAACTGTCAACTGCGCCATGTGAGTCTATTACGATGCGACTTGGATTAAGGTTAAGGTAAGACTAAGTTTATTACAATAAAACAAGATGGCGATTACAATGGGATTTGCGGTAGCCAATCCGCAAACCCCCCTTAGACATGGGGCGCCCCCTTACGGTAAAGGAGTGGACACTGGGCGGCGGTCAGAGTCCGCCGTCCGGGAGTCACAAAAAGGTCATCGATCATTCAACACTTAACGAAACATTATGACTACTACCGAAACTATCGAAATTATTTATACCGAAAGCCAATGCGTAGAAGCGGATTCGTTGTGCGTGAAATTGATCGCCGACGATGGAACCGAATTCATCATACTGCGGGAACATGCCATTCAGTCGGGGACCATTAAGGCCATGCTCAGTGGGCCGGGCCAGTGGGCCGAATCCGAAACGAATCACGTCAAGTTCCGCGAAATTAAAGCCCCCGTGCTTAAAAAGGTTTGCGAATATTTGGCATACAAAGCTAAATACCACGAAAGTCCCACAGAAATCCCCGAATCCCCGAATTTCCGATTGACGTGGACATGTGCCTCGAGTTGATGATGGCCGCCAATTTCTTAGCGTGCTGAAGAATAATTCATTAAATTGTGTATTGTTTTGTCGAATAAAATGTAATTTACTTGATTGATTTTTTTTTTTAATTCTAGCGTTTTGTGTTTTAGCGTATTTGTAGTTTTAAATTGTATTTTTCAGCGTGTTGAATTAATTAATACAATAAACTAAGTTGCAAATCTTTTACATTGTAGCGTTGTTCTTGCCTGCCTTTTTCTAGCCAGCATTTTGCGTTGTAGCGTTTTTGCGCGTATACGTCCAATAGAGTAAAAAAAAGTTTAGAAGTAAAAACAGACGTTATTGCACAATTAACAAATGACGATGGAAATGACGGCAGTGAGATAAACATCTAGCGGATATACAGTCAAAGACGGAAGAACGAAGATCATTCCGGGACAAAAAACATCGAAACCTGAACGATCTCGCCAAATAAGCAGAGATATGCGTGGCAGGTTCGAATTTATGACAGAGAGTGGTGCGAACCCTGGCGTCAGGGTGGTATAGGTCAGCGATGAAATGCGCAGGGTGGTCAGGGTTGCAAAGAGCACCGCCTAACGACGAAAAATCGAAAAGAAGCTGCAGATTCAACACGGACAAGATCTTGTGTGTGGTGCAATACGGATTAATGTAGGCGCATGGGGGGGGGGGGATCTTAAACACGATCCGAAGGAGGATTTTTAATCGGTGAAGGAACGAATTCCAATATGTTATTTTGGAGTTGTTGGTATTTTGTGTCACCTGGCCAATTGTATTGTTAAATCCCGAATGAGGGTCTCCCACCGCCAGGGGGAGTTGGGTGTAATCTCACGAACCAATCACGTTGTCACGTGACTTCCGGTCTCTTCTTGTGACGTGACCAGAGCGTGGGGTTCGTGTTCGATGTGTGTGCCAGAATAAACGAACTTTATCTTCAACAATCAATGCAATCGTCCTCCATCATAATACAACAAAGGGTTATGGGCCACAGCATCCTCAACTGCGTGAGTTTATGAATTCGTATCAATTTTTGGGCGTTTTGACGAAGGAGTGACTGCTGACCGGACCACGAGACGTTAGGCCTAAAAATCCGACGAGTGGTAGCTTGCCAATCAATCTTCGAGAATGGCGGACAGAGATGCGATGAGGATCGAGAAGTTGGAGGACGATAATTACGCCACATGGGCGTTTAAAATGCGTGTTTTTCTGCGAAAATCCGAATGGTGGACGGTCATTGTGGACGAGCCACCGGGAAACGGAACGACAGCAGCAGTACGTAACGCATGGCGAGGAAAGGACGAAAAGGCGATGAACGTGATCGTGCAGTCATTATCACCTGCCCAGACCGTCTATGTCATTAACAAAGACACGGGACGCGAATGCTGGGAGAAACTGGAAGAAGTCCATCGAGGGCGAGCGCGCCAAAGACAAACGATTTTGCGCCGAGAGCTGACCAAAATGAGATGGGAGAAAGCGGAGACGGCCACAAAGTTTCTACAGCGCGTGGAGTCGACGGTAAACCAGTTGCGAGCGGTCGGAGGCGAAATTTCGGAGCAGGAGGTCGGGACGATGATAATACAGACACTTCCGAAAGCGTACCACAGCATTCCGAGGGCGTTCGACATGTGCGACGACGACGCTGTAACGATGGTGAAGCTGCGCCACATGATCCTGCAGGAAGAGTCGCGCCAGACGGATGACGACGAAATAATCGAAAAGCTGCACAAGGTGAACTTGTCGCACCGCACGAACGGCAACAATCGGGGCGGTGAACGCAACAGCGACGGAAACGGCGAGCAGTACGGTGAACGAAACAATGATCGGAGAGGAGACATGAAGCACGTGAAGTGCTACAATTGTCTGGAATTTGGGCACATTGCCAGAAACTGTCGGGGCCAAGCCGGGACCAAGACCACAAATGATGCGAGCCAGAATCAGCCAAAGCAGAGTGCGAGGAAGGAACAGCAGCCGGACGTCAGCGCCAGGGCTGTGAAAGCCAATAATGAATTTTCCTTTCAGGTTAGGTTCGACAAAGAAGAGAAACGACAATGGATCCTCGACTCGGGCGCAACACGACATATGACGGGCAATCGAGACTTATTTGAGACATTTGCAGCGGACGACGGGAGAAACAGAGTGACGCTCGCTGATGGACGAAAAGCCTGTATAATGGGGACCGGGAACGTGCGACTAGCCACGGACGATTGCGATTTAGTCGCGAAAAACGTGCTGTTTGTCCCTGACCTAAGTTACAACTTGATTTCTGTTCAACTGTTAGATAATGCGGGGTTACAAATTGTTTTTGGGGGTGGAATGTGTAAGATTTCATTCGGGGATCGAGCGCTAATGACTGCCACAAAAATGGGTAATGTGTATCGTTTGAACGTTGAAACCATCGTAAATGTGGACACAACTAAACTCTTGGAGATGCAAGAAGGTGCTGTGTGCACGTTCGTGGGCCAGGACGAAGAAGCAGATGCGGAGGAAATGCAGCCACGAGATAACGAGGCGAACGACGGTAAAGCGTACAGCAACGCAGACGAAACGTGGAGCATGGACGGCTGTATGAGAAACGATTTGGACGAGAAAAGCGACGATTTGAGCAGCAAAAGTACCAAACTTGACGAAAAACTGGCCGAGATGGATGCGAAGATGGACGAACTCGATGCCAAGCGAACCGAAATAGATGCGAAATTGGCTAGACTTGACGAAAAAGAGGCGAAATTGGATGCAAAAATGGACGAATTCAATGCCGAAAGAGATAAATTGTATGCGAAATTGTCCAAAGCTAACGAGAAGTTAACAGAGTTCGGCGGAAATGGCGAAGACGAGTTGGGTGATTTGCTGTCATGCGGGGAAGCACAACCCAATATTTCCGAAAATGAGGAAGCAAACGAATCAAATTTGGATAAAATGGACGAGAGTTTGGACGCTGTTGACGTGGAAATCGATGTGAAATCAAACGACGGTCAAGGAAAACGAATGAAACGAGGCAGAAACAAGAAACGAGGGAGAAATAAACGGGTGACGAGCAATGACGAGACGTGCGAGAAGCTGAAGTTGCACCACGACGATCCAGTTGAGAAGGTGCTTGTGAGGCGACCACCGGAACGAGAGGAATACGACCGAACCGACTGGAAATCTGGGCTGCCTAAGATGATTGATGAATCGAGACAAGCGGGACGAAACAAGCGTGACGAAATACTGCGCGAAAACGGATTCGAACGAGGAGCAAAGGAACTGCAACACAGTGAATTGAATTAATGATTGAAGTGTATTGTTTTGAGAACTGTGTTTATTTTAATTGTTCATTCCATTGTTAGTTGTATGAGTGTATTTCATTAATCCTTTCGTTTATTGCATTACAAGTGTATTTTGATTTTATTTATGTTTATTTTGAGATTACAATTTATGGGATTTGTTTTTGAGTTTTATACAATGATCAGGTGAAGAAGGTGTGTGTTGGTATTTTGTGTCACCTGGCCAATTGTATTGTTAAATCCCGAATGAGGGTCTCCCACCGCCAGGGGGAGTTGGGTGTAATCTCACGAACCAATCACGTTGTCACGTGACTTCCGGTCTCTTCTTGTGACGTGACCAGAGCGTGGGGTTCGTGTTCGATGTGTGTGCCAGAATAAACGAACTTTATCTTCAACAATCAATGCAATCGTCCTCCATCATAATACAACAGGAGTAAATCTTGGCTCTAATGTAATTAGACATTTCGGGACGAGATATCACTCGACGCAGTAAAATACACAGTGCACGCACAGTGTGTGCGTGGCGTTTATTATCTTATTATTTTACTGCACGTTTTGGGCACATATTGTTAATATTGTCTGGCCGTTCTAAAAATTACAAATCTTTTTTTTTTTTAGATGCAAACAATGCCAATACGTAATTCTTACAACAGAACGTCTGTTGCTCGCCTTTGAAATGCTGGATTATTACATTAAGCCCACAGCACGTTGTCCTCGCTGTCCACAGCGAATTAGGTATGTAAGGTATTTTTCTCTAAATTTCTCTAATTGGAAAAATTAATTATTTTTTTTTTCTAGAATCCGACTGCTGTTTTGGTCGGTGCGAGGATGCATCAGTTACCACAAATTTGATATCCAACAACAAGATGCCCTCGTAATTTTGTGCTTATAATAGTGAGTTTGCGGTTGCCAATTGTTCCTTATAATTATGAGCTTGTAACTCATAATTATAACATAACGTAACTCCTCAACTTTTACACTATTTTGTAAAATAAGGGAGCCAATCAGATCGCTTAACACTATTTGAAGCTCCTCCCACTATTGCAAATGGCGCTGATGGTGTTGATGGAAATTCAAAATGGCTGCCTGACCTGTTTCAACATTCAGCCTCAATCACAATTTCTTTCTGCCATCGAAGGATAGAAACAACTAAAATCATTCCAGGTAAGCAAATAGATAAACTGGGAGACAATTTTATGTCTGAAAAATGTCAAATTAGTAAAACTACAGATTTTCATTTTCTTTTGCATATGGATTTGTTCTACCATTACATGCAAGGGATTTGTACTGTTCACATGGTATTTATAAGTATAATTTATAAAATATATTTGTTGTACCGCAAGTGCCTATTTCATCAAAGAATTATAATTATAATTATGAGCTTATAACTCATAATTATAAGGAATAATTGGCAACCGCAAACTCCCTACTAACTAACACTAATTTCTAATGATAGGCCAAAAGCCAATTTTCCAAGCTCTCATTCTCAACAAAGCGGACGTGCGCTTTGATGGGAGGTAACCAGTGCGACAGACGAACAACAATGTTTCTGAAAGGCGAGAAAATGTTGCTGGCAATCCGCAAAGTGTTCTTGACTTATGTGTTGGCAAAAAACGTGTTTGTCGTGAGGGAGCCCAACTCGCGTGTTCGAACTGTTGATCGTGGACCAGCTTATGATTTACCCTTCATAAGGAGGATGCATCTAACGATTTTTTCTACTAATGTTATCTGAATGTTTACACTATGGCTTAAGTATTTTCGAAATTAAATTTTCTCATTTTTTCCCAAACTTTATCATTTTTCTACAAATTTTTCTCAATTTTTGCATTTTTTCCCCAAATTTTGAAATTTTTCTCAAATATTTCTCAAATTTTTCTCAGATTTTTCTCAAATTTTTCTCAAATTTTTCTCAATATTTGCCTCAAATTGTGCCTTATTTCCCAAATGCTTTCACCTAACGTTCAACTTCAACGCCCTCCTGTTCGTTGACGAAGTCGACGGAGTTTATTAACAATGAAGCCAGAGCGGGACGGGAATTTAATAAGGTGAGAGATGTGGGAGGCGAAAGTCCAGGCGGTGGTCCAGGAAGTGGACGAGTCAATGATAGTATTGAAAATATTAGTAAGTGGGAGGAGAATAGTTGGCAACAGGTGTTTAACAGCCATACCCGGGATGCGGTCGGCAGAGTACTTGGATGCGAGATTAGTGTTCAGGGCTGCGAAAACAACGTCTACACGAGTTATATAATTAAAAATATTTAAAGTAAACTAAAGTTAGTAAATAATATTCAGGGGGTTATCAACAAACTTGGCAAACGAACCATGGGTATTAAGAGAATCAGAAAGACAGGTGATAGAAGTCCTGGGTTTGACAAAGCGCCAAAAATTTTTCGTGGCCATGACAAGGCAACGTTTAAAGCGTCGAACCATGGCCTTCAAGTGACGACACGCAATTTTGTGATTAATGGAAGAGTCAGAATTTCGACAGAGAAAGAGCAAGGTTTCAGTTTTTTTTTACATTGGCACTAACAACTGCATTGAGGAGTTGACTACAGATTTGAATATCGGTGTTTTTGGATATCGGTGTTTTTGGAGTAATCGAGTTTTTGAAAGAAGATGCGTATCGTATCACTACAATGAAGGGAGACGTACGTCTGCAAATTCCACGGTTCCACTGTTCCACGGATAAATGACAGAGTAATGCACAATCCTGACCCTCAAAACTAACTGTCGTTCGACAACGACGCGGGCATCCAGCTGGTAGTAGAAATCGGATTAGAACGGATGCACACACATCATGTACTTTCTTATATCTAGTCTAGTCAGTTGATTTGGGAAACCCTGTTACAGCCTGGCACACAACAAAATTTCGGCATTTTATTACCACTGCAATAGTGACCTTGTGGTTGTTAGTCTTTTTTGCCCACCTGCGCTGCTCTGGTGGGGAAAATCGGAACCCAAGCGCCGGTTCCCCATTACCCCAAAAAACCCCAAAATATACATGTTCCATACAGTCTTGGCTCTTAGTCACTCTCTAAACCCACAGCTTAAAAAACCCCAAAAAACCAATCACCAAGAAAAAGGGCGAATGCACCTATTTGAATTCATATTTACGAGTACAATCTGTCTGGTATGATTAAATTCATATTTACAACCCGTCTGATCTGATTGGTCCAACACCGTAAACTATGCCATTCAATATATTTACTAAAAAATTAAATCTTTATTAAAAAATATTAATGTTGAAAAAGTACTATTTAATGTCAACCTTTTATTAGGTTGATTGATCGTGCTTCGAGTGTCGTAAAAATTAAAAGGAGAAAATTTAATTCGACAGAAAACGGGAAAATTTTGACAATCTTTTTTGAGGTCCGCAATTGGGATGAAAGCAAACGAAAGGTTATTTTTACAAAGTTGGTCAAGAAGGTATCTATCGGTTTTATTTTGCAAACGTAATAGTTTTTATAAATTATAATTATTAATTTCTGTAGTTCTCCTTAAGTTCAATTGCGCAACTGAAGTGTCGTTGGAACTACATCTGGCAAAATAAAATTTTTGCGAAAGGTTTGAATAAGACTACTAGGAACTTCTATTTTAGGAAGAGACAAAATCTCAAGCAACGTAGATCGAACTCAGCGAGGTCAGACCGAGCGCCGTCCAACGGAGCGAAGCGTCACGCCACCACAAGCCACCACGACCGAGCGACCGAGCGCCACCACCACCACAGATATACAGCAGGTCACGCATAATAGTATAGAGGGCGCACGGGCCAGCTTAGAGCTTGGACATCTGTCTGTGCGCATCAACTCTTCCAAAACAAAAGCAGGTAGAGCCAAACGGGCAACTGCAATGAACTCACCATACCTTCAATAGGTGCCTAAGGAATTTTCATATTTCTACGACCTCCGGTTAACTAAAAAAAACTGGTTTTTAGACTTTTATACAAACTGGTACCAGAAATAACATTTTTTTTTTTAGACTTCTAAAGCTGAGTAAGTAAATAAAAAATTTAAGCGACAGACGGACAGATGTATTTCTATACGGAAAAGTGTAGAAGGGGTTTAGAAGTCTAAGATGCATTACAGATATTTACTTGTTTCAATATATTATTTTCAAGTCAGTAATCTGAATTTAGATCCTTTGAATCAATTTTTTGTGCATGATACAAAGAAAATGATAATTAAGAATTGTGCTGCTACAAAATCAATTCTATATATGTCAACTACACAGTATGTAAAAAATCAATTTCTGCCGCTCTTAATAGCAACTAAAACTTATTAATCCATTTAAAAAAGTGTCACCCACCTATGCCGAATTCAAGAATAAAAATTGACAAGATGAAGCTAGAAAGAGAGAAGTGTTAAAGAGTACTGGAAGCAATTTGAATATTTTAACCACCACGAATAATAAGCCAAAACAAACAATATTAAGTGACCCGCAGTATGTGAAATCGATCCAACGGATCGACACACTAATGTATTATAGAAAGACTGGAAAACTCCTATTGTTAAACGATCCGGGTGACCAAAATTATCAAAAATCCAGCTGCAAACAGCGGCATTCAATGCTAGCCAAATGCATTTGTGTCTACCGAGATGCCGACCAATACTTGGGATTTTAATCAATTTTATTTTATTTTCTACTAGTTTTTTTTTAAACAACAGACTTGATGAGCAAGGCATTATTTTGTATCGGTTTTTACTGTTACCCATTGTTATCACTTATGTTTTTTGGATGCATAGCACAAGTACTGCTATATTTCATCTTCTAATAAATGCTAGTTTTCCTACATGGCATCACTTCATTTCGGTCCAAACACCTCACAAACTCTAAAATGAAAATCAAACAAGAGGAGGAGGAGGAATTAGCACGAGGCAGGAAAGCAAATGTAGGGCATCATTTTTAAATGTTTCAATGCCTGAATTCCACTTTTTTCTAGGAATAAGAAAGCCATCTCAATTCTATGATCCCTTCGGACATTGATACGATTTTAGCTTCACAGGAGGATAGCGTTACTAATCTTGTTTTACCATGGTCAACATAAGAGACTAAAAGAAGTATTGATGATATTGAAGAAGGGCATAATATTAAACTTGACAAAATACATATTTGGAGCAAATAAAAAAGAGGTTTTGAGACATTTGCTTAGCCAGAATGGAATGGCAGAAAAGGAAACATCAATAAAAGAAGCTAGACCACCAAAGGATATCACAGAAACAGTTTTCTGGGATTAGTGAATTTCTGTACAAGCTAATTACCAAATTTTGCAACCGAGTTAGAGCCATTGAGAATAATTACAAGGAAAGGCGGGAAATGGTTCTGGGGAATAAAACAAGAGGCATTCCAGAAATTAAATCGACTAATTAGTGAATCAACAATCACTAGCGTTTTTTAGAAAGGACTCAAGAGACACAATTAATTGTAGATGCATAACCAATTGTACTTGAGGTGACATTGGTATAACACAAGGAAAATGAAATGAAGCAACCAATAGCTAAAGCAAGCCTGACTTTGTCATCACTTGAAAGAGACACTAGCTGTAATCTGTGAGTGTGAAAGATTTAAGCTGCAGTTAATTAGAAGGTTCAAATGAATTTACTCGAAGAAATCAAAACCCAGCTGGAATTGAAAGATGGGTGTTATGGCTGATGCCCTATGATATCAGTGAAAGGTACAAGGAAGGAGCGAAAAATATAGCAGACCCTTAATCAAGAATATATCTAAACGCCAACGGAAGGAAGTCAATGTATTGGGGTCTGTGAATGACAGGTGCAATTTGTGAAGTAGTACGGAATTGTCTCATTTCTAGAATCCAAGCCTCAACATGGTAGCAGAGGATACAAAAGCTGAATTCTACTTCATTTGGGCTACTTCAAGTGAGTTCCTGTCAAGTGATCAACACGCAGGGGAAGCTGGTCACAGTGGCTGGTAGTTCGGCTATGTTAGAGCCACAGTGTAACACAAATTTCGGAACCCCAAAGAAAAATTGAAACAATTTAGCTATGTGCAACAACTAGATTTAGCACTTAATTAGAAAATTGTAGACATCATTCTGTGTAATACGAAATATCCACACAGTGGTGGTGGATCAAGCAACTTTGCATCACTTTTGATCACTTTTGTTAAGTGTATCACAACATTTATGACCAATTTGTTGAAGAAAGGCCGCATAAATTCCACATTCAAACACAAAGTCGTGCAAATGCCACATTCACGAAGAAAATGTCCAAAAAAAAAGCATTCAAATCAGACGCCACCAGAGCTCTCTTCTGGTTTCACCGAGACAATGTCATCAGTTTATCCAGGGGTGACCACGCGGAGGTAGAGAGTTGGATTTTACACCCCCAATACACATTTCTTCGCCTACCTCCCAAATTGATCCATTTATGTAATTTTGGGACCAACCACACGCCACGCTTCAAAACGAAACTGAGCATTTATAATACAAATTTCTAGCTCGTTAGTTAATGAGGAATTAAAATACGATTATTCAAACAAAGAAATTCAAATTCGAACAAAATTAACCGTACGTTTAAAACAATGAGAAAATTAAGTTTAAAAAAAAAAAAAAAAAAAAAAAAAAACAGTAAAAAAAAGGACTTTTTCTAAGAAGCACCGTAACAAATAGGCTTAAACTAGAGAGAAAATAAGTTGGGACTAACGAGAAATTCGTGGCCTTTAAGACACGGAAAAAAAAGATATTTCATTTGTTATACGCGTCGGAACAATTTTACTTTACCGGCCACCTCTCAGATCATCTCCAAAATTTGGATATAGGAGTATTCAAGGGTGAAAAAACGAATGGCGTTGACGGTTTTTGGGGCAAACGGAAGCGGAAGCGAAAAACAGAAGATTAACGACCAGTGATTGCCATCAAATGTTTATACTTTCTCATTTTTATAACCCTACTTTCATTGTTAGCTGTCACTCATTCTCTCCCCAGCATTGTTACGCACGTGCGCTCTAACCTAACCTCACCTCACCTAACCTAACCTAACCTCACCTAACCTAATCTCACCTAACCTCACCTCACCTCACCTCACCTCACCTAACCTAACCTCATCTAACCTCACCTCACCTAACCTAACCTAACCCGCGTCACAACAACAACATAAAGGACAACAACAACAATGGGCCATATAATTCCAATGCTTAACCTAACCTCACCAGTATAAACCAACTAGGTACTAATAATCTCCTGATTTCTGCTTCCGCTTTCGTTTGCCCCAAAAACCGTCAACACCATTCGTTTTTTCACCCTTCAATACCCCTATATCCAAATTTTGGAGATGATCTGAGAGGTGGCCGGTAAAGTAAAATTATGACCTGATATTTCTGTGAAAACATGTTCCAATTGAAGCTTATTTTCCGTCTTGAATAACTAAATTCCCGACGAACGTCAAACGTCTCACGCTTCCACCATCGACAATCGAAGTCGCTACGGGGTTCACAGAAAAATCAACGGCTTAATCGAGGCAGAACGAGTCTTTAAAGAATATGGTGAGCATTATGGGATAAAAACTTTCCTCTTCACAGAATAAATCCCTGTAGCCCAGTAAAACAAAAGATCATGACGCGATCTTTGGTTATCTCTTTGAATAGGTCAAATTAGCATTGGAAATAAATTAAATTGATTTAGGTAAAATTGTATGTACACAAATAGTAATGAAGAGAGAGAGAAATAAACAACAACTGTTTTTGTTCCAGAAATAGCACAGATAAACTAATAAATAAATCAACAACAAATCACTTTGGCAATAAAAAGTTCACTGCAAAGAACCGTAGTCACCAAAGACCATTGACGGAACAACAAAATAAGCACAAAATCAAAATACGAAAAACATGAATTTCGAATTCAATTTTGATTGATTTATTAATTTTTAGCAATCTCCGAATTTATTTCATTTATTTGTGCGAATAAAAATACTTAATAAATCAATTAATTTGTCCTTTAGCTCCTTAATTGGGCCATTGGTGCCGTTACACTTACGTTACGCCGTATACAATACAACGTATCGATAACGTACACCCCACGAAGACATATTTAACCGAATTCTCTCAACGATTCGGTTAGTTATAGCTTTGTAGAGGTTTCAGAAGGTCGTCGATCATCTAACAGTTAACGCAGCATTATGACTACTACCGAAACTATCGAAATTATTTACAACGAAAGCCATTGCGTAGGAGCGGATTCGTTGTGCGTCAAATTAATCGCCGACGATGGAACCGAATTCATCATGCGATTCAGTCGGAGACCATTAAGGCCATGCTCAGTGGGCCGGGCCAGTGGGCCGAATCCGAAACGAATCACGTCAAGTTCCGAGAAATTCGGGCCCCCGTGCTTAAAAAGGTTTGCGAATATTTGGCATACAAAGCTAAATATCACGAAAGTCCCACAGAAATCCCCGAATTTCCGATTGACGTGGACATGTGCCTCGAGTTGATGATGGCTGCCAATTTCTTAGCGTGCTGAAGAATAATTCATTAAATTGTGTATTGTTTTGTCGAATAAAATGTAATTTACTTAATTGATTTTTTTTTTAATTCTGGCGTTTTGTGTTTTAGCGTATTTGTAGTTTTAAATTGTATTTTTCAGCGTGTTGAATTAATTAATACAATAAACTAAGTTGCAAATCTTTTACATTGTAGCGTTGTTCTTGCCTGCCTTTTTCTAGCCAGCATGTTGCGTTGTAGCATTTTTGCGCGTGTACGTCCAATAGAGTAAAAAAGAGTTTACAAGTAAAAACAGACGTTATTGCACAATTAACAAATGACGATGGAAATGACGGCAGTGAGATAAACATCTAGCGGACATACAGTCAAAGACGGAAGAACGAAGATCATTCCGAGACAAAAAACATCGACACGGGAACGATTTCGCCAAATAAGCAGAATTTATGACGACGAGTGGTGCGAACCCCGGCATCAGGGTGGTATAGATCAGCGATGAAATGCGCAGGGTGGTCAGGGTTGCGAAGAGCATCGCCCAACAACCAAAGATCGAAAAGAAGCAGCAGATTCAGCAAGGGCAAGATCTTGTGTGTGTGTTGCAATACAGAGTAATGTGGGCGCGTGGGGAGATCTTAATCGCGATCCGAAGGACGAGATTATATGCCGGGAGACGGAGAATAGGAAGAAGGAAAACTAAAGTTAGTAATATTCAGGGGGTTATCAACAAACTTGGCAAACGAACCATAGGTAATAGGAGAATCAGAAAGACAGGTGATAGCAGTCCTGGGTTTTACGAAGCGCCAAAAATCTTTCGAGGCCATGACAAGGCAACGTTTATTGCGTCGAACCATGGCCTTCAAGGGACGACACGCAATTTTGTGATTAATGGAGGAGTCAGAATTTCGACGGAGAAAGAGCAGGGTTTTAGTTTTTTGAAGTTTTGAAAGCTCGGTGGACCACCGAGGTTTCGGACGAAAGCGAGAAGAGAAAGAGGGGGATGCGTGTTTAATGGAGCTAGTAGGTTGCATGTCAGGAAACAATACATTGGCACTGACAACTGCATTGAGGAGTTGACTACAGATATTTGGATATTGGTGTTCTTGGAAAAATCGAGTTGTTGAAAGAAGATGCGTATGGTGCGTATCGTATCACTACAATGAAGAGAGGCGTACGTCTGCAAGTTGATTCGTGTTCTGTTGCCCCCGAAAGACTACTGCACAGTGTCACTGTTCCACGGATAAATGAAAGAGTAATGCACAATCCTGACCCTCAAAACCAACTGTCGTTCGACAACGACGCGGGCGTCCTCCCAGTAGTAGAAATCGGATTAGACCAGATGCACACAGCTCGTCAAGAAGTCGAGGAAGTGGATTTGCAGCCACCTTGAAGACGACAACGGAAAGAAAGTTGTCAGAGGTGTAGATGCAGAACATGAATCAATACATCCACTGTTCTATTTGCATCACCAATAAGCGCAACATTTTCTTGTTGCCATATGCACACAGCTTCTGCTCCCTTTGTGTTGGTAACTTCCTGAAAGCAAAATAACACTGAAAACAAAAATGCCGGCAACACCACAATTATTCTTTGAGAAGATAAAATATTTATTGCATTTTATTTTTTATTTTGATCAGAATATGGCTCCTAACACAGCACCAGATGTTTTTACCACTTGTGCTGCGAGGCGCAGCTTTTCTGAGCAGAATTAAGGGTGTGCCAAACCGTTTTGGCGCACTCTAGGTACTCTTGATCGGACTTCCAACAACTCGACACTGTGTTGAAACTTATGCTCAAACATTGCTAACAATTGTGACTATATAGGTTCATTTTTAGGCGGGACCTTTTGCATTTTTTTAATTCCCATTTCCCATTGTGTGAATGTGTTGAGTTTAATTACTTTTTTGGGTCATGCAGTAAGCAATTTTAATCTTTGTTCCTTGATTTTTTCATTAAAGAGTCCTCGGTACAAATCGAGTACCTATGTAGAAATTATACAGGGTGGACAAAAAGTACGGTTCACAGTAAATAATTCCCAAACTGTTTTAGTTGTTGATTTAGCAAAATGATTGTAAGGGTAGTTTTTTTGGGGAAATCTAATTATGACATTGGACTTGACCTCAGAGGTCATTTTCAAGGTCATCCATATTGTAACTCGAGAACCGTGACAGATAGAGCAAAAAATTGGATTAGAAAGTTGTAGAGGATCATCCAATTAGTCTAGAACTGTTCTTAAAAAAATTATTTCTTACTGAAAAGTTTTGAGGAAAAGGGTCTGAAACATTAGTCTACTCAGCATTGTAACTCAGCTTTGTAACCTAAAACTATTGAGGCAACCAAGCTAATCCTCAATTAGGACACTT
The DNA here is from genome assembly GCA_949358305.1 of Strigamia acuminata. Taxonomy (NCBI): domain Eukaryota; kingdom Metazoa; phylum Arthropoda; class Chilopoda; order Geophilomorpha; family Linotaeniidae; genus Strigamia; species Strigamia acuminata. Next base: position 43,838,861 of record OX442314.1, read on the forward strand.
TATTCGGTCATACTTGTAACTGGAAGAGAGGAAACACAAAAGAAAAGAAATAATTTATTTTGGAAATACATTCCAACATGATAAGTTTTAGATTACAATGCTGACTTGTGAGTAGACTAATGTTTCAGACCTTTTTTCTCAAAACTTTTCAGTAAGAAATAATTTTTTTAAGAACAGTTCTAGACTAATTGGATGATCCTCTACAACTTTCTAATTCACTTTTTTGCTCTATCTGTCACGGTTCTCAAGTTACAATATGGATGACCTTGAAGATGACCTCTGAGGTCAAGTTCGATGTCATAATTGGATTTCCCCCAAAAAACTATCCTTACAATCATTTTGCTAAATCAACAGCTAAAACAGTTTGGAAATTATTTACTGTGAACCATACTTTTTGTCCACCCTGTATAAAGGTAAGGTAAGGTTGGGACAACTTGGCCACCCAAGGATGATCAGCTTCACTACCAATGGCCTTAAGGTCATCCTGTCTCGCAAAGTGGTATGACCCAGTTTAGGAAATGAGGTAGCTGAATATGACGAGTCGGTCGCTGGTGCAGCGTGCCTTCGCTGCACTGCCAACACGTGGGTAGAGTCTCCATTTTGTTTCAGAGACATATTGTGAGGGTTAAATTGTATTTTTCCATTTGCATTTCCCATTTAGATAGAAGTTTCTATCTTCACAATAGACTTCTATATGCAAATGCCAACCCTTTAATCCTGACAGAAAACTTAGTAGCGTCAATGTTTGATGAAGGATAGTCTCTCTTCATGGTGAATAATGCCTTGGGCGGCCATCACGGCAGTAAACTTGATCACCTCAGAAACTCGGGGACATTTTGATGTGGAAAGGGTTCTGCAGGGCATGTTTAATTGCTCTACCCCACTACAACGAAACTTAAAATGTAGTTTTGGCTTTGGCAGCATTGCTTCAGCAATGGTCACATGATGTTTTAGGCTGGAAGAAGTTACAAATCAAGCTTGTTATGGTATCTTGATGGCCTTGGTTTCAGCGTCCAGAGTTATTTTAATTGTTTTTGTTTTTTAATTGAGGGAAGTACAGTACTACTATCTCAGTACAGGCATATGCTGCCTGTTCTTCATTAGGCTCCGTAGCTTGATTTTACGCTGCTGCAGAAAGGCGACTCTTTTTGGGATTTTGCACACCACCGAAGATGCCTTCACATGATTGCTCTTTGTTGGTTTGCTGTGCATCGGCTTGCTCGTGCCATAACGCCACAAGTATAGGGAAAATGCCAACATGTGAAGTTGGATATTAATATTATCTTTCCCAATGCCCGTGTACTATGGAAGAACATTGGGAACAGCAACCATTGTTCTCATTTTTATGTAGGAAAGTTCTTGGGGCCTTCACCAATTGAAGTTTTGTTAATTTCAGTTTCAGTTCTCATGTTATTTATTATCAAACAATGTGATGTTATTAGACGCATGTGAATCCTTATTGTTAGTTTGTACTCTACAGTTGTCGCGTCCTACTTGGTATAAGTTTAAATAGCGCTAACGTGTAATACTTTACCTGTGATCAATTATGCAAATACCCAAATGAATACTAAATGTATGTAAATGAACAAGTAATTTATTCAATAGGCTTGAGGGCCTTAAAATACACTCAGTATAAAACTAGAGTCGACTTGGTCAGAGTCGAACAAAGGATTTCTCAAGATGGCGTCGTCGGTTCCGCGTGGTCGGCGGAACAAAGGCGGCGTCTCGAGTTGTCGTTAATTCTTCACGGATTCGTCGTCACGGACGCGGTGGAACGCTCTTTCGAGTCTTCTATCCGTGCCTGTTGTCTAGGGTTTGGTTTAGCGTCGCAGAGGCCTCGTTTGGGAACTTTGGGGTTCCTAACAAAGCGCACGGACGCTGCTTTGGCAAATAATCATATGGGCGATTATTCGGGGTGATTTCACAAGGGCTATTCACTTGCTTTCGCCGGAATAGCTCTCAAGTGACTTCGTGAGAGTTACAGTTTGCCCTTTACTCAGCGATCCTCGATCAATCCTAACTTGTAGTTGAAGTTGGCCTGACAGTGAGGTAGTTGCTGTGTTCTTGGTGTCGTTTGTGTAAGTTCTATCTTTTAGGCGGGAAACACGGCCTTTTATGCAGTGGGGTGAAGGGCCAGCGATCAACCAATGGGGGCTGACCACCAGCCGCTTCCTCCCCCTCGGGGCACACACCTGCCATGGGGAGGTGGAGCCAACTCCGGGGGAACGACTCTTCAATCATAGTGACTCAGAGGACAAGTATCCGCCATGGGGGGACACTTATCCAACTGGGTCACCACACAGTAAACGTTTTTTTTTAGTGAGTTAGTGTGTGCTGCCAAATTAAGAGGTTCAGCCCATATGGGAGAACATTATTACATTAACATTACGATAAATTCACAGCTTCTGTGAGGAACATTGAGCGTGCAGAGAATTAAGTATTTGTTTATTAGTTTGTTTACTCGTTTATTTGCTTTTAGATTAATAAATTAAATTAAAATTAAATCCCTATCGTGACAACTTTTTCAATACACCAGAAATGCCACTGATGAATGTGTTGCTCTGGCAGTTTGTTTTTTCTGAATCCAACAATTAACTCAATGTTTCACACTCTGGCCGCCATTACTGTTTTGAATGTTAAAATTTAACAATTATAAGCTACAAGTTGTTTGTTCAGAAGTGTTGTACCAACGTATTGTATTAATCAAGGAAACGATGAACTGAAAGATAAAAGTGACCTTGAAATGACAATTTGGACTTTTTCATCTAAAATTTACAACTTTTTTTTTGTAGATGGAACCACTCTGTGCACCAGTGAGTATAAAAATGAACAGCAATTATTCAATAGTTGTTGGAAAACCTATGGATCTCTACACGATGCTCCAGAATTCCAGAGAGCGTAAATGCAAATCAAGGACGGAATTCCTCAATGATGTCAAGACAATCATCACAGGAACCAGTGGAACCTTTGCTGGATTATGGCGCACCTGGATTATGGCGGGAACGACACCGCGGATCGGGTGGCTAACCCGGCTGGTCTTGAGGACATCACCCGTCCATACATGTCTCCACTTTTCTCCACGTACATCGACCAATTTCACGCTATTTTCTCTTTCTTTTCAAAATACATCGCCGTCAACAATAAATACGATTTCAATTCGTACTTATCGTTGGACCAAGTGGCCGAGTGGACAGAACCGTCTGCCAGACGAGCAGTGGACCCAGGAATTTCATTTCAACCCTATTTCTTTCTGAACGATACCCGACCCAAGTAACACAATAGAGAGGTTCTGCTAGGTGTTTGTGAGACATAAGAATTGGGCGATGCGTCTTGTTTGACGGCATTCGAATGAATGCCTCTTTTCTATTAAAACAAAGGAATGGGAAAATGGGTCAAAGGGGTTTCTCGAGTGGACCACGGGCGAGAAGGCAAGGGTCAAGTGCGCAGACGATGGTGGCGCCGGGGTGAGGTGGGGGCCGACAGAGTCACAGTGTTAAAGAGGAACGACTGACGCCTGGAAAGAAAAAACGTGATCACTTTTTGTGCTGATGTCATGGAGGCGAAGGCTTCACGTTGAGCACGTAGGCTTTGCTGTTTGCAACATGTAAACTTCTTGTTTTATACAGTTTTTTATACTTTTAAAGGGATCGCTATACCTGACGAAGAACGACTACTATTTCTTCACTTATCTCTTCCGGAATCCTACTTAGTGCATCGGCATCTAAATGCTTCGTAATCAAAATCGACTAACTGCAGGGCCCATCTGGCCAAGCGTCCATTTGGATTACGGACTGACTTTAGCCATTGAAGGGATGAATGGTCGGTTATAATTTGGAATTTCTGTTCATATAGGTAAGGTCTGAATTTCGAGATTGCAAAAATGATGGCAAGACATTCGCGTTCAGTGGCATTGCAGTTCTGTTCTGCAGAAGTAGCAGAACTCATCAAACGGCTAACTTAAGCCACAACACGTTCCCGGTTGTTAATCAATCGTAAAATTTCTTTAAAATGAAAATCTGTTTGCACTAGGTGGCGTATTAAAATTAGTCCTAAAACATGTGCTTTTACCAGGAAAAATGCGATTGCGCCAGGAAAAATGTGATTGTGCACATGTGCAGAAGGGTTTTTGAACAGAAGTCAGAAATGACCGACCATGGCTGTACACCCGTGGAAAAAAAAAACTTCCCTTGGTAACTGCAGTTTAAAATTTTCTCACCAGAGGCATGAAAATCCACTGAGATTGTGTGACATCACAGAACTAAACCTCGAGCTCAAAATGGCTGACTTGTTTTGCCCACTCTAGTGTAAATTACTACACCGTAGGCGAGTGGGCTCGCGTCGCAAAATATATGTGTTTCCATATTCGAACAGTCACTGTTGAAACCCATCCAACGTGGCACTTTAATTTGTTCTAAAGTTGGGATTTGATATTTCCAATCTTGCCATTTCTTGGCTTCCTCTTCAGGCAGTTTTTTATCCCAATCTATTTTCAGGCGCCAAAGACTTTGGAAAATTAACTTCCCCGTAACACTAAATGGATTGGCGAACCCCAATGGATCGAATATGCTGGCCACTACTTGTATCACATTTCTTTTTGTGATTTGCTCCACTTTCATTTTTTCTAAAAGTTTGCCCATTTCAAGTGTCAACACGTCTAACATCAAGTCCCAAACCAATCCTAAAACTTTTGTTGTTTTCCTGTCGTCGTTCGCCGATGAGACCATTTTTTCTCGCACTTGTGTCGAATTAGTCGTCCACTTCGTTAGTTCCATGTTGGCTTTCTTCAAAATTTCTGTGACTTCGTAACACGTCTTCGTTAGCGCCGCCTCATCGTGATTGCTGTTAATAAAGTCATCGACATAAAATCGCAATAATACTTGCAAAACAGTTTCGGGGTATTGTTCAACGAATTTCATTAAATGTTCGCGTATCGTCGCATTCAACAGGAAGGGGCTGGGTGTGGCGCCAAACAGTACACGAGCTTGTCTCAAAATTCGTAACTTCAATGGTCCTTTGCCGTCCCACTCGTCACACAACCAAAAGAATCGCAAGCAGTCTCTGTCGTCCAAGTGGATCCCGATTTGATGAAACGCCTTAACGATGTCGCCAACAGCTGCATAAATGTAAGCTCTAAAATGTATTAGCATGTCAATTATTTCGGGTAACAAATTGGGGCCGGTGAACAGGCAATCGTTTAATGATTTGCTTCTTATTCCGTGCGATGATGCGTCACATACGACACGTAGCTTCGTCGTTTCCCGCTGCTCACGTATCACAGGGCTGTGTGGGAGGTAATAACAACGATTTTGGACCGTCTCGCTTGGCACATCCTCCACGATCCCCTCGGCGATTTGGTTATTAATTACATCTCGATATTTTTCGTATAATTCTGGATCCTTTTTGAATTTGCGCACCAAATTCCAAAAGCGACGAAGAGCGATCGTGTAATTATCGTCGAGTTCGTCTTTCGAGACCAGCCATGGCAATCGCACCTCGTAGCGGACGCCGTTCCATTTTAGCGACCGTTTGAATTCTTCTAGTGCCTGTGAGTCCTCATCCTGCTTTCCTGTGTTGGTCTCGTGCAGTATGCCGATGGCGTCCAGCTCCCAGAACTTCTGTAATTGTAAGTCTAATTTTTCTTCAATTTTTGATAAATTCACCTGAATGACCATGCATTTTTCTTTTTCTTCAATTTCGTTATTTGAGCCGTGAATGGTCCATCCAAACATGGTCTCCAATCCAACCAGTCCTGGCCCCAGTCTCTCCACTCGACCGCTCATAATTTTCCAGAAATAGTCCGTACCCACCAAAATAGATACATCACCGTGTCGAATTTTATTTTGTTCGATGTTTAACTCGATTCCGTGCTTTTTCAGCATTGTTTGCACGTTACCGTCCGTCTGTTTGACCACCGAGCTGGTGATCCAGGGCACCACGATAGCTTGTACTTCGATTTTACTGTCTTCACCGTCTCGTGCGCGCAGAGTCACGCGTACTTGTTTGCGTTGCACAGGTGTGGGCTCCCGTTGACCAAAAGGCACGATGTTCATCGTCGTCTCTCCAATTTCACGCGCGTTCAGTTCTTTCGACAGTCTTTCGGTTATGAATGTCCTATGACATTGCACTGTTTTTCTCCTCTCGTGCGACTCGACGTCGACCATCAAGACCTGAAAGTACAAATCTTTTTGATTAGTTCCTACCACGGCTGTGGTTTTAACTTCTTCCACGTCGTCGTCCTCGCACAGTTGGGTGTGGTGGCGTCGATTGCACTTCCCGCATTTTATTTTTACAGTACATTTGGGCACACGATGCCCCTTGTCGAGGCATAGAAAACAACAACCTGCGCTCATCAAGTTCCGTCTTTTCTTGTGGGGCAGCAACAGACAAGCTTTGCTGGTGTGTTCGTCGACCTCACAAAAAACACATACACCTGCGCGGATGGTGAGGGCGTTGACCGATGGCAAGGTCGTCTTCTTTTTTACCCATTCTGTGCTTTTGTTGAAGGGGGGTCGGCTTGTTTTCTTCTCCTCGTGGCTTGGCTGTTTACTGTAGCTGTTGGCGGCTGCCGTTCGTTCTCGCAAGCCAATTTGCTTGTTCAAGAACACGAGGAAGGCCTTGATGTCCGTCTCGTCGTCGTTTTCGCCCTGCGCGAACCCAATCGCGATGAAGTCCGGCACGGCGGCCATCAGTTTCGGGCATAGCAAGGCGCCAAATGTGGCCACATCCACCTCCAAATTTTCAAGGCTTCTGACGTGCAATTCGCACTCGTCATAAAGTTTTCGAAGGGCTACTAAATCTCCGATTTTCTTAACTGCCTGTACTTTTTCTATCGCACGCAAATGCGCGTTCACGACCACATTTTTCTTGCCAAAGCGGTTAGTTAACAATTGTTTAGCCGTCTCGTAATTTTCATCAGTCGGGTTGAGTCCCGCGACCACGCTGGCTGCTGGGCCCTCCAGAAATGTTTTTAAATATACGAGTTTGGCTTTGGGAGTGAGTTTCTTGCTTCCCCCGATTCCAATTTCAAAGTTACTCCAAAAATCGTACCATTCTGTCGGGTCCCCTCCATATTTTTGCATATTAATTGTAGGAAGTTTGATCGAACCTGCATCCTGCTCCTCGTTGACCAGTGGCTGTACGGCTGGCGGCGGCAAATGGACTAGAACCTGGGCAGCGATCTGGGCCGTGATGGCCTGTTGATTGAGCAGCATCTGGGCGGCGATTGCATCTTCCAGTTTTTTTTGGTTGGCGGCCGCTGTCGCCTCGTTCGCCTGCCCCATCTCGGCTCGTCGTATCTCGTCCGCGTGCTGCACCAAGTCCTCCATTTGGTCTATCAGGCGTTCCTGGTAGATGTCCGCTGTTTCCTGGTCGGCTGTGGCTTCATTGTCGTCGGCGATCAAGTTTCCAATCCGTTCGTCCAGCCCCGCCAAAATGTCTTTTCTGGCTTGTAGTTGGGCTTTGTGTCGCGCCAACTTCTTTAAATCGACCGGCACCTCTGCCAGCAAGCCGGCTGTTGCGTTGGTCAGCCGGGTGCACGCCGTTCTCGCGGTCGTGCGATTCCTTTTTAGCTTGTCGATCTCCGAAATTTCGGCCATTTTTACGTTCAAAATAAATTTCAACACTCACGTTCTTGACACAAATTTTTCAGGTTCGGGTTAAATTAATTTCCCGGGTTTCGGCACCATGTGAAAATCCCAAATTATAAATGTTGAAAGTTCTCTTTTTGATGTAAATTCAGTTGGTTCAGGTTTCGGAAATTTCTAAGTTCTTTTTCAGTGTGTGAATACAAAATAAATTCTAACTGCTCAGCAAGAGCAGCTCTGCTTGGGTAAAGTGAAAATGTTGTACTGTTTATTCTCGTTGGAAAACGATGTTAAATGCACAAAAATAATTAGTTCTTGGAAACAAGAACAAAAATACACATAGTAATTAGTTCTCAAAAAATGAGAACAAAAGTTAAAAAGGTCACAGACTCAAAACCATACAAAAACGTCACCACATCTGGTGTAACTTTAAAGACAACAAAGACTCGGGTTTTTCCTTCAAAATTTCGCAGAAGGTAATTAAAAACAGATTATAACAAAAATCCAAATATTCCCAACACCAATTTAACAGAAATTCAATAATAAATCAAAATCAATTATTTTAATAAAACACTAGTTTTCACATTTACAACAAAAGCCATTGCGAAGGAGCGGATTCGTTGTGCGTCAAATTGATCGCCGACGATGGAACCGAATTCATTATACTGCGGGAACATGCGATTCTGTCGGGAACCATTAAGGCCATGCTCAGTGGACCGGGCCAATGGGCCGAATCCGAAACGAATCACGTTAAGTTCCGCGAAATTCGCGCCCCCGTGCTTAAAAAGGTTTGCAAAAGCCCCGTGGAAATCCCCGAATTTCCGATTGACGTGGACATGTGCCTCGAGTTGATGATGGCCGCCAATTTCTTAGCGTGCTAAAGAATAATTAATTAAATTGTGTATTGTTTTGTCGAATAAAACTTAATTTACTTACTTAATTAATTAAACACTGTTTTACAAATTTAATTTGGAACCGAACATAGACTGGTATATAAAAAAATTCCAAAAAATTATAGAAAGTTCACGATTCACCAGATTTGAATTGACCAAAAGATGCTGGTACAGAAACAGCACTACCGACCACTTTTGACATGCGGTTTCTTTGTGACTAAACAATGGACAGCTCCACATTCTTGCATACAGGGTGGTGCAGAAAGTCTGGTTCACAGTAAATAATTCCCAAACTATTTTAGATGTTGATTCAGCAAAATGATTGTTAAGGTAGTATGTTGGGGGAAATCCAATTATGACATCCAAATTGACCTCTGAGGTCATCTTCAAGGTCATCCATATTGTAACTCGAGAACCGTGACAGTTAGAGCAAAAAAGTGAACTAGAAAGTTGTAGAGCATCATCCAATTAGTCTAGAACTGTTCTTAAAAAAATTATTTCTTAGGGAAAAGTTTTGAGAAAAAAGGTCTGAAACATTGGCCTACTTAGCATTATAACTCAGCTTTGTAACCTAAATATATTGAGGCAACCAAGCTAATCCTCAATTAGGACACTTTATTGAATCATACTTGTAAGTGGAAGAGAGGAAATACAAAAGAAAGGAAATAATTTATTTTGGAAATGCATTCCACATGATAGTTTTAGGTTACAAAGCTGAGTAGATCAACATTTCAAACCTTTTTTTCTCAAAACTTTTCCCTAAGAAATAATTTTTTTAAGAACAGTTCTAAACTAATTGGATGATGCTCTACAACTTTCTAATTCACTTTTTTGTTCTAACTGTCACGGTTCTCGAGTTACAATATGGATGACCTTGAAGATGACCTCAGAGGTCAAATTGGATGTCATAATTGGATTTCCCCCGACATACTACCTTAACAATCATTTTGCTGAATCAACATCTAAAACGGTTTGGAAATTATTTACTGTGAACCAGACTTTTTGCACCACCCTGTATAACTTAAGTCTTAAATTCTTCAGATCCAAATTAGGGTCCGTCCGTTATGTGATGTTATTGACTCCGGAAAACTACTCCTCTGTAACAGATGCGATTCCCAAAAATAGTCGCTTGTATAGTCGCTTGTATCACCAACAACAACACAACATCACTGCGAATAGGACCATAACCCGATCTTCAAGTATTGACAGTGTTAGTTTGGTGAGTTGAGATTCATTATTGCTGTTTCCACTGTATTACCAGTGGAACCAGCCCCATTTGCGCCTTGCGTGTGACCGGCATCGTCGGTTACCCGCACTTACACGAATCTCGGGTAACGCCCGAGAAAACCGCTCACTGTCGGTTACTTCGAGTCCCGTCGATTTAATCCGAGACTCGCTGTTGCTGATACAGCATCCACGCTTGTTCGTGAACCATCGAGAACAACTGTAGGCCACTGCGAGCTTCCTCCCAATTCCAGAGAAAATCGCTCTGTGTTTCTTTATGCTTTCTGCCAATTCCTTCTTCTGTCCGCACAGCGCCGCATCCAAAATCGTGTGATCTTCCACCGCTTGTTTTCCCAACAATGGTACATTTCCTGAGATTTACCTCCTTGTTTATCTTCAGTTTTCCTTGGTTTATCGTCGAATTTCCGAAAATTGCTTTGCGTTCTTCTTTTCTCTCGACCTCGAAATGCTGTCTTATTTCCAACAATCAGGCCCACGGTTTCAGGTTATACAATGTTTATACAATGTCTTGTAAATAGTCGCAGACAGTTGGCACTGGCGACAACCCGAAGAAGATCCTCAGCAAGCTCCTACGAGTCTACAATTTATAATCAGAGCTGCATCCTGATTGCAGCCAATCATGACAGAGGATTATGCAAGTTCTCTTTGTGGCTTGACTACCAGCTAGAGAGTTTGGTCGCATTGAGAGGCATGACCACTTGACCATTCTGCAATGCAGGGCAGGTAAATGCAATTTGACCACGCTGCCCATGTAGTCCTCAACCACGTGGTCAGCAGTTGGACAGGACTGGGTTGCTGCAAGGCAACCTAGGCGATAACACAGTGAATGCGCAACTCCTAGACAACCGTAATAAAGATATGATCCATCCAAACTGTGTGTTCTCTGTGTTGTTCTTAATAGTGAATGGTGTCCAAACGTCCCATGGTCCTCCCCTGGCCCTCCCCTGGCGATGAGGCAACCGACCGCCGCTCACCAAGTGATATAACATTTTATTTCAGTTGGATTTCCAATCAGCTTTGACATTGACAGCCGAGTTTATCCTTTCTGCCAAGGATGCAATGGTGACACCCAAAATTAAACGTCACTCATGTTGTCGAAGAATCCTGTTGTGTAACGCCACATTAGGGATGGAAGAAGAAAGCATCATAGATAGTTTATGGAATTAGAAACTAGCAAAATGTCCAACGATGAGGCATTTAAAAGATTCTTTAAAAGTCTTGCACACATTATCGAAATGTCTGAATCTGGGCAAAACGAAGAATTGGAGGAATAGTTCTGGATGAAGAATACAATGTTCTATTGTTTCAATCATCTAAACTGTATGCGTCGCCTACAGATCCAACATCTAGATGCAGCAGGTAGAGTCAATTGGCGACCAAGAAGTGACCACTCTCATCACTCAAACCTTGCCGAGAAATTACCACACCATTGCGCGGACATTCAAAAAGAGAAGTGTGTGTGTGTGTCTAAGAGAGAAATGTGAATGTTTTTACCTCAATTCTGTATTTTGAATTGAACTGATGCACATCCAGCCATTCCTCAAGAACGTGAGTTATCTACTTTCTGGTCAATAAAATTGATTATCAATTTCTGCTTTAAAACAGATCACTTCACGGCAAAACTTTTCGTAAAGAATTGGACCAGACCCGAATTCGTAGCGACTGTAAAAAAAACATTTACCCGATGCTTCACTGCAGCACATTGACGCCATTTTTATCCGTTTTTATGTTTTCCAACTGTTTTTCAATCGTTTTAAACATTTTTTTTTATGATTTCTTAAGGTTTTTTTTTTTATTTTAAACCGTTTTTTATGGTTTTTAATATACTTTTTTTCAGTTTTAATCGGTTTATACAGTGCCTGACCAAATCAATTGCTTCCACCCCCATCCTCTCCCTGCCTCTCCTCCCGCCGAGCGTTTATGATACTGATAGCATCTCGCTCTCAAGCCAGATCTGGCGGATGACCAACCACAACATCGCATCGTGGATGAGAATCCAACCAACGAAGAAATTAAGTGCATAAGGGACAAAGTTAATTTTTTAAGACGCGATCGCGAGAAAAGAGTTTTTAATCCTTTTACATCATCCAGATTTCTAAGAACAATTGTTAAGTTGAAAACAACGTAAAACAACCCATTACCGACATAATTTTATAATGCGGTGACTATTTTTACAACAATAAACTAAACTCAGTTAATTAACAGGGAATTTCACAACATAACAAATTGAATACGATTTTTAATTTGGTCTCATTGGAGAATAACTGCCTTTACAGCCCAACGTTTATATGTTTTGGGATAGTATAGCAGCAGTAAATGGTTCAATAAATAAGAAACCATTCCGATTTGTTTATTCCACAGTGAGATGCTTTCTTAGTCACCATTTCTTATTATTTCTTTACTGAATTCAGTCAGCATTTTATAAATTCAAAATTTTAAAAACGTGTTTGCATTGTGTGTGCAACCGTGTAATGCACTTGCACAACACAAGTCCAGTTAGGAAGGTTACTTCTCTTAAATTTAAGGCCACTGTTTAGAGCTCTTTGCACCCACTTACAATTAAAAACAAGATGCCTTTCCAGTTATGAAATCCAGAATCTTAACTTTTCAGAAGTCAGCATAGTAATGGGCTGCAGCACTGCCAAATTGCAGTCGATGGGCCGGGGATTAGAATCACGTGGGTGTGCCCAATTCTGTATTTTGAATTGTTTCTGATGTAAATCAGACCAGTCACTGGACCCACCTACTGCCCCTTCCCCGAGTTTTTGGTAGTGCAACTGCGCACAATGGATCAACAAGCTGTGAATTGCCTGTCACTCCTTTTTATCCTTTTTTGGTGTTTCCATCCTATTTTTCCTTTTTTACAGATACTTGTTTTTCCTCTAAAGACTGACATGACCTGAACAGGTGCGCCATCTCCTGTGACTCCTCCGTATCGTTAGAATGATACTCGGCTTTCATTAATCTCACTTTGTTTTACTACGTTTCATCTCACTCCGCCGAGATTACAATTGCCTCATCATCTGAATAGTGACCTACATGAAAAAAACTACTGAGGTTCTTATTGTCATTATATCTGTGACAGTAGCCAATTGCCTTTGTCATCTGATCTCTGACATGCATTCCCCCCTGCCTTAAAGGTCATGGGAAGAGAAAAATAAAAATTGAGGAGAAGATTGTTTGTGTCATTATTAGACCAAATCCATTGTTGAAACGTGTTCAATTGTTTCGAGAGTGTTATATCGTTCGTTTAAACGTTTGAAAATTCTCAAATGTTCTCCATTTTTAGTTTTCGAAAGTTTCCAAAAGTTGCCGTTGGTGGCGCTATTTATGACGTCATCGGCGACAAACAAGCAGCTTTTTAGCATGGGCTTGGCTTCATTTAAGAACTACGAAAATTTATTATTAGTTCTTTTGAACCTATACACTTGCAACAAATAGCAAATTGGAATATTTACTGAATATTAAAATCCCAATAACCTAACAGTGTTGTCAAATTTGGAAAAAAATTTTTGTAGCTCTTAAATAAAGCCAAGCCCATGCTAAAAAGCTGCTTGTTTGTCGCCGATGACGTCATAAATAGCGCCACCAACGGCAACTTTTGGAAACTTTCGAAAACTAAAAATGGAGGACATTTGAGAATTTTCAAACGTTTAAACGAACGATATAACACTCTCGAAACAATTGAACACGTTTCAACAATGGATTTGGTCTAATAATGACACAAACAATCTTCTCCTCAATTTTTATTTTTCTCTTCCCATGACCTTTAACTACCTCTTGACTCCCTTCTGCAGCCTCCCGAACAACCACTGATAGACTGATAATACAAGTAGATATCACACAGGCCTGGCTTATTTCATAGATCCAACAATCGGAAAAACACCGTCTGTATTAAACAATGCGCGCCGGCGGACTGATAGTGCATTCACCCGGCGCTTCACTGCAGCACACTGACGCCATTTTTTATGTTTTTGTTTTCCAACTGTTTTTCAGTCGTTTTAAACATTTTTTTTTATGATTTCTTAAGCTTTTTTTTATTTTAAACCGTTTTTTATGGTTTTTAATATGCTTTTTTTCAGTTTTAATCGGTTTATACGATGCCTGACCAAATTCAATTGCTTCCACCCCCATCCTCCCCCTGCCTCTCCTCCCGCCGGGCGTTTGTGATACTGCTAGCATCTCGCTCTCTAGCCAGATCTGGCTGATGACCAACCACAACATCGCATCGTGGATGACAATCCGTCAAACGAAGACATAGAACGCATAAGGGACAAAGTTAATTTTTTAAGACAGCGATCGCGACAAAGGAATTTTTAACCCTTTTATATCCAGATTTCTAAGAACAATTGTTAAGTTGAAAACAACTTAAAACAACCCATTACCGACATAATTTTATAATGCGGTAACTATTTTTATAACAATAAACTGGATGCTCTGCCAAAATCTACACTCACAAGGCGCCATCTTGGACTGACCAAACGTGAGTGTGTGGAAGAAGAAATTTAGCTACTTAATTTCACTCCTGTAATTTTAGAACAATTAAAACAAGTTCCTTTTATTATTTTGTGTTGTGTTAAAATCATTTCCTTAGACATTGGCTGCTGAGTAGAAGTCCTAAACACCATCAGAACAGTGATTTTACTGATTGGCCAGATGATCCGACTGATGACCAACCACAGGAGAATATATTTAGCGTCGGGTGTAATCGAGTCCATACACTTTCCTCCTCCTCAAGCCTTTCCTCCCGGACCACAGGACGAAGCGCAAGACGGAGCGGTCATCACTTTTTGTGCTCACATCATAGAGGCGGAGCGGCTTTGTTGTTCGCTACGTGTAAACTCATTTGATATAGTTTTTTATACTTTTAAAGGCCATTGAGAATTTACATTTAACGTTTATATGTTTTGGGATAGTATAGCAGCAGTAAATGGTTCAAAAAGTAAGAAACCATTCCGATTTGATTATTCCATAGTGACAGACTTTCTTAGTCACCATTTCTTATTATTTCTTTACTGAATTCAGTCAGCATTTTAAAAATCTATTAAAAAATCGATAGTTCTTAATAATAAAGAAAAATTCATGCAACTACGATGAATTTAAATAGTTGCCGAGTCGACTATTTTCACATTGAAAATACGAGATGTCGTCTCCATTAGGTTGCATTCTAACTGGAAAGAATATTCAGTAAGCCAATTGAGTACCATATTCTATCTTCCTTAACCCTTGGAGGCATAAGGGTAAAATGTGCTGTTCTGGTATAAGCCATTACGGATTTTGGGACAATTTTCAGGTCAGTTAGTTGAAGCGCTGTTTAGGTTTTTTTTGTAGTTCTTTACTAAATTTATAGAGGGCGCAATATGTTAATGCAATAATAATGAACTTTGAACCATCTGGTGGTGGTTTTAAACACTACCTGTAAAAGCAAAAAGGCTGTTAACTGAAGCGCTTTTTACTAAAGCAGCAAAGCCTGTTTAAAAGTTTTGCTGGAGTTTTAAGGGGCACCAATTTTGCAAGATGAATAACTAATTAAATAAATGATGAATCAATACAAATTTCACTTGAGATTTACTTTACTATCAGATAAACAAAGTCACAAATTTTCAGCGAAAAAAAATGGATAGGAAAAAAATTTTCCTATTCAAGAAAGAGCTTGTCCCTAAATCCGTATAGCCTTATGCCTCCAAGGGTTAATTATTTTTTTTGAAATATTTTAGATGCGGTCTTTGCAGAGCAATCTTTCCTGGTTCTACACCAGTACCATTTTTTTTAACGAGCAGATTGAAACCACCCACCAACTGCAGCGTTCTGATGCATATTTTGAATTTTACAATCAGTCCTACCTCAGCTGCACACAAGTTTATGCATTAAAAACATTTCATATTTCATTTTGGAGCCACGATTCATTTATTTTTATTAATGAACCGTATGTTTTGATTATTATTTTTGAATTTGAACTAAATTTTAGGCAGAAGAAGAGCACTGTGGTATTTGAGGCAGAAGAAGAGCACTGTGATATTTGAGGCATAGAAGTGCACAGATTAATGATTTAGAATGAACTGTTTATCGACTCATCAGTCGAATGAGTAAGCACCATATTTCCAATTTGTCTTGTAACCACAGCAAACATTATTTTATGTTCTATTTCAATGTAAGTTGAAATAAAACATATACTACCATAGTTAAATAAAAGGCACAATATTACCCAAATAATATTGTGTCTTGCAACAAGTTTTGGCCTAGCAACAGCGCCAACCAATCCCGCTGCAGCATGCATTACTTTGATGATGCTGCTAGGCGTGTGCCTGGGCAGAGCATCCCCTCCTCTAGCGCGTGTCTGGCTCAATTGTTGCACACGACCCGAAGGCGGCCGTGTGTGATCTTTGTGCAACTCGTCATCTGCGCAGCTTTACTGAGCAGATTTCGGAGTGAGCCAAACGGTTTTGGCCCACTCTTCCCGCATTCTTGATCTTGCTTCCAAACCTTTCACAACTGTGTCAAACTTATGCCCAAACTCGCTAAGTGTGATCTGTGATATTGGAAGAATCGAGTCTCATTGCTGGTCCGTGCCAACTGTTCGGAATAGCGCCTTTCTGCTTGAATTACTACGTGTAATATAAGCCATTTCTGTGTGGAAATTGACATTGAGCTTGCTCTGTCAATTTGAAGGCTTTGTGTCGAGTTTAACTCCACGAAGCGAACTGTGTGTAGACGGATTGTTGCGTCGAGCTTGCTCCATAATAATCAACCCGCTGTGTGCTAGACGTATTCTCGTGTCGAGCGTGCTCCACGAGAAGTTTTAGGTGTATTTAGAAGTAGGATTTTGGCGTTGAGTTTACTCCGCCAAAATCCCGCGCTCACAGGACGCCATCGACGCCATCTTGGAGCCAACGGTCAAGCGTGAGTGTGCCAGTGTAAAAAGAAGTCAGATCGACCCAGTCATTACATTTATATTATTTTGCATCATATTCGTGTATAAATTAGAACAATTAAAACAATCTAATTTTTCCTTTACTCCTCTGTGTAAAATCATTCCCCTAGACAACCATTTGGCCACAGAGTAGAAGTCCTGTACGGCATCTCAACGACGATCACTTGATAAGTTTACCTAATTTATTAAGTGAAAACCCGGATCGCCGCAACTTATCACCTTAGACAGGTTGCATTGTGTGTGCAACCACTCTGTAATGCACTTGCACAACAACACAACAAGCACAACGTTGACTTATTCCAGCTGGTTTACGCCTAACTGTGTACTGTGTTCTACTACGCGGAAAAGTAGTTCTGTGTCAAAGCATCGCTTTTGAAATGTTGGTAATCGATCACAATGTCAGGAGTTCAATTACAATTCTGGTGTTTTGGGCTACTTTTTTGTGCCGCTACACCAGTGAAATAGGTCAAAAAACGTAATATTTTGGTCAAAAATATGAAATTTTGATCAAAAATGTCAATTACAGTCAACGAATGTCAGTTTTGGTTTTAACAGTTTGTTTTTTGCATCTAATAAGTTCATTTTGACACAAGAAAACGCATTTTACACATAAACGGCCAGTTAAGAATAAACTCGCAGCGGAACTGCCTGACACCGATGGTGGTGTTTTTGGTCCTTGGCTTTCTCCCGGTTCGGTGTCCATGGAAACGGACGATGCCGAAAGTTCAACCAAGGCAGCCAAACATTTTGTACTTTATAGGATTTTCAGTGGCGGCGATCAGTGTTTTGTACGCGTCACATATCTAAAGGTTTGGAAAAAAAATATCTTTTGTTTTATATTTTTAATTCTGTGTTTAATTTAATAGGACAATACTCCGTCGGACGATTATAGGATTATTCCTTCGTGGCTTCAAGTCTTGGTTTTAACAAATGAAAGAGCAAAAGAGTTCGTTTGCGTCGGCGCATTGCAAACCGTACCTCAGGATTTGATGAGGTTTTACTTCGTTTTTTCTCGTTTCCTACACATTTTTTCATGTTTTTCCTCATTTTTCTCGTTTTTATTTATATTTTTTTCCAATTTCTCCGTTTTTTTTTCGTTATTTTCCATTTTTATCTCGGTTTTTCGGTTATATCTTGTTTTTTTTGGGGGGTTTTTTTTCCTGTTTTATTCCGTTCTTTTTCATTTTTATTCATTTTTTTCCTCAGTTTTTCCGTTTTTCCGGTTTTTTTCCGGTTTTTTTCCGGTTTTTCTCTCGTTTTTTCGTTGTGGTGGTTTTGAGTATAGATGGTGTATTTTGGTCGGTATGTGTTAACAATCTTATACTGCAATTCGAAAAATTGTATCAAATAATTCTAAAAAACATTATACAAAATTTAAAAGAAAAATTTCTAAAAATTAGAAATTAGGAATTCAGAAAATTAGAAATACGTCAAGTTGTTTTGATTCTGCTTCATTGACTTTGTCAAAATTTACTCAATATCATCACAACCACTTATCCAAAGTGGTGGTCCATCTTTTATAAGCAACTTTTCATCATTTATGATCACTTTTGTTGGAAAGTGCATTATTACATTTACGACCAATTTGTTGAAGTTATAGAAATCCCACATTCAAGTGGGCTTACAATACAAACTCATGTAAATGCCACATTCATGGATAAATATGGGCTGACAAAACAAAGTCGTGCAAATGCCACATTCACGAAAAATGTCCAAAAAAAGCATTCAAATCAGACTGTACCACCAGAGCTCTCATCTGGTTTCACCGAGACAATGTCATCAGTTTATCCAGGGGTGACCACGTGGAGGTAGAGAGTTGGATTTTACACCCCCAAAACACACCTTTGTTCTTTCGACCGTCTGAATTGAAACATCTCTGTAATTTTGCGACCAACGACACTGAGGGGATTTGTAATATAAGTATAAGTAAATAAATATTAAATATATATGAATACCTATATACAAATATATATTATTTATAAGTAAATAAATATAAATAACAAATTCATGCAAAATGACGAGTTCAACTTCGGCTGTTTAAAAAAAAATGCAAATAAGAACAAAAATGACCATACTTTTAAAACAATGACAAAACTAAATAGACCTTTTCGCAGTAGAAATTTCACGTAAAACCTAAGAAACCATGTTGGGCCGAACCAGAAATTCGCGACCATTAAAACACGTTAAAAAAGTAATTCATTTCATATTGGAATTTGCTCGTTTTAGACCCAAAAAATAATCCGATATTTTCCGTCATGAATTAGCAAATTTGCGACGAACCTCAACCGCCTCACGCATCCGCCATCGACAACAGAAGTCGCTACGGGGTTCACAGAAAAATTAACGGCTTAATCGAGGAAGAACGAGTCTTAGTGAGCATTATGGGATAAAAGTATCACTCCTTAAAGAATAAATCCCTAGTAATGCATGATGCACTCTCGACCCCAGCTTCACTCACATCAATTGCATAGAGCACAAGGTCGCGTGTAATGTCGGCAAACGTGGGAAATAGAGCAGTATTTTTCCAAACATTCACTTTTAAACATCACTCGTTCCGAAACACGTTCTACACTTGAATTAAAAAAGATTATTGTGTTAAATTATTCTTATTATTATTTTAAATATTTTTTTTGGATCATCCATTGTTTGATCGAACAAAAAAAATTAAAAAATTCATTCTAAATTCGGTTAAATGGAGCGTTTTAGGTCTATTTGGGTAACGTTTTTCAATCAATTTCAAAGTACCGGTTTTTTTTTTGGCTTGTTTTGTTTGATACCGTATTTTAATTATAATTTTGTTCAATTATAAAAGACCTTTTGTATCGCGGCTGAAAAAAGCAAGGAAGTCTGTGAAGTCATCAACAAAAGATGGCGGTTATTTGGGGAGGAGAAAATCGGATTTCGAGGTCAGGTTAAGACAATAACACTACTCCGCTTTTGTAGTGGTAAAATATACAGTAGGCTGGTAAAACAAAAGGACATGACGCGATCTTTGGTCACGTCTCGGTAATGGCTCGAATTAGCATTGGAAATTAATTAAAGCGATTGAGGTAAAATTGTACGTAAACAAATAATTGTGGAAAGAGAGAGAAATAAAAAATATGTTTTTATTTTTATTGAAATTTAGCAGGAAAGTGCGAAAATGGGAAAAAGGGATTTTCAAATGAAGATTAAGTGGAATTATTGATGTTTTTGGTGGATTTAAATAGGATTTCGAGGTTGAATTAATTGAATATTATCAGAAATGGGATAAAAGATTAGAATTTCCGTCGGAAAGATAATAATGAAAAATGACGTGAGGGAGAAAATGAGAAATGACAAATAATGTCAAATTTAGGTCGAAAACAACAATGGAAAATAACACAAAGTGACGTGAAATAATGGAAGAAAATAATAGATTAAATGACAAAATTTGTCAAAACAATGAAAAGTACTAAAAAATAAAAATATCGAAAAAATAATAAAAAATGCCAAGAAATATTTTTAAAAAACAATAAAAAATGCTGAAAAAAATCGAAAAAGAATGAAAAATGCCCCAAAAAATGCTGAAAAAATCGAAAAAAAAATGAAAACTGGCAATAAAAACGAAAAACAACAAGAAATGTCCAAAAAATAAAAAAAACAATGAAAAATGCCCTAAAAATAAAAAAAAACAATGAATAATGCCCCAAAAAATCGAAAAAACAATAAAAAATGCCTCAAAAAATCGAAAAAACAATATAAAATGCCCCAAAAAATCAAAAAAAATATGAAAAATGCCCAAAAAAATCGAAAAACAATGAAAAATGCCCCAAAAAATTGAAAAACAATGAAAAATGCCCCAAAAAATCGAAAAAACAATGAAAAATGTCACAAACTATCGAAAAAACAACGAAAAATCCCCCCCAAAAATCCCTAAAACCACTTCGAATAAAAACCAACAAACAACCGAAAAAGAGCAAAGGTCAAGAAAATCACAACCAAAAAAAATAAAAATAAAAAAAATAAAAAATAATTATCAAAAAATTCCCTAGTTAAGTAACAGATCTGAGTAATGGGGTCCACGAACAATAGCCCACGTGAGAACGCACTGCTCTGGTTTGTCCGGGTCACTCAAGCCATCATATCTCTTACCACTTGAATCCATCCATCTCAATTCCCAAACCGTATTGAAAAAGATGTTCCAATAACATCCGATTCCCTTTTCCCCACTGACCTACATCACCAAAGGCCACTGTCCTGCCTCGATCCACCGTCACACTTGATCGACCCACAGCCCATTCATTCGTCAAAGCCATCTCTCATCACCACTAGACATTCCACCATTCCCCAAACCTCACCCCGTATATAAACAACACCAAATCGCACCCGCAATTCGCCGCACTCCAAACACAGGTGAGAACACAACGGCACCATGCAGCGCCTATCCCGCATCCAGCGCGATAGGCCTAACTCCATCGCGGAGCCGTTTATCGGTCAAATACACTCGGATTAAGACGAATTTACGAGAGAAATGACCACCAAAACGCTTGTTTTCAATGTTAGCTCGGTGTTTTATTAATTTTCTTTCCCACTCTGGGAAATTTGGAGGATCTAGGTCGAGATTTGGGATGCTGCGGACATTGAACTTGAAGAAGGGAATTTTTATTTTCGAAATCGTTCATTTCAGGGTTAAAAGCTCGAAGATGGCGGTTTGGCACACGATGTTTGTAGCATTCGTTTTCGTTGTTGCGTGCGTGACAAGTGCGGCCGAAGTGCGAGTCAAAGTGAGTGGAAGTTTTTAGTTTAATTTTCGTTGTTTTGATTGGTGTTTGGATTTGTGTAGCGACAGGAGTTGCTTCCGCCGCTCGAGATGCGTCTTCAGGACAATATTCCGGGGCAGCCGGTGCTGGATTACCCGATATTCGACGAGGTTCCCGACTCGTCTTTTCGCTGCTCGTCGCAACAACATCCCGGTTATTACGCGGATTTGGATGCTCGATGTCAGGTAAAGGGAAAATATTTTTTGCTGATTTGAAATTTGATTCGTTCCCGTGAGTTATGGTTCGAGAATACGATTATGTTGTATTAAGATGCGTGGTTTGATAGAGACCGATGCATTAAGTGCAAGAAATTTGGTTTTTTTGTTGGGACAGAAATTAATTCTTTTCATTTAAAGATCAAATTTTTTAGCTAAAAAATAATATTTTAGCCAAAAAAACCAATTTTTTAGCCAAAAAAACCAATTTTTTAGCCAAAAATTAATATTTTAGCCCAAAAAACCAATTTTTTAGCCAAAAAAATATTTTTTAGCCAAACCAATCAATTTTTTTTGCCAAAAAACAATTTTTTAGCCCAAAAAAATCACTTTTTAGCCAAAAGATCAATTTTCTAGCCAAAAGATCAATTTTCTAGCCAAAATAACCAATTATTTAGTCCAAAAATCAATTTTTTAGCCAAAAAACCATTTTTTTAACCAAAAAACTAATTTTTCAGCCAAACCAATCAATTTTTTTTTAGTCAAAAATCAATTTTTTAGCCAAAAATCAATTTTTAGCCCAAAAATTAATTTTTTTCGCCCAAAAATATCACTTTTTTAGCCAAAAAATCTATTTTCTAGCCAAATAAACAATTTTCCAGCCAAAAATTTAGAATAGGTTTCACCAGAATGCATTTTAAAAACATTTTCGCACGCGACAAGTATGCAAACAATAATCCAAAATGAATTACTAACATTTTCAAAATGCATTTCTTCAATTCCATAACAAAACGCATTATCTAACGCCCAAATAACACAAACAACAAAATCTATTCTCGAACCATTTTCGTCCCTCATTAACACCAAAATGCAAATTGTCTCAAAGTACAATGAATCCAATTGATCGTGGACTCATCCGCAACAACAATACGGGTCAGTCTGAATCAACAAATCGGGGTCACGCCATCCAAAGCCACCGGGGCGAGGGTGGTTGCACCGCAGAACATCTCCAACCGCCAGGCCGTCGACCCCGAGCCAAAATTCCCATTCATTATCTCCAACCCATTCACAGGTCTTCCACATCTGTCAATTCAGCGGCCGCCAAGACAGCTTCCTCTGCCCCAACGGCACCGTCTTCGACCAGCGCTACTTCGTCTGCAACTGGTGGTTCAACGTCGACTGCACCCTCAGCCCCACCTTCTACTCTTTCAACAGCCAGCTCTTCGTCTCCAGCGACTCCTCCCTCCTCGTCCAAGAAGTCGTCTCCCAGGACGTTTCCTTCGACCCCCCGCACTCCCTCCCCGTGCCCGGCGTCGTGGGCGGCGGCTCCGTCATCCCGTCCCTCCGGGAAGCGCACAGTCTGGACGACCCCGGCTTCGTGCCGTCGCCCAGAGACTGGGAAATCGCGTCGACGAGCGGCTCCGTGTCGTCCTGGAGCCGCCCCAGCGACCACGCGACTAGAGGTCGTTCGATGGCACCTGTCCGACCGGTCACAGCCACCTCTAGCTACCCAAACGAAGAAAACTTCGATTACCGTATGCCCGTTACAACTTATAGGCCGCTAGTGCCGTACCGGCCGCCAGAGACCCGGATCGTCAACGAAAGACCTTCGAAGGACCGATATCCGCAAGGGGAAGAAACATTCCCGGAAGAGATGGTACCGGAAGAAGAGCCGGCGTATTATTCCCATCCCCGGCCGATCCCGGAGCGCCAAACTCGGGTACCGGTCGATGTAGGAACCGTAACGAACACTTATCCCGAAGAGGAATTCTTCTCGCGGGAGACTTTTGTCGAAGACGCGACGGAAGTGTCGGAGAGGGAAAAGCCGGTGCCGCTGACCCCGGAAGAAGCGGTAAGTCTGATGCCCGACTACGATACCTATACTGGGGCTCCGGAACCGTCGCCGTTTGACGAGGATTTCAACTACGGACGGAAGTTGCACGCTCCCACCGCCGTTACGCCGGATCCGGTTCAACTGACCAGCCCCAGAGTGAAGATCCGTCATCAGCAAAACCTGATTAATTATCCGGCGGAAGAAGACTTGCCGTTAGAGGAGATGCTGCCCGTCACCGAACACAACGCGCTTCCCGGTCCCGGCCCAACGCCGGCCCCGTATTACTCTCCACGACCACCTCAGACTCCGCTTCCGGTACCGGATCCGATTCACCAACGACCGCTATTGGAACCGGATGCCGATTACCGGTCGCTTCAGTTTGTGTCCAGCCGGATACCGGTGATCGCCCCAAACGGACACAGCGGCAAGCCGGCGTTTCAGACTCAGACCACGCGGCAAGCGTTGGAGTTTGTTTCCACACCGACTCCCAGGCAAGCGGACTTCCGATCGACTCCGAACATACAGATATTGTCCACCCCGAGCCCGGTGCAGGAGTCCAGTACGGAGTACTCCAATGTTTCCGTGGAGTCTATGACGCGTGATACGATCAGTTTTGGGCAATCATACCTCCCAGACATCCCGGACGCGCAATCGGCGTTGCCGGTGGGCGGCGAAAGCGGAGATGTCCAGAATAATAACTTGTTCGAGTACGGGACTCCGGAAGAAGCGCCCATCAATATGGAGGAAGCGGTCACCCCGCCGATAAACTTCCAATCTAGTCGACGACCAACTTATCCGACGCAGTATTCATCTCTTCAGGAACCTCTTTCGGCGCAGGGACCATCGCCCCGACATCCTCTGAAAAACCCAACGTTAAATTACCCGGACGACGACGAATTTATTCCACCGGCAATCCCCGCGTCAAACTCCCCTACGTCCACCCCAGTCTATTCACTATCCAATATTTTAGAGGAAAGCGTCAACCACAACAATGTAAATCACAACAATGTAAATCACAACAACGTAAACCACAACAGTGGAAACCACAACAGTGTAAATCACAACAACGTAAACCACAACAACCTAAACCACAACAACGTAAATCACAACAATGTAAATCACAACAGCCTCAACAATGTAAACCACAACAGTCTCAACAATGTAAACCACAACAATGGGAACCACAACAATGTAAATCACAACGTAAACCACAACAATGTAAATCACAACGTAAACCACAACAATGGAAATCACAACAATGGAAATCACAACAATGGAAATCACAACAGCCTCAACAATGTAAACCACAACAATGTAAATCACAACAATGTAAACCACAACAATGTAAATCACAACAATGTAAACCACAACAATGTAAACCACAACAATGTAAACCACAACAATGTAAACCACAACAATGTAAACCACAACAATGTAAATCACAACAACCTCA
This sequence comes from Strigamia acuminata, assembly GCA_949358305.1. NCBI lineage: Eukaryota > Metazoa > Arthropoda > Chilopoda > Geophilomorpha > Linotaeniidae > Strigamia > Strigamia acuminata. The sequence continues at coordinate 43,863,736 of OX442314.1, forward strand.
ACAATGTAAACCACAACAACCTCAACAATGTAAACCACAACAAGCTCAACAATGTAAACCAAAACATCAACAATCTCAACAACCAATATTCCAACGGATTTGGACCGTTAGAAATCCTGACGGTAGACAACAAACCTGTGCAAGGTTTGGCTCAAGCAAACGTGATGGCTCACAGACCCACTTACGTCAACATTGGCTCCAACTACGGCTCCTCAACCAACCACGGCCAACTGGAAGAAATCGTCGTGCCCAGACTTGCGCACAATTTATTATCTCCGTACCCACAGCGCACGTCCCTTCAAAACAACCAATTCGGTCAACAAAACCCGTCGCGGTCACCCCACTTCAATCGAATCAACAACAACCAAAACGGCGTGTTTAACACCAACAATCACAACGGAAATTTCAATCAGTTTGGAATCAGTCCCGAGATGCGTGTAAAGCAAAGTTTAATGGGGGTCATCAACCAGTATCGCGGCGCCAATTTGGTGCAAGCTCAAAACCAACACCAAAACGGGAAAGGAAAGCCAATTCCCACCAACGGTTTTCTGACGAATCCGCGCAAGATTCAGCCGCTTTCGGTGCCCCTCATCTCGGTCCCGATTCTGAAACCCGTCGACAAGGAATGGACAGTGGACAAATCAAGTGCGACCACGTCGCATCACTTTAATGTGCGCGGGGGAAGCAGACCGCTGGTCATCAGACTTGCAGCCGATCCGCGAGTTCCTCCTCAAATTGAGATCAACAGGAGGATAGGTAATGGCGCCACACACACAAAACATCTTTAGCACGTCAGTTTTAAGTGAATTCTATCCAATTTTATAATAAAATGTATTATTTTTATTATTATTATTTTTCTAACAATAAAATTCTTTTGTTTAATTGGTTTGTTTTTCGTTCTCCTGTGTCGATGGTGGCGTCACCAGAGACCCACAGTCAAATAGAAAATAAAATCAAACTTCGTTATAACGAACGGCGATATAACGAATTTTTTTTATAACGAATTTTTTGTTACAACGAATTTTTTGTTATAACGAATTTTTTGTTACAACGAATTTTTTGTTACAATGAATTTTTTTGTTTTAACGAATTTTTTGTTATAACGAATTTTTTGTTAAAACGAATTTTTTGTTATAACGAATTTTTTGTTATAACGAATTTTTTGTTTTAACGAATTTTTTGTTATAACGAATTTTTTGTTATAACAAATAGTTAAAAATTGGCTTGGTTGGTTGATTGACCAGAGAACACCATCATGTTAAAAAAATTTTATATAACGAACTTTTGTTATAACAAACCGATTTCTCGGATAACTTGCGATTCGTTATAACGAGGCATGACTGTATTCCTATTTTCAAAATCCGCAGAAAATCGGCATTTCGGCAGGAAGTGACGACATTTTGAGCTGCGTATCCGGATTTACAGTATTCCAAAAATTTTTATTAAGTAAAATCAAGTTCCGGTAAAAAATAGAACTACATTTAATAATTGCACGTAAGTAAATTTCCTCAAACAAATTAAAACAGAAAAAAAATCTCATTTAGTTTTCTCCGAAATGTCAATCTCTTGTAATAAAACTATGTTGGCATTAGCAGCACCACACTGTGTATGATGATTCACCCAGTCTTTTTGTTGACAAAATGTACTACAGTAGCTAACATTGTGACAACCGGTGCACTCTGAAAATGCTTCGCGGTTGCAATTGGCACATCGTTTATAATCACCGTCTCGAAAATTCTCCGTGTTTTCCCCACTCGCCTTCAATAAAACAAACATTAAACAGTCACAACTTTAGAAAAGCACCGGATTACTCTGCTATAAGCCGCATGCTGCTGTACATAAGATTACCAACCTTTAAAAATTACAGATACAAAGCTTATACCGGCATTTAATTAAAAGAGCCAGGATGGAAGCTGCATGATGCCTTACACATTGTATTAATAACAATACAATGTAAATCTCTAACTGCTCAAACCTGCACGATTCCTTGTGGTGCAAATACACCACGAATACAGTATTTATTCGATAAAAAAACCACCCTCGAATAAGAGTCGCGACTGAGGCAGTAAAAATACTGTGTTATCGCGAAAATATATTTTTTGTATTTAACGTAACGAACATTGAACATATTCGTAGGTTACGTTAGTTGTGTAAAATATGGAATAAATACTAGGCGCGTTCAATTTCAAATTGAAAAAGCGATTCTCTCGATTATCTGGATTTTCACTGCCGGAAATGATGCAAAACGCGTCATATTTTTGAGAATCGGATTTTCGAAAAACCAAGTCTCATAATCCAAGTGTGGAGTGGATTCTTTGGATTTTGACTCCATTTTGACTCGTTTTTCTGGCGGCCATTTTCTAATTGAATAGATCGGCGGTGGAAGCACATAAAAATGTAAGTTCATTTAAATTATTATTATTATTATTATTGTTATTATTGTTATTAATTTTAGAACGGGGTATCGACCAAAGACCTGCCGCATTCGATCGTACAAATGCGGCCGGTGTTCAAGCGCATTTGCCCCACCGAATGCGGCAGGTGTTCAGGGGGGGGTTTGCCCCAACGAATGCAGCCGATGTTTGGGCGCATTTGCCCCACCGAATGCGGCAGGTGTTCGGCCGCATTTGTGCGATCGAATGCGATCGATTTCCCGTTCTTAAATAAATCATAACAATAGTAGTAATTTAAATAAACTTATATTTTTCTGTTCATAACTAGTTCTGGGATCAAGAAAACTTGATTCCAGAACACTTAAGTCATCACTGCGCGTGCTCATGATAATCAAAAACTTGATTATAGAATCGGTTTTTAACTCGTTCAAAGTTAAAAACCGATTTTATAATCAAGTTTTTATAATCGGTTTTTCACAATTTGAAATTGAACGGGCCTACTGTATTTTCATGAAAAACAGAAATTTTAATTGCGGCCGACAGTAGCAGTTTTGAATAAGATCCGCGGTATTTGACTCTTATTCGAATAAATACGGTAATTATATAGGAATTTGGGTTAGAAATTTGAGTTTTCTTGAAATTCTAAAGGTTACTATTAAACTTTTGTTAAATTTATAGAACTTTACGTCAATTTTCTTACATTTTGAGCATCTAAAACCTCATTTTAAGCTCGTTGCGATTCAATTCTCATTGAAAAATAAATGAGTACTCTCTTAAAACGACATGCCGGTAAAAACGGGGTTTAGACCGGCATGCGGCTTAGTGCAGGGTATATGGTAAAAAAAATAAAACAAGACAAAATAAAAAATCTCACCTTTTCTTGTTCCATCTGTAGTCTCAAACGACTGAGCGCATTTTCTCTCGATATTTTACTTTGTTCTTTAATTTGCGCTATTAAACTTTTAAGCTGGTTTCCGCACGAAATCAAACTATTCACTGCTTCTTCCAGCTGCCACCATTGCTTTTCCTCGTTGAAATTAAAACTTAATGACTTTAAATGTGGTGTGTTAAGTGTAATCACAGGTGTGTCAGGGCCTAAAGAAATTTCAAGCATTTAACTTCACTTAATTTAAATTCATGTACAGTCGAGCCTCGTTACAACGAATCGCAACGGACTCGAAAAATCCGTTCGTCATAACAAAAGTTCGTGGTATCAAAATTTTTCAACGTGGTGTTTGTTCTATGGCCAACCAACCAACCGAAGCACCGTGTTTTGCGGACAATAAGACGCACCCCAAATTTATCAGTCAATTTTTAGAAAAAAATATTTTTTTGGATGATAAGACGCCTCGGACCTAAATACGCACAAAGACAATATTGTAGCCCCGTTTAATAGCCCAGGCATTTAATTTTTATTTTTTCCCAGCACTAATTTCAAACCCAGCATTTATACGGACCCGGCGATTATCCGGAATAAAGTCTAAAATCAAAAAAAAAAATAATAATAATAATTTATCGAGGAAATTAATGTTTTTTGAAATAATTGTTATTTAAGTACGAATGTTTCTGTTTTGATTGGAGCCAGTTACATTTACCCGGCGCCAATTTGAAACCCAGCGTTAATACAGACCGGCCGCGTATAGAATTTTGGGTCGATAACTGCCAGGTGTTAAAACGGAGCCAGCACCTTAATAAACCCGGGCTATTAAAAGGGGCGGTATGGTATTTACAAAAAAAATCTGTTATTATTACAAAAAATTCTTAAATTTTATTTTAAATTATTATTTTCATAATTCCCCGATGTATTTTCACAAAAATTGCTAAATTGATTTTTTGTGATTCTCCGATTTGTCACGACCATAAGCCTCACCCCATTTTTAAATCGACTTTTCAAAGTAAAAAAATGCGTCTCATGGTCCGCGGTTCGTTAAAACGAGGTTCGACTGTATTTTATTATTCACTCGCTGTTCCAACAATCGTCCCATCTGCAGCTAGAACATGAATTGTGTCCCTCGGTGTAGTCATGGTGGTCGTCGGGGTCGTCGGCGTCAAAATAGCAATCCCACCTAACAAAAATTACAAAACGTTACACAAAAAAGCAACATTAAAACTAAAAAAAATAATAAACGAAAATACTCGTGTCAATTTGCGGCGAAGGTGACAAATCCTCCATACCCCTCATGTCGCTGCCTTCTCGTTTCCTTCTTTTATAAGGGACAAAAAGCCTTACAGGACCCGACTAAACACGAGAATAAACATCAAATAATGCTCCAAATGTTTACTCATTTATTTCAAGCGTACCACAGCTTCATCGTCGCAACAAGCCGCGCAAGTACACGAAGTGGCGTGAGGTTGTAACACATTTTCTTCGATCAAACACTGCAATGGCCGTCCTGCATAACGGATGCTTCGCTTCCAATCTTTACTGCTTCCTCGACCACATTTTGATTCGAATTCACTCGGTGTCAACCATTCGTTACTTACATGGATGCACCGTCCACGACCTCCTGTGTTTAATGAGAGAAAGAAATGTTTATGATTTACTGGTTTAAATTGTTTTTGATTTACAAACCACTTCCAAATTTGTCCTTATGTAGTTCGCCGCTTGTGTTTTTGCATCGAACCGGGAGAACATCGCTGAAAGCTGATCGATCCCAGTTGTACTTGGATTGTGACGTCAGTAGTGTATCCGGTGTTATTGGAGTTAGTGGAGTTAGGGGATCGTTGATGACGTTTAAGGTTGAAACGGGAACTGGATCCGATTGATCCGTGAATACGCTGTCTCCCGTTGAAGTTTCTGTGGTTTCTTGATTAAAGATGTCACGGTTCATTTCCACTGGATTTATCGTAGCAGCTAATTTTAAAATATTTAAATGTTTCTGAGAATTTGATTAATGGGCGTACCTATGCATTATTCTTTGCATTTACTCCTGAAAATTGATTATTAGTACTTCGGCGGCGTCGGTAATTTCCGCACTTCGTCGTGTGTTTTCGTGTCCGACATCTTGAACCGGAAGATAATAAAATAGAAGTGACAAACAGACTTGAATATTCTTTGTTGTATTTTATTATACCGTGAGTTATTTCGAAAGCTCTTTAATAAAAATGAAATTAAAAGTTTTTAAATAAAATTACGTATATCAAATAAAAAGAAACAAACGGACTGGAACTCGAATTGGGTTGTGAATGAGGTTGTAAATATGCTATTTTATTTGCTTTAATTACAAATTATGACAGATGTAGTTGCCCGGATTTGGGAAAAGCTAAATAGTGAAGTGGCACAAATTTTGTAAACGGTGAAAATGACGTCCGCGCATCAGTTTAAGTGGGATTAAAACGGAATTAGACGAAATTGAAGTACAAAACGAGGAATTTTCGACGTTGAGAGCTTAGAAAACGTCATGAAACGTCCGGGTCACATTCTCGTTTATATGCTGCATGATGGCTCAATGCTCAAAATGGTAACATAAAAAAACAAGTTTATATTTTTATATTTTAATTTAATTTAAAATGTGTTTAATTTATTTTTCAGATGTTCAGCTGTTCAGCCAGGGTGTATTATTGCTTCGGAGTTCCATGAATATTCAGACATGACAACATCTTAGCTGAAAAATGCATTATCAAGAAGAAAATTGCATTTGCATGGGAAAAATTTCAATTTGATTTTTAATTTCTAATTTAATAAAGTTTTGTTATGAACATTCTATTAATAGCTTTTATTAAAATTCTTTTCAGTTGAAATTAATTTGAAAAGCTTAGAATTTAATAATTATTAAGGAATTACTTTCGCAGATATAATTTTCGCAATTTATAAACGAAACTTTAAACGATTGTAATTTCCGAAGAAATCATTACGGAACGAATAACGAATAAATAACGAATTTTGTCCATAAATGGCGCTGTTATTAAACAGCGGCAAATTTGATCCAAATTAAATTAAATACATAAATATAAATATTTATGTATTTCCCAGTAAGGAATTATGATATTTTGATATAAATTTTTATATACAGGGTGTCCCAAATGAACGAAGCCAGTCAAATAACAAAAAGACCATTTGAGTGAGATGAATGAAACGAATGTAGTACTAGTAAACTAAGTGAGGGCATTTCAAAAATGTGAAAAATGTGAAAAAGTCTTGCTCTTGGTTTTCATTTTTGTATTTTTTGACTTTTTCATAATTTTATTTCTTAAATATCATTTAAAATATCAGTTAAATTTATAACAATTCATTACTGCATAGTAATTAAATACAAAAAAGTCAAAAAATACAAAAATGAAAACCAAGATCAAGACTTTTCATAATTTATTTTTTTTTGCAATTTCATCTGTTACTGTGTTGGAGTAAATTTGATGAGCAGTTTTCTACTAAACAGAAGGTGTTCTTTCTTTTTTTAATTGAGAATATTGCTCTATCAGTCTTAGTTTAAAAGTTAGAGTTGGTATGACCTTGAGGAAAAGATCAGAGGTCAAATTTTTTCACATTTTTGAAATGCCCTCACTTAGTTTACTAGTACTACATTTGTTTCATTCATCTCACTCAAATGGTCTTTTCGTTATTTAACTGGCTTTGTTCATTTGGGACACCCTGTGTATTATTTATTATATTTATTTGTATAAATGTGGGTGTGGATAAATTTATTCACACTTACCCAGTACCTTGCCAAAACATGTATTTCCTTTTTCTCTTAATACTTTGGGAAATATTTTTTTTGATAATGTGCATGGTACCCAACCTCATTGTAAGGCACCATGCAAGCTCTATAAGTTGTTTTTTCTTTGTAAGCAGCATGATGCCAAGTCTCTCATTATCGAAGTCGGGTCATTTCCTCGAATCCCGTTTCATCGAATCCCGGTTTTTTTCGATGAAACGTACCATTTTTGCAGTAGTTTCGATGAAACGGTACAAAAAAAAAAAAATCAAACACCGACCTAACCTGACCTGACCTGACTTAACCTGACCTAACCTAACCTGACCTGACCTAACTTAACCTAACCTGACCTGACCTAACTTAACCTAACCTAACCTGACCTAACCCAACCTAACCTAACCACGTATCCACGTAAATAACATCCCCGATGATGGTCGAAAATTTGATGAAACGTACCGCCTAATTCAGAATTCGATGAAACGACCCCCGTTTTCGCACATTCCAAAAAACGCAAAAAAATTAGAATTCGATGAAACGGGATTCGAGGAAATGACCCGACTCGCTCATTATCTCAGTAAGACATCATGCAGGCTATAACCATCACATCAGTTTATCAATTCTATCAGTAAAGTGCTTTGTTAACACAAGCTCTCTAGCTTTTGTAATGCCAAGATGGCAGCTCCCTATGTTTTACACAGGATCTCATTTTATGTAAGTTTGTTTGTTTTATTATATGCTTTTCTTTGTATTTATTTATTTATTGGAAAAAACGAAAGTTAGGCGTAAAATCTAATTTTTATGCACAAAACTCGTGATAAAATGATAAATAAATAGGATTATTTAGTATTATTTAGTATCAAAACTTGGATTATTTTTATTTATTTTTATTTTAGGTTATTTTTATTTATTTTTATTTTTGTTACTTTTGATTTATTTTTATTTTTGGTTATTTTTATTTCATTAAACATTTGTTTAATTTTCATATTTTTTTTGGCCTGATCACAATATTTCGGCTTGTTCAGCGGAATTCGGCAATGAAACAAGCTTGTTCCGCCGTTTCCGCAGAATTGGCGATTCCGGATTTTCCCCAAACCCAACGGTTCCGCTAGTTCCGCCAGTTCCGCCGTTCCGCAAATTATCCTGTCCCTGGTCAAGTTGATGAGACTTTCCCTCAAGTTGGACGTGCTCGCGTCCACGGCTCTGATCTGCAGCACGAAATGCGACGTTTTTTTGTAATCGACTTAATAATGCGCAAGGAAGAGCGTGCCTGAGGTTTTGTTGATCTCGAAAGTTTCGTAGAGGTTTCCGCTGGCAATGTTGTAGGTGATGCGTTCGTCGTCCGTGTCGTGCGCGGCCACGCTGACGATGCGTTCGCCGGCCGACGTGATTTCCGAGACGTGGAAGTTGAAGGACGACGCTGAGTAGATGGGTTGATTGTCGTTCGAGTCCACCACTTCGATTTTCAGTTCTTTGCGCGACTTTAGTGGCAGCTTTTCTCCGTCCTTGGCGACAAAATGACCGGCGACAAAGTGACCGGCGACGAAACGAACGGCGAGGAAGTGACCGACGACAAAACAAACGGCGACGAAATGACCCGCAAAATTCAGCATTAAAAAAATGCACTTTTTTGCCTTAAAACTACGAAAGATGCGTGCGCACAAGATATTTTAAAGCACGTGGCGCCCCACACCTTAAAATTTTGATTAGCCTTTTTTCATTCACTTGAAATGGCAGCTGCAAACCTTAATCAAGACGAAATAAAAATCCAAATCCGTGAATCTTTGGATTGGCTTAAAAAAAAAACAGGATGCTCCCGAAAATTACCTAAAGAGAATAAGGAAAATAAGCAACGACTCAAGAGTAGACATGGATAAAATGAATAACCTAATGCAAACCATGAAAAGAGTTATCCTATCATTTCAATATGGAGGTTTGCAAGTGGACATTCCAATTTGGTAAGGTATTTTAAAATTTATTCTATAAAAATAAAAAAATAATCCGTGGTTTAGTTGTAACAGATGCACCAAAAAATTTCCAGCCCAAATTGGACATGGGCCCAACCTGTTAGTGGGATTTACTACCATTAACAACCGATCAGTTCCAAGTGGAGCATGCACGTGTGAAAATCACATAAGATATGTAAGGATTTTAAATGTCGTTTTATTAATCAAATTTATTGATTTTTTTTTAGCGAAGAGAAGAAGCCTGCATTAAAGTACAAGATAATTTGTAACATTACAACGCTGCCTAGAAAGAAATTTGGTTTCGGCTTTAGTTGCCGTTATGTTCGCTGTCCGACTGGGATTAGTTTTGTTCTGTTCTAGTTCCTCGAGTGTCTTTTACGATTAAGTTTGTTGTGTAGATTTCTTTTAATTTTTTTTCGTAAATTCAGAAGGTTCTTATCATTAGTGCATGAAGCATTTGTATGTCAGCATGATATCTTTTCTGTCTGAGTTTTTCCTTTTTTGTATCGAGTTCAGGTTAATGTTCTTTTAGAAATTCATTTGTTTCTTTCCCTGTTTTGTTCATCCATGTTTCGCAGAGTAGGGGGGTCGGTTTCACCTAGGGTTTCCGTTTTCCTGCCTTTTTTAATTCCCGATTTACGGTACCAAAATGTGTCAAAAATGACCATTTTTAGCCATTTTTCGTGTTGTGGCTATCTCACAAATGACCATCAGCATTCAGTCCTCCGAGCGCCCCCTCTGACCAGTTGAAGTAATAGTTCAGTCGTCGCGTAACAATACAATTAAAGCTTTCAAAACTAAACCTAACAAAACTCCAACTGAAAACGTTATTGTTTTACGCTCTCTTCTGGGTTTTCCTTTCAATTGGTTGATCTCTTTCCTTGGCTAGGATCACTATTTAAAACTTTCTCTACCGCCTTTGCTCTTCGTGCTTTTGATTTGGGTTTAGTTTTGTTGTAAGTTCAAAATGAAAGTACACGTTAGGAGTGTTGAAAAGTTAACAAGTGATTTTATTTAAGATAAAAGAGGGTTTAACTACAAGTTGGAGATTAAAAAGGTTTCTCTCATTGGTTCCTGTAAGGTCGGTGACTTTTCGCATCCTCATTCCTTCTCCCGTATTGTCGTCAACATATGGTTCCTATTTGCTCTGGGGGTCAATGGCAACATTGGCACCAGTAAATCTACTCCAAGTTTTGCTTTAGTTGATGCTTTTTGATTTGGTTTTAGTTTTGCTTCAGTTGATGCTTTTTGTTTCGCGGCAAACGCTGTTGCCAGCAACATGGAGTGTTTGTGTCAAGTTTTTGACACTAGAGCCTGCCAAGTTTGGCCATGGGTCAATCGTGCTGCCAAAATGAATTTAGATGAATTTTCCCCTTAGTATGTTTGCGGGGAAGGTGTTATCAATTGCGTTATTATGCATAATTTAAGTTTTGTTCAATATAATTCTAAATGTGTAAAATGTTGTTCTCTGATTGGTCAGTTCTTACAAAGGCCTATCTAGATGTGCTTTTCTTTCATGTTCACTGTTTTGTAGTTGAGTTACATTCTTCAATTGAAGCTGGCCGGTTCCAATTAGGACACACGATACAGTAAGTACTTGTAATTCAAAATATTTGATTAGATTTATTGAATATTTATTCTTATTTATTTTTAGTATTTATTCTCATTTCAGGTGTGGAAATAATCACTGCCATAGAGAAATTTATCCAAACCACCAACTACTGGCTACATTTAATCGTGTCAAAGTGCTCAGATTATGAGATGTGGGTGGATGATTAATTTTCTTAATTCAAAATATTTGATTGGATTTATTGAATATTTATTCTCATTTATTTTTATTATTTATTCCCATTACTATTATTATTATTCCATGCCGAGGAGAACAAAGCGAAAGAATAATTTTAACAACCGAGCCGCTTACCATCCACTTTCAAGTGATCCAAACTTTTATGGTTCCGACCGCAAATAGTCCGAAGTGCGGAAATCCCATCCGATTTGTAAGTAAATTTTCTCTTTTATTTTAATTTGTCAAGAAAATGTATTTAAATTTTTATTTTAGAGTAATTTTGGCGTGTTGATAAATGCAACGACACCATTTACACCATTTACATCTAAAATTTATAACACACATTTTTTGAAAAGGAAAAAGAATGGAGATGTTCTGTCCCCTCGTCATATCAGCATTCATCCCATGCCTGGCAGAAGGCCGTTTCGTATTTAGTGGCCTCAGAAACCACCACACAGCTGTCTACATTCCAGAAGCAACGCAAAACAGGCACAGACGGTTTACGTCAGACGCTCGTGGGCAAAACTAGCCTCACCCCCCCCCCCCCCATTTTTTCTATCACAGCAGGACTAGGACAAGTGAGGACCATCCGCCACACAATTACAGAACTGCCTAGGATACACTAATTCTCTTTTGCTATTCTTCTACGCAGGGTTGATGTCGGCCTGGTTACGGCAAGGCTGATACTCTTGTTTTGATTCGCTTAGTAAACATAAGATTTGGTCATTTTAGGAGTTGTGATATTTGTCATTTGTAAATTGAGTTTATTTTGTGTTAAGACTGGGTTTGTACATATAAGTACGCGTGGATTACAAATCCTGTAAATATAAATAAGTTCAAGCATGTATAACTTCAGACAAACATTTCATGATGGCCTGGCTCGGTAAAATTAACTTATGGTTTTTCATGTTTTTCAACTGGTTTTAACTCGTTTTAATCATTTTTTTTATGATTTCTTAAAGTTTTTTTCAATTTTAAACCGTTTTTCACTTTTATTGGCTCTTTGGAAGCAAGCCTCTCTGCTACTTTGGGTAAGAATTTTGTTGTGGCGTTGTCGCAGGTTGACCACTCGGCAACGCTGTTTTATGGACAGAAAATGCGTGGTGTAAGATCCCAAGAGCGTAGAAGCAGGTATTACTTGCTAAACGATGCTGTCATAAAAAATTTGACGAGCAAATATGACAGCAATATCTTAAACGAATTTGAGTTCCTCAAATCTATAGCGTACCATGTCTCAACAATGCCTGAGGGATTTCGAATGAGCACTGAAGGTGAAGTGGTGCCAGATAGTTTGCTGGCTGCCCCCGCTATAGCTCCACGTATTCCCATTGTCAATGTCATAGGTAGATACTTTCGGCCAGTTAAGCCTGTGGATCCACGTAAGTGTGGCCGTACGATATGTGCCGCTTGTGCTGTCTGTAATTTCCGATTTAAAGAGAGATTACATTTATTGAGATCACTCTTGAGTACCCAATTACAAGTTACGCGAGTTAATCAAAATCCATAAACCATGTAAGAATACAACTTAACATAAAATTAAGAGCACCCTAACCCGTGAACATGGCACAGGCGGAGACACAGGCACAGGCGGAGACACAGGCACAGGCGGAGACACAGGCACAGGCGGAGACACAGGCACAGGCGGAGACACAGGCACAGGCGGAGACACAGGCACAGGCGGAGACACAGGCACAGGCGGAGACACAGGCAGAATGTGAATCAAATTCATTTTGAGTACGGATAAGTCAAGTGTTTTTGTGCATCGGATATTCGCAAAAAATGTGCAAAATGCAGGCGCCATGTATGATTTTAGGAAAGCTAAAGTACTATTCGTGTGCAAAAATCTGTAGCTGATTTTTCTATTATTTTCCATTTATTTTTATACATTTATATATTTTATTCAAGCAGTAGAATTAAAGCAGGGCAAATATAAAGACGACATGAACGTCTCAAACCAAAATTTATAGAAAGTTCAACTTTGAACGTATCAACAACATAATTTTAAAATTTGTCTGGTAATTCGCTGGAGCACCTAACACCAGCACCGCAGCCAGTCGCGTTTGCATCCACATTGGAAGTCGCGTTTGCATCCACATTGGAATAAACCGCAGACCAATTTTGCCTAAATTGATAAGGAAACCCTCGCCATCATTTTTCCAATAAAAAGTGTTCACGTATACCTGAAGGGGCAAAAATTTGTTGGTTTTACACACCACAACCCCCATCTGTATTGCGGGGACGTACAAGCCCATACCTTTGGTGGTCATAGACATTATTGCTTTTCCATTGGACAACGATGCAGATTATGTCTTAACTGCACCCACACAACTCAGAACAAGAATGATATCTCAGATGGACCTACAATACAAATGAAATTGTAAAAGCCACATTCGTATATGGGAATGTGGGCTTACAATACAAAGTCAGGTAAATGCCATATCCATGGAAAAATACGGGCTTACAATACATATGTAAAGGAAAGTATTCAAATCAGACACCACCAAAGCTCTCTTCTGGTTTCACCGAGACAATTAATGTGCTCAGTTTATCCACGGGTGACCACGTGGAGGTAGAGAGTTGGATTTTACACCCCCAATACACCTTTCTTCTCAAATCTTCTGAATTGAACAATCAATGTGATTTTGGGACCATTTCTAATACAAATAAAAGCACGTTAATCAATGCAATAATACGAGTCAATTTAAGCAATTCAAAAAAAATTACCAGCCTTTTAAAACAATGATAAAAGTAATTAAAAAATATTATACAAACATTCGTATCGCCGTAAAAAATACATTTCTTAAAACCACCGTGAAAACGAGTTGGGACTGACTAGAAAATGGCGGCCATTAATATGGAAAAAAAGAACAGAGATTTCATTTCTTACTTGGACGACAATAACTTCGTTTCTGGTAAAACAAATGACCTGATATTTCTGTTCAAAACACGTTCAATTCAAGTTTAAGTACATTTTCCTTCGGAAATAACCAAATTCGAAGTAAAGCGACGCTCGAAGCTTCCTCGGCTTCCACCATCTATAAGCATTGTGACTACGGGGTTCACACAATAAATCAACGAACTGGTCGATTGAGGCAGAACGAATCTTAAAGCTGAACTACCTACGGTAGCCGAGAAAAAGCAATTTATCTAATTGACTCCACAATTGCTCAAAATTGAAAAAAAAAAAATGATATAAACATTTCAAATTAAGTATGCAATTTGCAAAATCAAATTTTGTTGTTATAGGAAGAACAAGTAAATTAAAAAAAGGGTTTTATGCTGTATCCCTGCTGTATCCCTATGGAAATTTTTTGAAAATTCTTGTTTTTCCTGCTCGAAGGTGCCGATGACATTTGCCAAAAATTCATTCAAGATGTCCAAAACTTGATTGAAAAACCCAAAATTAAAGATGAGAACATCATTAACATGGAACAATTGCCCCGATACTTTGTTTGCTGCTCTAAGAGTATTTAAAGGCTCACACTAGTTTGTTCTAGGCTGTTTGCTATTTTGGACTTTGACTATATCATATTTGTTTGATTCCTTTTGGTTGATACTATATGTGTGCGTCATGCAATTGACGCACAGTCCGCATTAGCCGCTTTGCCCTGCGTGCAACGCGTACCGGCTATTTCATATTGAATTACTGGTTGGTTGCGTAAACAAAACCGATTTTCACCTGAGTTTGGCAATGCAGGTGAAGATCGGTTTTGTTGCCTACATCTTGATGTTTCTGTCCTGGACTCGTTTCAATAACATTGAACATTCTATCCAAGTGTTTAATCATTGCAGAATCCAAGAGATATGAATTTTCAGAGGCGATTACAGATTTCTTGTTACAGAGGAAGGATCCACATGTAATGGCTGATGTGTCCAAAGTGACCTCAAGGAGACAGAAATCATTCCTAAAAATTCAATAAACAGTTGAAAAAAGAGAAGCTGAAACTCCAGAGCAGAGGCAAAAAAGGATTATAGACCCCAATCTCCAAAGACTGTTATTCGTTCATGATGTATCAGAGTTAGAAAATCTTTTAGATCAGAAAAATGTGAGTGGGTGGATAAATTTATTCACACTTACCCAGTAGCTTGCCATGACATGGATTCCCTTTTTTTATTGCTTTGGAATATATTTTTTCTTTATAATGTGCATGGTACCCACCCACATTGTAAAGGACTATGCAAGCTCTTAATGTTGTTTTTCTTCATAAGCCCATTGATGCCAAATCTCTCATTATAAGACATCATGCAGGCTATAATCATTAGTTTATTAATTCTGTCACTAGGGTGCTTTGTTAACACAAGGTCTCTATAGCTTTTGTAATGCCAAGATGGCAGCTCATTATGTTTTACACAGGATTTTATTTTATGTAAGTTTCTTTGTTTTATTAAATGTTTTTCTTTGTATTTATTTATAGTTTAGTCACTGGATACGTCAGTATAAGTATCCAGCAACTTTTTCAGTGCTATTCTGCACTTGTGACCTGACTGTAAGCGAGACATCGAACAAGGAAAACCGCATGGCAACGAAGTTCTATGCCCCTTCTGTGCGGCGGTAGGTTGGATGTCCGGCTCCGGCACAGGAAGGCATCTGGCCCAATGTTTCAACTGCTCAGGAACGAAGAAGTGCCCCAAGTCACAACTCTGGCACCCAGAGTTTGTGCCTTATGTGGTTAAGGGCGTACACAAACCACCACCTCGTTTATGGGCAACCTGCCCCGAGTGCAAAGTTGTGATATCCACAGATGGAAAAAGTCCATACATCAGTCCAGAATTCGAGGATGAAATTCGAACATCGCTTGGAGCAGAACTTCAGAATTTGAAGATTCCAAAGGAGGCGTTACACCCGATTTCGAGCTTGGACACTCCACGTGCTCGAATTTAATGGTCGTTTGAAGAGTCACGCAGCCGTTTGCCCGGTGCTCATATGTTGAAATACCGTGTCTGTCCTCTTTCCCCTTCTTGGGAGTAATGAGCATCATCATAGTAGCCATTTTAATACTGTTTGAGTGAGAAACTGATCTTGTGCATCCAGAACTGCCCACGGGTGTTCCTCCAATGGTAAGAATCTGCACTTTGGTTTCAGTTTTCCTGTTAAATATCTACAGCCCCGTTTTCGAAGGATATGTTGGTCTGTCTGCGTTTCTTTCTCTCTTAGATTGTAGCTGCTTGCTTTAATTTCGAATTTGGGGCAAGGAGTCCTTTCGTGTCTTATCTCTTGACAGGTCAGTGGAGTTGGGTTGGCTTTCGAGATTTTATTCTTGGTGGAGACCGAACCATCTGCAGAATCATCGGCCGAAAAAGAAGTACAGCGATATCTAAATGCGAAATTTACCAGCAGCCAGAACTGAATTAAGCCAACCAATTCTCACATTTTGGGAAACGCATGCGCTGATATTTCTCCGCGTTTCTAGGATTGTATTTCGTTATTTGGTCGTGCCATCAACTAATTTGAGTAGCAAGAGAAATTTCAATTATGGGAGCTTAACAATTACTGACAATTGTAGCAGATTAGATCCAGAAACTGTTGATCCTCTTTTATTTCTGCGCTCTAATGTCGACTTCTTCAAATTTGAACAAGTCGAATGAATAAGATGAAATGACGACTTGTTATAAACCCAACCCGTCCCTCTCCTGCGTCGCCTGAACGTCGCATGAATTTTTTGCTAGACTTATATTTGTCGGCCCTTTTTTGCCAGCCTTTTTTGAAAAAACCCAATATATCAACAAAATGAGAACGTCTGGCTGATAATTCAAATGGTGATGCCGTGATTGGATTGGCTGCAGACGGTAGGTAAGGAGAGAATAACTGTTTACCGTTTGCCGCATAGGACTAACAACGCTATGGAGCAAAATAATTAAATTTAAAAAGATTTCTTTAAAAAAAATTATTTTTCTCTCAATTTCAGGGGAAAGAAGGATATATTATCCCGACTCACTCGAAGTCCAAGGGTTTTCATACTAAGTCCGAAACAATTCACAATATTCACACTACTTCTCTGTTGCTATTCTTCTAAACGGGCTTGATATTGATCCATAAACCACATAGCAGTATAGCTTAGTGTTGTTTTAGGACAAACTAACCTAAAATTAAGAGTACCCTAGCTCGCAATATTTTCCTTTCATGTTTTTAATGTTTTGATTTTTTTGTGATGAACATCACCGGTCTCGTTTTCATACGTGTAAATGTATTAATACACAGGTGGTCTTTAAGCTGTTTTCGAGAGAATGAGTATCTGCGGCGGACAGAGAGAGAGACAGAGAGAGCAAAGTTCCATGGTTGGGGTCCATTTCGAGCGGGAGGTCACCCCTGGACGACAGTGTGGGCTTTTATCTGGTGGATCTACAATCTACATGTAACGAAGAAGGGACAAGGTGCACACTCGTCATTAACGGAATAGAAACATTTGTCTTCGTAATAGCTTGTCCCCGGACTCCCCGGGTCTTTCTCGTCCCGACGATTTTCGAACGAAGAGTGAGCAGGGCATTAAAAGTCCCTTTGCCTCCATAGAAAAGATGGATGCCCCAAGCACAAAACGCTGCCTAAGAAGGAAATTTGGTTTTGGCTTTAGTTTCCCCTTATGTTCGCTGTCCTAGTGGGATTAGTTTTGTTCTGTTCTGTGTCCTGTGTCTTTTAGTGGATGCCAAAATGTTCGCTGATACGAATTTTGATGTTTTCGATACTAAAAAAGGTTCTAAAAATTCTGAAACCAGGCTAAACCTGGTTAAAACAAAAATCCCTATCTGCCCATATACAGGGTGGAACAAAAGTCTGTTCCCCTCAAATATTTCCTGAGCAATTGCATCTAGGCCAACTTTGATGAAGCGATCATATAGGAAGTTGGGTGAGAGCAATCCAATGATGTCATCAAATTTGACCTTGAAGGCCATTTTCAAGGTTATTCACTTGCTAACTTCTAAACCAATCAGGTTAGAGCAAAAAAGTCGATTACAAAGTTGTAGAGCACCATCAAATTAGTACTATCCAACTTATCTTAGTCATCTTAAGTTAAATGTTTTCTTTTTAAAAAGGAGACAAATCAGAAAAAAAATCAGCAAAGTGAAATTTTTTAACCCTCGGAGGTATAAGGATAAAATGTGTCGTTCTGGTTGAAGCCATCACGGATTTATAGACAATTTTTAAGTCGATTGGTTAAAGCGCCATGTAGTTTGTTTTTAGTTCGGACTAATTTTATGGAGGACATAATGCCTAAACAATAAAAATAAATAGATTTGAGCCATCTGGAGGTGGTTTTAATCACTACTGGTTAATGCAAAATGCTGTTCACTGAAGCGCTGTTTACAAATACAGCAAAGCCAGCTTAAAAGTTATGCTGGAGTTTTAAGGGGCAGAAAATTTCCAAGTTGAATATTTAATTAAATAAATGATGAATCATTACAAATTTCACCTGAGATTTACTTTATTATCAGATAAACAAAGTCACAAATTTTCAGCAAAAAAAATTCATACGAAAAAAAATTTTCCTATTCCAGAAAAAGCTTGTCCATAAATCCGTATAGCCAAGGGTTAATCTTGTGAAAAAATAATTATTGAGGCATTAAAAAAAGGCAGTGGTTTTTCTTGTTTACTTGCATAATGATGTACATTTGAATACGTTTATTTAAGTAATTCAGTACCGGTATTTTTGTGATAGAAATTTAAGTTTTGTCACAACAGCTGGCTTTATTTCAGCTGATTTGTCTCCTTTTTAAAAGGAAAACATTTAACTTAAGATGACTAAGATAAGTCGGATAGTACTAATTTGATGGTGCTCTACAACTTTGTAATTGACTTTTTTGCTCTAACTTGATTGGTTTAGAAGTTAGCAAGTCAATATCCTTGAAAATGGCCATCAAGGTCAAATTTGATGACATCATTGGATTGCTCTCACCCAACTTCCTATATGATCGCTTCATCAAAGTTGGCCTAGATGCAATTTCTGAGGAAATATTTGAGGGGAACAGACTTTCGTTCCACCCTGTATATTTTGTGTTATCATGGGCTTCCGTAGAAGGGCCATTGGTCAAGGGAGTGACCATGACCGGGGTTCCCCTAGTGAGGGGTATTTGAAATTTGAATAAACTACTTGTGAACTTACCTTTAAGCCTACATGTCGCATTTCAATTCATTCCATTAATACTACATGGTGGGAGCGTAAAAACGAACTTTTTACAACAAATTCATCCGATTCAACCGAATATACAACCGGTACGTCAATTACCAATACGATGTCGACCCCAAACGGTGTTCCTTTGCCGAAAGAATTCGATTTCACCGACGCGACCGCGTGGCCGCTCTGGAAGCGGCGATTCGAGCGGTACGCAATATTTAGCGGCCTCGCTAAGAAAGAGGACAGCGAACGCATCAACGGTCTCCTGTACTGCATGGGGGACAGAGCGGAGGACGTTTTAACAAAACTAAAATTAACGAAAGAACAGATGCTGGTTTACGCCGATGTTATCGCCGCGTTCGACACTCACCTCGTGGCGAAGAAAAACCTTGTGTACGAGCGCGCCCGCTTTCATTAGCGAGCCCAGGGCGACGGAGAGTCTATCGACGATTTTATTACTTCGGTGTACGCGTTGGCGGAGAAGTGCGAGATTGGAAACCTCACGGCGGACACGTTTCATGACACCCTCGTCTGCGACAGGATCATCGTCGGCATGAAAAACCGACAGCTAAGTGAAAAAATGCAAATGACTGAAAACCTCACGTTGACGAAGGCAGTCGACATGGCGCGGATGAGCGAGCGAGTTCGCTGCCAGCAGTCCGACATTACAAAATCCGACGAGAAAACAATTAAATCGGAGGTCGATCACGTAAAATTCAACCGTTCCCAACCACCAAACCGGTTCAAAGGGAGAAACAATGGTGTTAAACCGCAACCTGCTGACAAACAATCCACATTTGTCAACAAAGGGAGCGACAAACCATGTCTAAATTGCGGCTACGAAAGCCATTTCACGCCACAGTGCCCGGCCATCGCTTCAGTATGCTCCAACTGTAAACGGACTGGCCACTACTCGAGGATGTGTCGTTCAAAAACAACAGCGACAGCAGCTGCTGTCGACTCTACGGAAACCGAGAATGACGCGTCGTTGTACGACTTTCTTGGCGGCGTCACCAGCACCAGCGTTACTGGCAAAGCGGACATTAATGCCATTCGAAAATCAGAGAAGTGGGGTGCACAAGTGGAAATTCGCAAGACCAAACTTGTTTTTCACATTGATACGGGCGCAGACGTCACCTGCCTCTCCCACTTGACATTTCAAAAACTGTTCCCATCTGTCAAACTGACCACACCGGACCGGTCTCTTCAAAGTGCAAACGGGGGAAAAATGGACACGGTCGGATCTTTTTACGACGACATCGTTTACAAGAATAGAAGAGTGCGCACTCAGATTTTTGTGGTGGAAAACCTTGGCCGACCCCTACTCGATGGCGACACGTGCATACGCCTCGGCCTTGTTCGACGCGTTGACGCAGTATCGGACACCCACACAACTTCCGCGTCATCCGTACAACCGGAAGTCGAATTTCCAAATATCTTCAAGGGATTGGGATGTGTCAAAATCCCATACAAAATCCGCTTAAAGGAGGGCGCCGTCCCACACGTGCTGACGACACCACGTCGCGCTCCAATTCCGAAATTAGCCGAAATTAAGAAGAATCTCGACCGCATGTTACTTCTCGGCGTCATTGAACCAGTTGATGAGCCGACCGATTGGTGCTCTGGTCTCGTGACGGTCCCTAAACCGGACGGAACGATCAGAATGTGCGTCGATTATGTCCCCTTGAATGTCTACGTAAAGAGGGAAATTTACCCAATGCCCAATACGGAGAACCTGTTTGGACAACTCAGCGGAGCCAAGTACTTTTCCAAACTCGATGCCAACCACGGATTTTGGCAATGCGAACTTGACGAGGCGTCCCAACTTCTAACGACGTTCATCACACCATTTGGCCGTTTCAAGTTTACCAGGCTGCCATTTGGCATTGTTGCGGCACCGGAGGTTTTCCAGAAGCGCATGATGGAAATACTCGAGGGACTGGATGGAACACAGTGCAACATCGACGATATTCTCGTATATGGCGCCACGATCGAGGAACACGACAAACGCTTACGGGCGGTACTGGCTCGCCTTGCCGAAAGCAACGTGACTATGAACAAAGAAAAGTGTATTTTCGGCGTCACACGGGTCAAATTTTTGGGCCATATCATCGATGCGGACGGAATACACGTCGACGACGACCGCGTTGCAGCAATTATTCAAATGGCACCACCGCAAAACAAAAGCGAGTTACGTAGCTTTCTGGGCACAGTCAACTATTTGGGTCGTTTTGTTCCCCACCTGGCTACCCTAGCACACCCACTGAATGAACTATTGAAAGACAAGAACGAATACCTATGGGGCCAACCGCAAGAGGAATCGTTTTCAACG
The DNA here is from genome assembly GCA_949358305.1 of Strigamia acuminata. Classification (NCBI taxonomy): domain Eukaryota; kingdom Metazoa; phylum Arthropoda; class Chilopoda; order Geophilomorpha; family Linotaeniidae; genus Strigamia; species Strigamia acuminata. Next base: position 43,884,971 of record OX442314.1, read on the forward strand.
TTGAAAGCGGCGTTGTCCGCGAAGCCAGTCCTCGCTTGGTTCGACCCGAAGAAGGAGACAACTATTTCCTCCGACGCTTCGAGTTACGGAGTCGGGGCAGTACTCAAACAAAAGCAACCCGGGGGCGAGCTTCGTCCCATTGCCTATGCGGCAAAAACTTTCACGGCAGCACGGAAGAATTGGGCCCAGATCGATAAAGAGGGATATGCCCTTACGTGGGCATGCGATCGATTCCAGGATTTCATCACCGGCATCCCAATAACCTTGGAGACCAATCACAAACCGCTAGTCCCTATCTTCATGAAGAAGCCACTTGACGAGCTAACGCCCAAACTCCAACGGATGCGGCTGCGACTACAGCGACACCAATACACCGTCATTCACATTGCCGGAAAAGACTTGGGTCTCGCCGATGCGCTTTCACGCCAGCCGCTTAACACTACCGACGGAGACTACGACCTGGACAAGGAGATTGTTGCGTACGTGCAGCTTACCACGGAGAATCTGCCCGCCTCGGATTGCCGTCTCCAGCAAATCATCGAGGCACAACAGGCTGACGAAACCTGTCGCACACTCATCGATTACACCCAATCCGGGTGGCCCACGAAACACGAGGTTCCAACAGCAGCAACAGAATTTTGGCAACATCGGACAGACATGACGGTGGACTGTGGAATACTGCTCAAAGCGTCGAGAATCATCATTCCAACGTCGCTTCGCACTGACATTCTGGCAAAGCTCCATGGCGCTCACTTGGGAATTACAAAGTGCCGTGCATTGGCAAAACAATCCGTCTGGTGGCCGGGACTTTCGAAACAGTTGGAAGAAATGATTAAGGTTTGCCCGGAATGCATCAAGGAGTCCGCGAATCGACACGAACCGCTTCTACCGTCCGAATTTCCAGTCAGACCGTGGCAGAAGGTCGCGATGGATCTGTTCAAATTGGAATCCAGATGGTACCTGCTCGTGACGGACTATTATTCTCGTTTTCCCTTCATTTTTTCAATGACAAGCCTACACGAGGAAACAACCATCGCACACCTGAAGTCTTTGTTTGCACAACAGGGCAACCCGGAAGTGATATACAGAGACAACGGGACTCACTTCGGGCCACTGTTGACATCAAGCTTCCAGAATTTTGCAAAAGAGTGGAAATTTGCTCACATCACAAGCAGCCCTAAATTCCCACAGAGCAACGGATTCGTTGAGGCAGTCGTGAAAATTGTGAAGCGCAGTTTAAAGAAGGCGGACGACAGATATCGCGCGCTACAGATATATCGATCAACACCACTCGCAAACGGTTTTTCTCCGGCCGAATTACTGAACGGGAGAGTCATCCGGACAACCGTCCCGATGATCAGCGCAAAGTTGGACCCAAAGACACCTGATCGCGGAATTTTGTTTGGAAGAGAGGAAATTAGACGACACACACAAAAGGAGAACTACGACCGACGAAAAGGAGCGCGAGAACTCATACCGCTTGACGTTGGCGACGCGGTCTGGATCATTGATCTTCGGCGACCGGGCTCAGTCGTATCATTGGGCCCAACACCTCGGTCGTACGTCATCAATTCCAACGGCAGGCTCATCTCATCCGAAGGAATCGTTTCCATCTGAAATTATTCCCCGCCCCAAAATCCAGGGAGGAAGGAGAAGATAGTACGCCATTAGGAGATAATACGCCATTCGACGACACCGACAGTACGCCTTTGGACGACGAGACTCCAGCAATTGAAGACGAAGAGAATATACACGTCACCCAGGACGAACACGGCGAGCCAGAGGCGAACATCGAGGCACCACCGGTTCCCATTCCAACTCCCCTCTACACCACCAGATCGGGGAGAACGGTGAAGCCGAGAACCAGATACGAGGCGTGAGGAAGCAGCCTAAACGGGGAGATGTGTTATCATGGGCTTCCGTAGAAGGGCCATTGGTCAAGGGAGTGACCATGACCGGGGTTCCCCTAGTGAGGGGTATTTGAAATTTGAATAAACTACTTGTGAACTTACCTTTAAGCCTACATGTCGCATTTCAATTCATTCCATTAATACTACATATTTTTTAAAATATTATTTAGAAAAAGTACTTTGGCACGATCACGGCAATCACGAAACAATCTGCGGAAATAGCGCACTCTGGCGGCGATTTGAACACCAATTTAAAAGCCTTTTTCCAAAACGTAGTTTTTTAAATTTACTTGTTCGATGTAAAAATGAGCTTTTTTTGTCAAAATTTATTATTATTTATTATTTATTTATTTTTATTATTAATTCTCATTTCCGGTATGGCAGAAATTCTCGAAAACTACCAACTACTGGCTACATTTAATCGTGGCAATGTTACACCAAAGGCACTTTGCCCCAGTTGCAGGATTTGGGTGGATGATTAATTTTGTAAGTTTTGCCATGCCACACATTTCGGTTCCCAGTGCTGGACACTTTTAAAAGTTTAATCATTTTTTTTTATTTCAGAAATTGAATTCTCTTAGGCCTATCTAGGTGTGCTTTTCTTTCACGTTCTCTGTTTTGTAGTTGGGTTACATTTTAGTTTACCATGCCATGTATTTCTAAGACTTATTGTGACCAATTTGGCACATTTAGTTTGTAGTAAAGTGTATATTTATTTTATAAGTTAAGTTATTTCCTTCTAAACTCAAGGGCGAGATTATCTGTCGATAAGAATGATCTTGTGAATTTCTGTAATCATTTCCTAATTGATCTTAATACTCTGAACGCTTGATTGTACTCATTAATTACTGTGTATTTATATCGTATTATCAAGCGATAATGTTCTCAATTGTTACATGTGTATTTATTTGCCTTTGCATTGAACATTACGAGTGTTTGCAATGTCTCACATATTTAGCTTATGTAATATGCCTATAGGTGGCACTGTATACCTTTGGAGTCACATGACTTGAGAATAAACTCACACTCTATGTTTAGATTCACACCTGTGAACACCTGGCTTATTTTATTCAACTGGACCTTTTCCACACCATTGTGCACTTATGCAATCAACACAAGTTAGCAACTAATTCCCTTTTTCTTTTAATGCGTTGGAATATATTTTTTCTTTATAATGTGCATGGTACCCACCCACATTTTAAGGGACTATGCAAGCTCTTAATGTTGTTTTTCTTTTTAAGCCGCATGATGCCAAATCTCTCATTGAAGACATCATGCAGGCTATAATCATCAGTTTATTAATTCTGTCACTAGAGTGCCTTGTTAACACAAGCTCTCTAGCTTTTGTAACACTTTTGTAATGCCAAGATGACAGCTCATTATGTTTTACACAGGATCTCATTTTATGTAAGTTTCTTTGCTTTATTAAATGTTTTATTTTGTATTTATTTTTAGTTTAGTCACTGGATACGTCAGTATAGTACCCAGCAACTTTTTGAGTGCTATTCTGGACTTTTGACATCGTTTGCGCTCGTGCGTTGCGTTTTTTGCCGCATTTAGCCAATTTCTACAATCATCTATTTTTTTTGAACGAGTCGATAGAGACCGGAACCTTTGAAGTTGGACATGATATGGAGCGAGTTACCTATTTCATACATATTCCAATATATTTTTATAATGTGCATGGTACCCAACCTCAATGCAAGGCACCATGCAAGCTCTTAATGTTGTTTTTTCTTTGTAAGCCGCATGATGCCAAGTTTCTCATTGTAAAACATCATGCGGGCTATAATCATAATTTTACCAATTGTATTGTATCAGTAAAGTGCCTTGTTAACACAAGCTCTCCACCTTTTGTAATGCCAAGATGGCAGCTCCCTATGTTCTTTTAGAAATTCATTTGTTTCTTCCCCTGTTTTGCAGGGTAGGGGGATAGGTTTCACCTAGGGTTTTTTTTCCCCACCTTTTGTCAATTCCTGGTTCACGGTACCAAAATTGCCAGTAAAAATAGCCGTTTTTCGTCAAAAATGTCTACTTTATCATTGAAACATTTCAGTGACGAAAATGCTTTCCGTCCTTTTGATTTGGATTTAGCTTTGCTTTAGTTGATGCTCTTTGATTTGGTTTTAGTTTAGCTATAGTTGATGCTTTTTGTTTCACAGCAAACGCTGTTGCCAGCACTATGGAGTGTTTGTGTCAAGTTTTTGACACTAGAGGCCACCAAGTTTGGCCATGGGTCGGTCGTGCTGCCAAAATGAATTTAGATGAATTTCCATCTTAGTTTGTTTGCGGGGAAGGTGTTTGCTATGTTTTCTCCCGCACGTAACCTTGTATTTTTATTACTCTGTTGTTTGTGACGCTACCTTTGGTCAGCACTCCCTAGTTTTGACCCACAATAAAACCTCACTTCACTGTTCTTGTTAAACCAAACCAGTGTCCATTTATTTAGATCCTACAAAAATGGGTTCGTAGTGCATAATCACACCAAACGGTGACGAGGATTGGACAACAAACCATCGGATTGCATTGGGACCTCTTCTACGTAAGTTTTGGCAAGTTTTTCCAAGCTTTTTAGAACTTTTAGCCGATTTTTCGCACACTAACCACCACGGGTTAGGCCTGCAACTTTTGTTCATCGTTGTCACCGTTTTTCGCTTCAAAATGGCTACAACCGCTGCAGTTTTCCACGAATTCAATCCGGCAGGCAATTGGGAGCTCTACATCGAACGGATGGAAGCGTTATTCCCTTTAGTTTGTTTGCAGGAAGTAGGTGTTATCAATTGAGTTAATGATTTTCCTGAAGTTATTGTGCACAATATAATTCCAAATGTGTAAAATCTTGTGCTCTGATTGGTCAAGTCTTACAAAGGCCTATCTACATGAGCTTTTCTTTCACGTTCAGTTTTGTAGTTTAGTTTACAGTTTAGTTTACCTTGCCATGTATTTGTAAGATTTATTGTGACCAATTTGTCACATTCAGTTTGTAGTAAAGTGTATTTTTATTTTATATCGTTCTAAACTCAAGGGCGAGATTACGGTAGCTTATTTGCCACAGTTTTCTTTCTTTCAGTTAAGTACGGAAGCTTCTTCCGTTTCCATGGTTAAATTGTTTTTTTTTAATACAGTAACCCCTCACTTGCGGTTTTTTTTTTCATATCACTTCAAAACTTGTTCATAGTTTGGCTTTATCAAGCACTCCCATTACGATTGTTTTTGAGTTGTATTCTCACTTCACATTAAACGTTCTTTGGAGTAGCACTCGGGTTGTCTTTCCTCCCGAGGCTGGCTAATTCTGGCTAATTCTTTATCCAACAAATGCGCGACCCAGCTCGGCAATGGTCGACCAATAGAACGCCCATACGCAAAGCGACATAAAAGGTTTCAGCAGCCAAAAATATTGGACTCAAATGATCCAAAAATTGAAAAGAACAGAAGTCATCAGGCACGCCGAAAGTTGAATCAAATGGCAGAAGTAAAAGAGAAAGCATTGTTTACAGAAAAGGGAAAGAAGATCATGAAACGAAAAGCTACAAATTCCATTAAACCAATTTCCCGACGGATTCAGTACATTACCGAGGAACAGAAAAATGTGAACCCGGGCCTTGAAAATCCATAAGCCGTCTGGAAATGAAGTTAGAGGAATCTACTGCGCATTCAACTGACAAGTAAGAGGCACAAAACCTTATTTTATGTATAGTCCCGGATCATTCAGCCCTACAGTGGTTAAAAACAGTGAGAAATCCAAATGGTCTTTACAGCTTGTCGATCAAACTTGATGCAACCATGTTCAACAATATCACGACCATTTGAACGGATTGGAATTGACACCCTAGGACCCTTTCCGTTGTCAAACTTAAGGAATAAATATGTTTGTGATTACAGAATAGCTTTCACGTGCTATAATCGCAAGAGCAGCACCTCAGCCGAGGTGGCATGCTTGGGGTCCATACCGCGAAAGAGGTCACCCCCTGGACGACAGTGTGGGTTTTATCCGGTGGATCCACATGTGCCGAAGGGACAAGGTGCACAATCGTCATTAACGGAATAGAAACAAGTGTTAATACGTCAAAGGTCCCTTTGCCTCCATGAAAAAGATGGATAGCCCAAGCACAACACGCTGCCTTGAAGTAAATTCAATTTTGGCTTCATTTGCCCTAATGTTCGCTGTCCGACTGGGATTAGTTTTGTTCTGTTCTACTTCCTCGAGTATATTTTTTGATTAAGTTTGTTGTGTAGATTTCTTTTGATTTTTTATTTCGTAAATTCAGAGGGTTCTTATTATCACTGCATGATATTTTTTCTGTCTCCCCAAGTTTTTCCTTTTTTGTCGCGAGTTCAAGTTAATGTTCTTTTAGAAATTCATTTGTTTCTTGCCCTGTTTTGTTCATCTATGTTTCGCACGGGAGGGTGGTCGGTTTCACCTCGGGTTTCTGTTTTCCCGCCTTTTTTAATTCCTGGTTCACGGTACCAAAATTGCCATTAAAAAAAGCCGTTTTTCGTCAAAAATGGCTGTTTTCTATGAAAAACGGCCACTTTTAGCCACTTTTCAATGAAAAATGTTGAAAACGACGAAAATGAAATTCCAACGACGTTTTGACAATTTTGGAAGGAACCCGTTATTTTTTCAAATTTCCTGGTTCCCAGTTCTGTGACCTTTCATCCGGTTACTACCGGGAAAATTGGCCATGGGTCGGTCATGCTGCCAAACTGAATTTATTCGTAAGTGAATTTTCTCCTTAGTTTGTTTGCGGCGAAGGTGTTATCAAAATGTAACTTCTGCATCTGCAGATGCGGCACCGACTCTAACTCTTAAGTCATTTTTGTGGAGGTTTGGCGATTTTATGCCCCAAAATTCAGAGAACAAACCTGATGAATCGGATGAAGAAGACGTACACATGTTGATAACCGACCCAACACCAGCTAACGCCGCAGAGGCCATAAACGTGGAAGAGGAAATGCCAGTGCCCGAAGCGAATGTTGAGCATGACGATTATGTGTGTATCGTATGTCTAACAAAACCCAAAACAACAGTATTCATGCCGTGTAGACACTCGACAGCGATATCTGAATGCGAAATTTACCAGCACTGAATTAATCCAGCCAATTATCGCATATTTTTATATTTTAATAAGGATGTTGCTTGATGTGCAAGCTTGAATTTGTGTTCTTCAGGGGCCCGACCATGCAATCCATCAGGACCCAGCGTTGATGTCTCCAGCAGCCACCCCTAAAGGAGGACTTACTGAACCTCAACACGAATCAGCTGTTGTGGAAATGAGGCAAGTTGGTCGAATCCGAACATTTTGACTTCCAAGGATGCAAACTCGAGCTCAAGTCGGTTTTTTTTGCTAATTTGTGGTGTCTGTATCGCTATGATGATGTGTGTGCTCTATTTTAACACTCGTCGAACTAGAGGAGTCACACAGTCGTTTGCCAGGTCCTCCTAAGTCGAAAGGCCGTGTCTGTCCTCTTCCCCTTCCTGGGAGTAGTGCGCATCATCAGAGCTGCTTCGTAGCCATTTTAAGACTATTTGAGTGAGAAACCGATCTTGTGCATCCAGCACTGCCCACGGGTGTTCCTCCAATGGTAAAAATCTGCACTTTGGTTCCAGTTTTCGTGTTCAATATTTACAGCCCCAAGTCAATACAATTGTTGTAACGACATCTTTTACATGCCCAAAACCGAATTGCAATCGAACCCGATTGAGCCGCCATTTTACTTTTACCCGCCTTTTAATTGTACTTTTAATTGTAATTGTACTTTTAATTGTAATTAAAAGAGCGCTTTCTCTTTGCCCCATTGTTTGTACCCCTTGCTTTGCCTTGGGCCATGAATTCTTCGTGCACCCAAGCATATATCTGTGTCAGTGTATTTAAATATATTTATGTTTTTGTAAAACCCCATTTAAATCTATGGAGGACTTGTTCTGCGCTCACAGTAAACTGTGGACATGTGTTTACAAGCTTATTTATGAATATACATTTTGAATATGTTTGGGCAATTAGTATAAACTTATTAATAAATTAGATTTCACTTTTACTTTACACACTTGTATTGGCTCAATATTAAATATTTAATCACATTCATCTATCAATTTGCATTGTCACTTATGGTTTTGTCGATCCACAAACAATTAGGTTATATGCGATGATGAACGCTTCGGACGATGATTTTGAAAATGCATGGAATCAAGCAGAACCCTGGGTAGCTCAACGTGGATCTGTTTGCTACAATGGAAACCATTCTGAACAACAGCCGTACTTTATTTTCTTCGATGACGCCATCAGCATTCGGTCCTCTGCGCGGCCCCTCTGACAAATTGAAGTAATGGTTCAGTCGTCGTGCCCTCCCCCCCCCCCCCACAACAAAGTCGATCCTGAAAACACGCAACAGTAAAGATGTGCGCGTAACAATACAATTAAAGCCCGCCAAGTTTCGTCATGGGTCGGTCGTGCGGCCAAAATGAATTTAGACGAATTTTCCTCTTTGTTTGTTTGCGGGGAAGGTGTTTGCTATGTTTTCTCCCGCACGTAACCTTGTATTTTTATTACTCTGTTGTTTGTGACGCTACCTTTGGTCAGCACATGAATATGCCCAAATCTCGTTGGAGTGGTTATTAGACTCGGGGGCGTCCAGCCACATGATGTCACGAAAGGATAAGTTTGTTGAACTGGACAATGAAGCGCAGACGATTGGCTTGGCAGGTGAAGAAACTGTATTACAGGCGTTGGGCATAGGAGAAATGGAACTTCGGACGGAAAAGGCGAGAATTAAGCTAGAAAACGTTTTATACGTACCGAAATTGAAAACACACCTTTTATCCGTACCCAAGCTAGTGGATAGTGGGTGCAAAGTTCTATTCACGAAGCAAGTTGCACAAATCTTAACAAGTGAAGATGAAGTAGTGATGGAAGCCCAACGCCGAGGGTACTGCTTCATTTTGAAAGAGCGGACGAAGAGATCGCCGGAACGTGCGCAATTATCAACACAAGAGATGTGGCACAACCGATTGGCGCATGTGAATTACCGTACGCTACTACAAACGAACAAACAACAAATCGTGCGGGGATTAAAGATGAAAGTCGACACAATCTCAACATGCCAAGCCTGCATTGAAGGCAAAACGTAGGCAAAGCCACACAAGACGGTAAGGGGCCACAATCCTCAAGAAGACTTGAGTTATTGCACTTGGACCTGATGGGGCCCATTGACCCACCGTCATATTCAGATGGAAGCTACGGTTTTTCCAAGCTTTTTAGAACTTTCGGCCGATTTTTCGCACACTGACCACCACGGGTTAGGCCTCTGCGACTTTTGTTCATCGTTGTCATCGTTTTTCGCTTCAAAATGGCTACAACCGCTGCAGTTTTCCACGAATTCAATCCGGCAGGCGATTGGGAGCTCCACATCGAACGGATGGAGCCGTTTTTCCCTTTAGTTTGTTTGTGGAGAAAGATTTATTGTGACCAATTTGGCACATTCAGTTTGTGGTAAAGTGTATTTTTATTTTATATCGTTCTAAACTCAAAGGCGAGATTACGGTAGCTTATTTGTCAGTTTTCTTTCTTTCAGTTAATTACGGAAGCTTTTTCCGTTTCCATGGTTAAATTTATTTTTTCATACAGTAATTCCTCACTTGCGGTTGTTTTTTCATATCACTTCAAAACTTGTTCATTGTTTTGGTATCATATAGTAGGTGTTATGTTTGATCATTTACTACATTATGATTGTTTTTGAGTTGTATTCTCACTTAGTACACATAAGATTTGGTCATTTAGGAGTTGTGATATTGGTCATTTGTAAATTGAGTTGATTTTGTTATTTTGTTTATTTTTTTATTTACTTGTTAGTGCACTCCATGGGAGACACATTGAACAAACTAAGACAATTCACTGACGTGTATTAAAAGAAATAAACTAAAAATTGCAGTCTTTCATATTTGAGTATTCAACCTCTGTAAAACGAAACAAACAAAGAAAAAAAGAAAAAAAGAGAATGTTGTTGTTTTGCAAACGCTTGTGTCAGTCCTCGAAACGACAAACCAAAATGCCCGCAATGCCATCCTGGGATACCAGAAACCACAGTTGTTGTGAGTTTTTTCGTAGGGTTTATCATAGGTTGGAGCTATTCAGGGCGTAATGTAAGTATTCCTGGTGGTGGCGTGTTGTGGCTATCTCACAAATGGCCATCAGCATTCGCCCCCCGCGCGCCCCCTCTGACAAGTTGAAGTAATGGTCCAGTCCTGAAGTTTTTGTGCATAATTTAAGTTTTGTTCAATATAATTCCAAATGTGTAAATGTGTAAATGTATCGTGATATGTATCGCAAAATCTCGGTACCGGTACTAGAGTCCGTCCAAAGTACCCCGGTACAAATATGCGATATTACCGTATGCCTTCATTATTCTAAGTTTTCTTTGTGATAATTTTATACATTATTAAACCAGTTCACTTAGATTTCACACCATCCACATGTGTTTTTCTTTAGTCTCTCCCATGCACGTGGACTTTAGTTTCTAGAGCCCCTTTTGGGCTAGTGGTGTTCTCTCCCTCCTTTTCACACCCTCCTGAGGTCGACTCTGACCAACTACGTCTCCAGTGGTGGCGGGTTAGGAGTTGTGATATTTGTCATTTGTAAATTGAGTTTATTTTGTGTTAAGACTGGGTTTGTACTTATAAGTACGTGTAGATTACAAATCCTGTAAATAGAATTAAGTTCAAGCATGTATAACTTCAGACAATCATTTCAGGATGGCCTGGCTCGGTAAAATTATATTATATGTTGTTATTACAATATTTCTGTATGAAATTTCCAATTTAAAGAGAGATTACATTTATTGAAGTCACTCTCAAGTACCCAATTACAAGCTACGTGAGTTAATCAAAATCCATAAACCATGTAAGAATTCAACCTAACCTCAAAATAAGAGCACCCTAACCCGTGAACATGGCACCGGCGGAGACACAGGCACAGCCAAATATAAGGACGCTAATTAAAAATTTGTCTGGTAGTTCACTGGTGCACCTACTGCCAGCCCCGCAGCCAGTCGCGTTTGCATCCACATTGGAATAAACCGCAGACCAATTTTGCCCAAATTGAGAAGGAAACCCTCGCCATCATTTTTTCAGTAAAAACTGTTCACATATACCTGCTGAAGGGGCAACATTTTGTTGGTTTTACTAACCACAACCCCCCTCTGTATTCCGGGGACGTACAAGTCAAAACCTTTGATAATCATAGAAATTATTGTTTTTCCATTGGACAACGATGCAGATTATGTCTTAATTGCACCCACACAACTCAGGACAAGAATGATATCTGAGATGGGCCTACAATACAAATGTGGAAATGTGGGCTTACAATACAAAGTCAGGTAAATGCCATATCCATGGAAAAATACGGGCTTACAATACATATGTTCAGGAAAGCATTCAAATCAGACACAACCAGAGCTCTCTTCTGGTTTCACCGAGACAATGTGATCAGTTTATCCAGGGGTGACCACGTGGAGATAGAGAGTTGGATTTTACACCCCGAGAACACACCTTTCCTCTTCAATCTTCAATCTTCAATCTTCAATGTGATTTTGGGACCATTTGGAATACAAATAAAAGCACGTTAATCAATGCAATAATACGAGTCAATTTAAACAATTCAAAAAAAATTACCAGCCTTTTAAAACAATGATAAAAATAATTTAAAAATATTATACAAACATTCGTATCGCCGTAAAAAATACATTTCTTAAAACCACCGTGAAAACGAGTTGGGACTGACTAGAAAATGGCGGCCATTAACACGGAAAAAAATAACAGGTATTTCATTTCATACTTGGGACGATAATACCTTCGTTTCTGCTAAAACAAATGACCTGATATTTCTGTTCAAAACTCGTTCAATTCAAGTTGATGTATATTTTCCGTCGGAAATAACCAAATTCGAAGTAAACCGACGCTCGATGCTTCCTCGGCTTCCACCAGCTGTATGCATTGTGACTACGGAGTTCACATAATAAATCAACAAACTAGTCGATTGAGGCAGAACGAATCTTTAAGCTGAACTACGTACGGTGGCCGAGAAGAAGCAATTAATTAAATTAATAACTCAACTTTATTGTCTTCTCAAAATTAAAAAAAAATGAAATAAACATTTCTAATTGTTTATGCGATTGGTAAAATCCTATTTTGTTGTTACAGGAAGACAAAAAAAGACATTCAAGTGCTAGTTTGGTCGCCATGGTGATGACTCCACAAAATGGCGGCTTGAAATGGACAGAAACGACATGGATGCACAAGTTAAGCTTAAATGAATTTAAATGAGTATCCGATCAAACTGCTCACATTTTATATTCCATCTACAGATTCAGTCGGCCATGTGCTGTATCGACAGGGACCGGTGGCGAGGGCGGAAAAGCGAGCGCGACAAACGCGAAAAACAACGTAATTTCTAGGAGAACCAATGGAAAAACGCATTTTGGGATCGGCCTTCGACGGCAACCACCACGAAATCATCCAAATGTTCAAAGAAGTCATTTTCCACAACTACCAAAAATAATTCACTAATTTACACATTTTCCAGCGTTCGCTGTCTATTCTTGACACAAAGGTGTCTAAGAATACTGGTCTCTGCATGGCTTAACAAGCTCACTGTCATTAGAAAGTTTGCGGGATGCATTTTTCCCTTACAGTTAAACACTATACGGTATAAAAATAGTGTAAGGGAAAAATGATAAATTAAGTTTTTTCGGGCTGCACTTTCCCTTATCACTACACTATTTTATCTAACTACTGATAAAACAATTCCCACATAGTAAACTATTACAAAATGCCAGTTTATAATCGCCGATAATAACACATCGACGTTTTTATTGGGCCCAAAAAGGCGTTCCTAATTCTTTCGGCCGGTTGTGTTCGGGCCCACGATGCCATATAACCATATATAACCATAACGGTAAATTCTCATTCATTCATGGAGTTACTTTTAGTCTTCTTCTAATTCTTATGATTCACCTAGCTTTCACTTTTGATCTGGACTGATTAGAAGTGGTTATTTGTGACGGAACTGTCATTATTACAAAGAACCAAATTGCTGATCGACCCTATTTGCTCATGGAATGGAGAAGTAGAATACCACTGTCATCATATTATGTCCTGTGGCATGCTAGTTAGTTGTTTGTTATGTGTTGTTAGTATAAGTTTGCTTTGCTCTGCACATCTGACCATCTAAAGGCGGTTATGTGAACATCAATCCTGTCAGCATAATATACATCTCTTGGTTTATATAATTGCATAGCATCCAGTATATAAGTCCTGTCTTGCGTTGTTGGATACTCGGTATTATGTTTAATGTGTGTCCGTTAGGACTAATTTTATCTTCTCCTATAGACATAGAAATGAATCCTGATGGAGTTATGTTCATATTTAAATGTCCATCGTCAAAAATTTAAATTTTGAGGCGATTACAGATTTCTTGTTACAGAGGAAGAATCCACAAGTAATGGTTGATGTGTCCAAAGTGACCTCAAGGAGACAGAAATCATTCCCAAAAATTCAATAAACAGTTGAAAAAAGAGAAGCTGAAACTCCAGAGCAGAGGCACAAAAGGATTGTAGACCCCAATCTCCAAGAACTGTTGTTCCCTCATGATGTAGCAGAGTTAGGAAATCTTTTAAACCAAAAATGTGAGTGTGTGGATAAATTTTTTCACACTTACCAAGTAGCTTGCCATCACATGAATTCCCTTTTTCTTTTATTGATTTGGAATATATTTTTTCTTTATAATGTGCATGGTACCCACCCTCAAGCTTTTATAAGCCGCATGATGCCAAATCTCTCATTATAAGACGTCATGCAAGCTATAATCATTAGTTTATTAATTCTGTAACTAGAGTGCCTTGTTAACACAAGCTCGCTATAGCTTTTGTAATGCCAAGATGGCACCTCATTACGTTTTACACAGGATTTCATTTTATGTAAGTTTCTTTGTTTTATTAAATGTTTTTCTTTGTATTTATTTATAGTTTAGTCACTGGATTCTAGTCACTGGACCTAGCTGCAATCAAGACAAACTGTCCGCTGATGACGCAACTCTCTATTATTTCCAGGAACGCCGTGATAAGGTTCAGGAGGAGGTTCGAAAGGGGAAACCACACAATGATCTCAAGATCAGCAAAAATGAGGTTCCTTGCCCTTTTTGCTCAGCAGTGGGCTGGATGTCCGGTTCGGGGATGGGTGGGCCAGCTCAAATGCGCAGCTCGAATGCGCCGAATCGGTGACCACTTTTCCGCGTCCACTTTTTAGTTTGATCACAAAAAGTACGCAAAAACAATGGAGGCTACAATAATAAACGATCTACGACAACTCCTGCCATCTAGCCCAGTGTTTCAATTGCTCTGGCTCTAAGAAACGTCCGAAGTCGCAGCCATGGTTGCCAGAATTTCTACCTTAAGTAGTGAAAGGCGTGCATCCACCGCCGGCACGTCTTTGAGCAACGTGCCCAGAGTGTAGGGTAGTTATTTCGACTGACGGGAAATCACCTGACATTAGAGAGATTTATAAGACGTAATGCAGGCTATAATCATTAGTTTATTAATTCTGTCACTACAGTGCCTTGTTAACACAAGCTCTCTATAGCTCTCTATGCACTGATATTTCCCCGCGTTTCAAGGGTTGCATTTCGTTATTTGGTCGTGCCATCAACTAATTTGAGTGCGAGAGAAATTTCAATTATGGGAGCTTAACAATTACTGACAATCGTAGCAGATTAGATCCACGCAATGTTGATGCTCTTTTATTTGTGCGCTCTAATGTCGACTTGTTCAAAAAAAAATACACAAATAAATAGCCCAACTCGTCCCGCTCCCGCGTTAAGACAACTTTCACAAGTCCCGTTCCGTCCCAAATCCCGCTGAAAAACCGGGACTGGAACCAGATCTATCCCGGTTCGAGATGTGCTTTTCTTTCATGTTCGGTTTAGTAGTTGGGTTACAGTTTAGTTTACCTTGCCATGTATTTGTAAGATTTATTGTGTTTGTGGTAAAGTGTATTTTTATTTTATATCGTTCTAAACTCAAGGGCGAGATTACAGATTTTAATTTTCCTTTAGAGTAACTTCGGAGTACTTAGTGGAGCACGCAGAATATGGCAACAAACAAAAAATAGTCATTTATATCAAACATTTCTAAAACGTGTTTTGAAAAAAAAAAAAAAAAAAATTATTTATACATTTCTAACTCCACGTTTTACTACAATGAACTTTTGTTGTTGAGCCCATGGCCCAGTCCATAACTTAATTGTGCTAATTGATTTTGCGCCATTCGGCTTTGTGTTAAGAATGATAGCATTAATTACCAACGAACAATTACCGACCGAGGAGCTAAGGTGTGTGTGTAAAAACCTGAACTGGACCATTTTCTCTAATGGCCATCAATCTCTTCACCGTATTTATGGAATTAGGTAAGTAATTAGTAGGTGACCACGTGGAGGTAGAGTAGGATTTTACACCCCCTAAACACACCTTTCTTCTCCAATCTTCTGCATTGAACAATTAATGTAATTTTGGGACCATTTGTATTACAAATGAGAGCATGGAATAATACGAGTCAATTTAAGCAATTAAAAAAATGGCATGCTTTTTAAAACAATGATAAAAGTAATTTACATAAAAACTACATTTCTTCAAACCACCAAAAAATGTACAGGCCTGTACATTTTTTCGTTCAAATTGAGAAATATTTTTGATGGAACAAAACACTTTTTTACATAAAAACGCAAATTTAGACTTTAAAATGCAATTTTTGACATGAAAATGCAATTTTTTTGAAACGAAGAATACATTATTTCACTGAAATGCATCTTTCCACACAATGCAATTTTTTTTTCTCTTAATGATGCAATTTATCCCATGCAAATTCAATTACTTAATTTAACTAATTAGATTTATTTTTTTCGAACTCCATATGTGACGAGTCAGAATCTCGTAGGACTTTATTTATATATGTGTAAATCTTTAATAAACACTTTGTGTAATTAAGTTAAGCTCCTTATGGTGCATATAATATGGCGTATAAATAGGACTCATCCTACAGCCATGGGTACCCATCCCTCCTCTCGGCTGTTAGTATATTTGTATTACTCCAGCAAGATGTTGCTGAGCAGCCCCCATGATGCCTGTGCAGTGAGCTAATGACGTCATCCACTAAAGGAAGGATAGTGCATCTCAGTTTGAAAGGCATCAGACTGTGACCAACTGGCCGCCGCCAGTCGGCACGGGCAACTCCTACAAGATCCTCAGCAATTCCTACGACGTATTGTCATAGCTGCGTCCTGATTGCAGCCAATCAGGACAGAGGATTACGTAAGGTCTCCTCATAGCTTGACCGCCATCTTGGACACAGTTGGATCTCCAGTCCCGAGCTGACTGTGATAACTCTGGTGAAAGTGACGATGGCGACTGCCATCGCAACAAGAGGCGAGATCGCTGTCCAGTCGTGACAAAATACCTAAATCAAGCTGCATTCAGATCAAAAAGTCGTGTTTTATGTTTTTGTGTTTTGGACTTGTGTTTTGAATTGTGTGTTTTGAAGCAAACTTTTTGAGTGCTTGAGTTTTTGTTGAGATTTGTTAGTGTTTTATGGTTGTTTTGAAGTTCGCTGTTGTGACATTTTCAAAATGGCCGCACCCATGGATAACTACCTGGCAGGACCTATCAGGAAAAGACCAATTCTTGATAGGCTTGGTGCAATAATTATTCAAATGCTGTATACAGGAGAGGATAATGAAGAAGTAACTTATATGTTGGATACATATAATTTGGTAAATTACCGAGGATGAAATACCGAAGCTACATCATAAAATATGGTCCTTACTGATTCCAGCGATAGACCATTGGATGTTTTATATCTTTGATTTTAGCCAGAACTCAGTGGAAATTGATTAGTCTAGACCCAGTACAGGACTGCATCGGATGTACTGGAACAATATTCACACTAATTCTCTTTTGCTAAGCGGGCTTAATTGACCCATAAACCACGTAGCAGTATAGCTTAGTGTTGTTTTAGGACAACTAACCTAAAATTAAGAGTATCCTAGTCCGCAAACAAACCTGGTGAACAAAGATACGCTTACGATACAAATGAAACTGTAAATGGTATTTGAAATAAAATACAGTATTATTTTCCTTTCATGTTTTTAATGTTTTGAATTTTTTGTGATAAACATCATCTGTCTCGTATTAATACAAGTAAATGTATTAATACACAGATGGTCTTTAAGCTGTTTTCGAGAGAATGAGTATCTGCGGCGGACAGAGATAGAGACAGAGAGCAAAGTTTCATGGTTGGGGTCCATTTCGAGCGGGAGGTCACCCCTAGACGACAGTGTGGGTTTTTATCCGGTGGATCCACATGTGAAGAAGGGACAAAGTGCAGACTCGTCATTAACGGAATAGAAACATTTGTGTTCGTGACAGCTTTTCCCTGGGTCCTTCTCGTCCTGACAAATCTCGAACGAATAGTTGCCCTTATGTTCGCTGTTCTACTGGGATTAGTTTTGTTCTGTTCTAGTTCCTCGAGTGTCTTTTGTCTTAAGTTCGTTGCGTAAATTTCTTTTAATTTTTATTTCATAAATTCAGAAGGTTTTTATTATTAGTGCATGAAGCGTTTGCATGTCAGTGTGATATTTTTTTCTGTCTATCTAAGTTTTTCCTTTTTTGTCTCGAGTTCAGGTCAATGTTCATTTGTTTCTTCCCCTGTTTTGTTCATCTATGTTTCGCAGGGTAGGGGGTTGGTTTCACCTAGGGTTTCTGTATTCCTGCTTTTTTTAACTCCTGATTCACGGTACCAAAATGGCCGTTAAAAAAAAACCTTTTTTTCGTTAAAAATTGTCATTTTTCGTCAAAAAAAGCTACTTTTAGCCATTTTTCAATGTAAAAATGAGCTTTTTTGTCAACATTTATTATTATTAATTATCTATTTATTTTTGTTATTTATTCTCATTTCGGGTGTAGAAATAATCACTGCCGTACAGAAGTTCTACCAAATTCTACCAAATTCTACCGAAAACTACCAACTACTGGCTACATTTAATCCTGGCAATGTTAAACTAAAGGCATTTTGCCCCAGTTGCAGGATGTGGGTGGATGATCAATTTTGTAAGTTTTGCCATGCCACACATTTCGGTTCCCAATGTTAGACACTTTTAAAAGTTTAATCATTTTTTTAATTTCAGAAATTGAATTCTCTTAGGCCTATCTAGATGTGCTTTATTTCATGTTCACTGTTTTGTAGTTGGGTTACATTTTAGCAGTGTTGTATCTCGTTCACTAAATCTAGTTCTAGTTCGCGTTCATCACCGTTTTCAATTTAGGGAACTAGTTCTAGTTCCCGTTCACCCCCAAAAACTCCAAGTGAACTAAGTTCTAGTTCAGTTCTAGTTCAGTTCTAGTTCAGTTCTAGTTCAGTTCTAGTTCAGTTCTAGTTCAGTTCTAGTTCAGTTCATTTTACAAATATTTTTTTCCAAATTCAAATTTTTATTTACACCATTTTATACTGGAATAAGACATTTATTTACTGGAAAAAAATATACAAACACTTAAATTAATAAATTTATCATTGAAAGAATCAAATTCTCAAAATTTTCGAGCCCCATGCTTAGTGGTAATATGCCGTTTCAAATTAGCAGTGGTTCCAGCTGCTACCGAAATCGACATTCCGCAAATAACACATTTGGCCGAAAAGTTCTTCCCACTAAAGGACATGCAACGAAAAAATGTACCGTCATACACTGGTTTCTTACGAATTTCGGTTAACTCCACAGCTTCAGCTTCCATATTAGTGCGATAAAAGATCTCGGAAAACACAATTACGAAAGGGAATTGAATGGAAAACTATTGTTGCAAATCCGCCAAAACAATAAAACACCCAACAGGTTGACAGGGTAGAATATCACAAGTTGTTTTATTGAATTAAATTACACTCCTTTAATATTAAAGAAATTGTCAATGATTGGCTGTGACATAAAAGTTCTATGTCACAGCCAATCATTGACGATTTTATGATAAAACGTCCGGTGAACGAACTAGAACTGAACTAGAACGTAGTTCGCGTCAAAAAAACGAACTTCGTTCGTTTTTCCCGTTCTTTCAAAACGGGGAACTAGTTTGCGTTCGTAGTTCGCGAACTACGAACTAAATTCGCGAACGCGAACTATTAGTTCTCGTTCGATACAACACTGCATTTTAGTTTACCATGCCATGTATTTCTAAGACTTATTGTGTCCAATTTAGCACATTTAGTTTGTAGTAAAGTGTATTTTTATTTTATATCCTTCTAAACTCAATGGCGAGATTACGGCAGCTTATTTGTCACCGTTTTCTTTCTTTTACAGTCTAGTGAAGAAGCCTCTTCATCCGGTTCCACACATCAAACAACATAAAACTATATAAGGTTTCAGCAGTTAAAAATATTGGACCCAAATGATCCAAAAATTGAAGAAAAATAAGAAGGCGTCAGACCCGCCTAGAAGAGAAGGAATTCATGGCTGCACGACACAGTCGTAGACTTCTATCTAGCCAGGATTCAATTTATGCAATCATAGTTCCATCAACCCTGGTACAGCTGTTGATGTCGCCAAATCGTCAGGGATCCTGGGTCTGGTTGAAGAACTCCGATGATATATCAAACACTGGAAAAAAAAGCATATTTCCAAACATTTCTAAGTTGAAAATTTATATGGAAAAGTTGAATTTACTATGATGCGGAAATTTGTTGGAAATATGTTGGAAATATTTATATATTTCCAAACTTCTGAAAATGTGTAGTAAATCCTAGAGATGAAAAGTCATATTTTCAATTAGTTGTAAATCTTTTGTTTCAAATGTTATGTTTCCAATCAATTTTCTTTTGGATGGATATGTATTGTAAACTTCATTTCACAATGATTGTAAAAATAATGTAAAAGCAAGAAAATACCTGAAATTTAAATGTAACATTTAAATATCTGAAATGTAACAAGAACAAGGTAAAATACAGTCAGGAACAATAAAATTGTATCAAATTTCAACTCAGAAGAGAAAATAATGTATAAAACGGTCCAATTTCGAACCGACATGGACAATATGAAATCGGGCCAATCAGAGCGCAGGGACGGAAAAATTCGTGTCGATGAAACGTACCGTCGATGAAACAATCCGACTCCAGGAGTCGGATTGTTTCATCGACGGTAATCAATGTGAGATTGATTGTATTTTTAATACAATGAATCTCAAATAGATTATTTAACAAAGAAGTTACTATTTATAGGAAGTTATGCATTAAACTATTACAAGCCATGCTAGCCTAGTGGATAGGGCAGTGGGCTTTAGAACGAAGGGTCCCAGGTTCAATTCCAGCAGAGGTCAAAGTAAGAAAAAAGAAAACTATAAGATTAAAATAAATTTAAATAAAACTGTTAATAAAACATGCAAATTGTGATCAAATCAATAAAAACTAATTGTTGAATGGTGTTTGAAAAAAAATCAAACAGTTTAAAAAAAAAATTGAGTTCATGTATTTAAATTTTTCAAAATGGAGGGTAGTAGATTTTTTATTGGAAATATATTGGAAATAGATCGGAAATATATTATGAAATTTTATAATTACACAATTGAAAATGTTTGTAAAGTGATTGTAAAAAAAGTCACGGAAATGGTCTCTTTCCAGATTGAAAATATGTTTGGAAAAGACTTATTTTCAATTGTTTGTAAATCTAATTTACAAACTTGTAAAATCCATCTACCTATATATTTACAATTCTTTACAAGTGAGTAAATCTGATTTTTTTTCCAGTGAAAGCTACATTATAAAATATGGTTCTTTGTTTTTGCTGTGTGATCCGTCTTGACCCATTACAGGAGTGAACAGGACGTACTGGGACAATATTCACACTTATTCTCTTTTGCTATTCTTGTAAGCGGGGTTGATGTCGGCCTCGTTAACGCACAGCTGATTCTCCTGTTTTGATTCGCTTAGTAAACATAACATTTGGTCATTTAGGAGTTGTGATATTTGTCATTTGTAAATTCAGTTTATTTTCTATTCAGACCAGCTAACCTAAAATTAAGAGCACACCCGTGAACATGGCACAGGCACACGCACACGCACAGGTGTAATTACAGAAATTACTTAGCTGGTGCACCTACAACCAGCCCCGCATCCAGTATTGTTTGCATCCAGATCTCCAAGTATTCCGGGGACGAACAAGCCCACACCTTTGGTGGTCATAGAAATTATTGCTTTCATATTGTATGTACAACAATGCAGATTATGTCTTAATTGCACCCACACAACTCAGGACAAGAATGTTATCTCAGTTGCAAACATTCTGGATTATACTCGAGATTGATGGTTGTGCTGGGGTCTGTACAACTCAGAGTATAGATAGTCCACACTTTTCCGCAACTGATATGTATCATAAACTGCGACCCAGAAATTCCGGTGAAAGTTGGACTTACAATACAAATGAATCTGTGGGAATGTGCGCTTGCAATACAAAGTCAGGTAAATGCCAAATCTGTGGAAAAATATGTATTTATAATACATATGTACAGGAAAGCATTCAAATCAGAAACCACCAGAGCTTTCTTCTGGTTTCACCGAGACAATCCCATCAGTTTATCCAGGAGTGACCACGTGGAGGTAGAGAGTTGGATTTTAAACCCCCTAAACACACCTTTCTTCTCCATTCTTCTGAATTGTACAATCAATGTAATGTTGGGACCATTTGTATTACAAATGAGAGCCTGTTAATTAATGCAATAATAAGAGTCAATTTGGGCAATTCAAAAAAAAAATATGACCACCCTTTTTAAAACAATGATAAAAGAAATTTACGTCAAAATTACATTTCCTAAAACCACTGAGAATACAAGTTGGGACTAATTAGAAAATGGCGGCCATTAATACGGAAAAAAGAAACGGTATTTCATTTCATACTTGGACGACAATTAACTTCGTTTCTGCCAAAACAAATGACCTGATAGGTCTGTTCAAAACACGTTGAATTCAAGTTGAAGTATATTTTCCGTCGGATATAACCAAATTCGAAGTAAACCGACGCTCGATGCTTCCTCGGCTTCCAACATCTGCAAGCATTGTGACTACGGGGTTCACCCAATAAATCAACGAACTGGTTGATTGAGGCAGAACGAATCTTTAAGCTGAATTACGTACGGTGGCCGAGAATAACCAATTTATCTAATTGACTCAACGTTATTGCCTGCTCAAAATTTTTTTAAAAAATGAAATAAACATTTTAAATTATCTATGCGATTGGCAAAACCATATTTTGTTGTTACAGGAAGAAAAAAAAAGATATTCAAGTGCTAGTTTGGTCGTCATGGTGATGACTCCACATAATGGCGGCTTGAAATGGACAGAGACGAAATGGATGCACAAATTAAGCTTAAATGAATTTAAATGAGTGAAGTGGCAGAGTGGCACGAATTTTGTAAACAGTGAAAATGACGTTCGCGCATCAATCCAAGTGGGAGTTGTAGTGTTTGCTTAGTGTTTGATTAGTTCAGTTAGTGTCACTAGTCAGCTCTAGTGGGTTTGTTGCGTTACAATTGGGTGATGATTAATCGAGAGTTATTTTAACGGCGGAATTACATCACTCTTTTGGACAAATTTCCCATTGATAGCCCCAACGTGAGTGAAAGATGGGAGAAGTGAATAAGAAGTTGAATAAGAAGCTCACGTTTTTTTGTGCTCCGTTCGAACGAAACGTCGCCTTGTGTCGTCCGAGCAATTTGTATTTCTCCCATTCTCGTGGTTGCTTTGGGTTAATGGCCGCCTCATCCAAGGAATACGACTACCCCGAACACGAGGAAGAAGACGAGGAAGAAGAAGATTAGAAAATGCCGACAAGGCTGCAATCGAAATTTAAGCCTTGCCACATTCTACAAGATGAAGCGAGCGCTCTACTTCACGGCCACTGGCCGCAAAAGAAGTTGTTTTTAAAATTAAACATCAAATTTCTCTTAACAATTAAATTAAATGTAAATTTCATGTGAAATATTAAGTTTAATTTTTTTCTAAATTCAATGTACGGTACATCATAATGGTTTTTTGATTGTGCTATAAGATCCGTCTGGACCCATTACAGGACTGTGCATAGGACACACTAATTCTCTGTTGCTATTCTTCTATGCAGGGTTGATGTCGGCCTAGTTATGCCACGGCTGATACTCTTGTTTGATTCACTTAGTAAACATAAGATTTGGTCATTTTAGGAATTGTGATATTTGTCAGTTGTAAATTGAGTTTATTTAGTCTTAAGACTGTGTTTGTACTTGCTTGTTAGTACCCGGTTAGTACGTATAGATTACAAATCATGTAAATAACATTAAGTTCAACCGTGTATATCTTCAGACAATCATTTCAGGATTGTATGGTTCGGAAAAATTATAGTGATATGTTGTTATGACAATATTTCTGTATGAAATTGAATTGTATGAAATATGAGCAGCCAGTCGCGTTTGCATCCACGTCCGCCGACAAATTATCCTATGTCCAAATTTTCATGGAAACCCTCGTCATCATTTTTCCAGTAGAAACTGTTCACATATACCTGAAGGGGCAAAATTTTGTTGTTTTAACTGTATTCCGGGGACGGACAAGCCCATACCTTGATGGTTGTGCTGGAGTCTATTCAACGGAGAGTATAGATGGTCCACTATTTTCCACCACTAATATCATTGCTGTACCATCAACTGCGTCCCAGAAAAACTTGATGAAAAAAATATGGGCTTACAATAGAAATAAAACTGTAAATCGTAAATGCCACATTCATGTGGGAATGTGGGCTTACAATACAAAGTCAAATGCCATATCCATGGAAAAATATGGGCTTACAATACATGTGTGTAAGAAAGCATTCAAATCAGACACCAGCTTAACAATTATATGGCTGAAGCTGCAATAATACCCGTGGGAAACTATATCCGAGCTCTAATTGTGGATAGCATTTTGGATCACTTAATTGTGCTAATTGATTTTGCGCCATTAGACTTTATGTTAAGAATGGTAGCATTATTTACCAACGAACAATTAACGACCATTTCAAGTGTGGAAATAATCACTGCCGTAGAAAAATTCATCCAAACCACCAACTACTGGCTACATTTCATCCTGGCCATGAGATTTTGTCAAAGTTGAGTGATGTGGGTGGATGATCAATTATCTAAGTTTTGCCGTGCCACACATTTCGGTTCCCAGTGTTCGGTACTTTTAAAATTTTATTTCTTTTTTAATTTCAGAAATTGAATTCTCTTAGGCCTATCTAGATGTACTTTTCTTTCATGTTCACATGTTGGGTTACATTTTAGTTTACCATGCCATGTATTTCTAAGACTTATTGTGACCAATTTGGCACATTTAGTTTATGGTAAAGTGTATTTTTATTTTATATATAAGTTAAGTTATATCCTTCTAAACTCAAGGGCGAGATTACGGCAGCTTATTTTCCACCGTTTTCTTTCTTTTACAGTCAAGTGTGGAAGCCTCTTCTTCCGTTTCCATGGTTAAATTGTTTATTTATCACAGTAATCTCTCAGTTGGGGTTTATTCTTCATATCACTTCAAGACTTGTTCATTGTTTTGGTACCATACTTATTGTTGATCACGTAGTACATTATGCTTGCTTTTTAGTTATATTCTCACTTCACATTAAACGTTCTTTGGAGTAGCACTCGGGTTGTCATTCATCCCGAGGCTGGCTAATTCTGGCTAATTCTTCATCCAACTAATTCGCCAACCAACTAATCGACCAATAGAACCGCCAATACACATAGCAACATGAAAGGTTTATGCAGCCAAAAATATTGGATCCAAATGATCCAAAAATTGAATAAAAAAAGAAGTCGTCAGGCACGCCAAAAAGAGAATCGAAAATTGAAACAAATGCGAGAAGGAAAATATTTGTCATTTGTAAATTGAGTTTATTTAGTGTTAAGACTGTGTTTGTACTTACTTGTTAGTACGTATAGATTACAAATCATGTAAATAACATTAAGCATATATGTCATCAGACAATCATTTCAGGATTGTATGGTTCGGGAAAATTATAATGATATGTTGTTATTACAATATATCTATCAAATTACGCGAGTTAATTAATTCAAAACATATAAACCATATGTAACAGTACAGCTTAGTGTTGTTTTAAGACAACCTAACCTAAAATTAAGAGCACCCAAACCCGTGAATATAGCAAAGGCACATACGATATACCTGGATGGGGCAAAATTTTGTTGTTGTTACTGACATACAAGCCCACACCTTTCGTGGTCACAGAAATTATTGCTTTTACATTGTACAACGATGCAGATTATGTCTTAATTGCACACACAACTCAGGACAGGAATGTTATCTCAGTTGCAAACATTCTGGATTATACTGGCGATTGATGGTTGTGCTGGAGTCTGTACAACTGAGAGTATAGATAGTTCACACTTTTCCACCACTAATTTCATTGCTGCATCATCAACTGCGTCCCAGAAAAATTTGATGAAAAAAATATGGGCTTACAATACAAATAAAACTGTAAATGCCACATTCGTGTGGGAATGTGGCCTTACAATACAAAGTCAGGTAAATGCCATATCCATGGAAAAATATGGGCTTAGAAAAGCATTCAAATCAGACACCAGCTTAACATGGCTGAAACTGCAATAATACCCGTAGAAAACTATATCCGGGCTATAATTATGGATAGCATTTTGGATCACTTAATTTTGCTAATTGATTTTTCGCCATTAGGCTTTATGTTAAGAATGACAGGAATAAGAATGGTAGCATTAATTATACCAACGAACAATTAACGACCGAGGAGCTAAGGAGTGTGTGTAAAAATCTGAACTAGACCATTTTCTCTCTTCACCGTGTTTATGGAATTATTTATGTAATTAGTGGGTGACCACGTGGAGGTAGAGAGTTGGATTTTACACCCCCTAAACACACCTTTCTTTTCCAATCTTCTGAATTGAACAATTAATGTAATTTTGGGACCATTTGTATTTCAAATGAGAGCATGGAATAATACGAGTCAATTTTTGCAATTAAAAAAAATGACTTGCCTTTTAAAACAATGATAAAAGTAATTTCCATAAAAATTACATTTCTTCAAACCACCGAGAAAACGAGTTGGGACTGACTAGAAAATGGCGGCCATTAATACGAAAAAAAAAGAAAAGGTATTTCATACCATACGTGGGCGACTATTAACTTCGTTTCTGCTAAAACAAATGTCCTGATAATTCAGTTCAAAACACGTTCAATTCAAGTTGAAGTATATTTTCCGTCGGAAAGAACCAAATTCGAAGTAAACCGACGCACGAAGCTTCCTCCGCTTCCACCATCTAAAAGCTTTGTGACTACGGGGTTCACACAATAAATCAACGAACTAGTTGATTGTGGTAGAACGAATCTTTAAGCTGAACTACGTACGGTCGCCGAGAAGAAGCAATTTATCTAATCGACTCGACGTTATTGCCTGCTCAAAATTAAAAAAAAATAAAATGATATAAACATTTCAAATTATGTATGCAATTTGCAAATTCATATTTTTTTGTTCCGGGAAGAACAAGTAAATTGAAAAAAATTGCAATTTTTTGGAAAAAGAATTTTATGCTCTATCCCTGTTGTATTCCTGTGGAAAATTTTTGAAAATTCTTCTTTTTTCCTGCACAAGACATGACGTTGTATTCGAAGACGAATTGGAAACGTATTAAATTATGGTAGCAATATCTTTCTGAATCTGTATGTTTTAAACTTAGAACTAAAAGTTAGCAGTCTGTCCTACCGTGTGTTTTAATTCACTGACTAATTTTTTTAGAAAATCATGAAACCAATGTGTTACACAATCGATACGAAGCTTGATATTATTAATCAATATCAGAAGGGTGTTAATGGCAAGGGTATGCCAGCTATTGCCAAGGCAAACAGAATTAGCAAGAGAACACTTCAAGGTTGGATAAACCAGAAACGAAAACTGGAAGACGCTTTAGCGGATGACGAAATCCAGTCAAAGAAAATACGACGATTGAATGGGTGTGGCAGGAAAGAACAATTCACGAAATTAGAAGTAAAAGACCAATATATTTGATTGAAAGCGCTCAGTATCCACGCCCAAATGCAAATTGGTGATTCGCAAGAAGAGAAGTTTGTTGCGTCGACCGGTTGGATAACCAGGTTTAAAAAATGAAAACAACTGGTTTCAAGAAGACAAACATCTTGGTTGGTTGCGTAAAGGCCCCACAGGGAGCCAGTTTGGCAATGGAGTTGAAGATCAGTTTTGTTGCCTACATCTTCATGTTTCTGCCCTGGATTCGTTTGGAGAAACTCCGCCAAGGTAAAGCCCATATTCCTTTATTGCTTGCTATTTCACGGTGTTTAGGATACCGGTTGTGCCGTAGCTATTCTTCTACACTCTTTATAATTGAACGGTGGTGTTTAACTAAGTTCGTCTGACCATATTTTTCACCTACTCACTTTTTTCTGGTTCACTGATGTAATAACTCATGATGTCTCAGGAGTCCGCATATGTTCAGTAACTGGCCACTTGCGCGCGGACAATTCACCTTTCCCATCTCTTACACATTTTTAGCGGTCGCATGCTAGTTAGTTGTTTGTTATGTGTTGTTAGTATAATTTTGCTTTCCTCTGCACATCTGACCATCTTAGGCGGTTACGTGAACATCAATCCTGTAAGCGTATGTGAGCTACGAGTTGACCACACTGAGGGCGCCACCATGACGCCCAACCTAGTGGGGGGACGATTTGCCCACACACAATGATCACCACGATGACGGACACTGGAAAGCCATCCAGATGTCAATTTAATACATTAACCAGAAACATTACTTTGTAGACCTGAAAGTGGTAAATAAAATTCAGTTTAACTTTTACCACGCTCAAAGCAAGTCCTTTCAAACCTCACAGCGTAATATACATCTCTTGGTTTCTATAATTGCATAGCATTCAGTAAAGGTATAAATCCTGTCAAGCGTTGTTGCATACCCGGTATTATTGTATATTTAATTGTGTATTCATTTGACCTAATTTGATCTTCTCCTTTAATATAGGACATTGTTATGATTTGATAAACTACACCCAAGCCTGAGGATATCGAATCCATTCAAAATGAGATCAGATTAACAGTTTGCTAATCCGAAGAACGGTTCAGTTGCGTTGAATTTAGTTTTTAATTTGGAGAGTTTGTTGGAATAGGTAAAGAATGTTGAGTCTTTGCTCAAAAATCAAAACTATCTCGAATGCTAGATAGACTGGTCCTTGCCCAGTCCTCAGACGAGAACGAGGTGGCATGGTTGAGCTCCATACTGGAAGAGAAAGGTCACCCCTGGACCACAGGATTAGCTTTCATCCGGTGGATCCACATACGCCGAAGAGACAAGGTGCACAATCGTCATTAACGGAATAGAAACAGTTGAGTTCGTGACAGCTTGTCCCCGGATCCTTCTTCTCGTCCCGACAAATTTCGAACGAATTGTGAGCCGGACATCAAAGATTTCTTTGCCTCTGTGGAAACGATGGATATCCCAAGCACAAAACGCTGCCTAAAAGAAAATTCGGTTTTGGCTTTAGTTGCCCTTATGTTCGCTATCTTACTGGGATTAGTTTTTGTTCTGTTCTAGTTCCTCGAGCGTATTTTCTGATTAAGTTTGGTGTGTAGATTTCTTTTTTTTTTTTATGATATTTTTTCTGTCTCTAAGTTTTTCTTTTTTTGTCGCGAGTTCAGGTTAATGTTCTTTTAGGAATTCATTTGTTTCTTCTCCTGGTTTGTTCATTTTTGTTTCGCAGGGGAAGGGGGGAGGGGGGCGGTTTTACTTAGAATTTCTGTTTTCCCGCCTTTTTTTAATTCCCGGTTCCGGTAACAAAATGGCCATTAAAGTAGCCGTTTTTCGTCAAAAATGGCTGTTTTCCATGAAAAATGGACATTTTTAGCCATTTTTCAATGTAAAATGACGAAAACGGCGACAATAAAATTTCAACGACGTTTTGACAATTTTGGATGGAACCGGTTATTTTTTCAAATTTCCTGGTTCCTAGTTCCGTGATTTTTCATCCGGTTTCCCGGAAAATCGGTAGCCTGGTTTCCCAGTACCGGAATTCTAATTTCACCCGCCAATTCGAGCTCACTTAGATCTGTTTTTTTATTGCTAATGTGTTGTGTGACTATCGCTTTGCTGATGTGTGTGCTCTATTTTAACGCTCATCGAACCATCATGAATCACTTAGCCGTTTGCCAGGCGCTCCTGTCGAAACGCCGTGTCCGTCCTTTTCACCTTCCTGGGAGTAGATAGCATCATCAAAGCTCCTTTGTAGCCATTTTAAGACCATTTGAGTGAGAAACCGATCATGTGCATCCAGCACTGCCCACGGGTGTTCCTCCAATGGTAGGAATCTGCATTTTGGTTCCCGTTTTCGTGTTAAATATTTACAGCCCCATTTTCGAAGCATATGTTGGTCTGTCTGTGTTTCCTTTTCTCTTAGTTTGTAGCTGTTTGCCTTAATTGCGAATTTTGGGCAAGGAGTCCTTTCGTGACCCATTTTTTGACAGTTCAGTGGCGTTAAATTGTCTTTTAAAATTTTGTTCTTGGTGGTGGCGTGTTGTAACTATCTCACAAATGCCCATCAGCATTTGGTCCTCCGCGCGCCCCCTCTGACCAGTTCGAGTAATGGTTCAGTCGTCGCGTAATGATACAATTAAAGCTTTCAAAACTTAACCTAACAAAAGTCCGCCTGAAAGCGTTATTGTTTTACGCACTCTTCTGGGTTTTCCTTTCAATTGGATAGGATCTCCGCTTGAAGCTTTCTCAACCCCCTCTGCCGTTCGTGCTTTCTATTTGGATTTAGTTTTGCTGTAGTTGATGCTTTTTGTTTCGTGGCAAACGCTGTTGCCAGCAATATACAGGGTGGTTCAAAAAGTCTGGTTCACAGTAAATAATTTCCAAACCGTTTTAGATGTTGATTCAGCAAAATGATTGTTAAGGTAGTATGTCGGGGAAAATCCAATTATGATATCCAATTTGACCTCTGAGGTCATCTTCAAGGTCATCCATATTGTAACTCGAGAACCGTGACAGTTAGAGCAAAAAAGTGAATTAGAAAGTTGTAGAACATCATTCAATTAGTCTAGAACTGTTCTTAAAAAAATTATTTCTTAGGGAAAAGTTTTGAGAAAAAAAGGTCTGAAATGTTAGTCTACTCAGCTTTGTAACCTAAAACTATCATGTGGAGTATTTCCAAAATAAATTATTTCCTTTCTTTTGTATTTCCTCTCTTCCACTTACAAGTATGACCCAATAAAGTGTCCTAATTGAGGATTAGCTTGGTTGCCTCAATAGTTTAAGGTTACAAAGCTGAGTTATAATGCTGAGTAGGCCAATGTTTCAGAGATTCAGACCTTTTTTCTCAAAACTTTTCCCCAAGAAATAATTTTTTTAAGAACAGTTCTAGACTAATTGAATGATGTTCTACAACTTTCTAATTCACTTTTTTGCTCTAACTGTCACGGTTCTCGAGTTACAATATGGATGACCTTGAAGATGACCTCAGAGGTCAAATTGGATGTCATAACTGGATTTCCCCCGACATACTACCTTAACAATCATTTTGCTGAATCAACATCTAAAACGGTTTGGAAATTATTTACTGTGAACCAGACTTTTTGAACCACCCTGTATAGAGTGTTTGTGTCAAGTTTTTGAAACTAGAGCCCGCCAAGTTTGGCCATGGGTCCGTCGTGATGCCAAAATGAATTTAAATAAATTTCCCCCTTAGTTTGTTTGCGGGAAAGGTGTTATCTCGTTAATGATTTTCCTGAAGTAAGTTATTGTGCATAATTTAAGTTTTGTTCAATATAATTACAAATGCGTAAAATGTTGTGCTCTGATTGGTCAGTTCTTACAAAGACCTATCTAGATGTGCTTTTTTTTCATGTTCACTGTTTTGTAGTTGGGTTACACTCTTCAATTGAAGCAGGAAGATTCCAGCTGGGACTCACAATACAGTAAGTATTTCAAAATATTTGATTGGATTTATTGAATATTTATTCTTATTTATTTTTATTATTTATTCTCATTTCATGTGTGGAAATAATCACTGCCGTAGAAAATTTCACCCACACCACCAACTACTGGCTACATTTCATCCAGGCAATGTAACACCAACAGCTTGTTGTCCCAGTTGCGGGATGTGGGTGGATGATCAATTTTCTAAGTTTTGCCGTGCCACACATTTCGCTTCCCAGTGTTGGGCACTTTTAAAAGTTTATTTTTATTAATTTCAGAAATTGAATTTTCTTAAGCCTATCTAGATGTGCTTTTCTTTCATGTTCACTGTTTTGTAGTTGGGTTACATTTTAGCTTACCATGCCATGAATTTCTAAGACTTATTGCGACCAATTTGACACATTTAGTTTATGGTAAAGTGTATTTTTATTTTATAAGTTTAGTTATATCCTTCTAAACTCAAGGGCGAGATTACGGCAGCTTATTTGTCACCGTTTTCTTTCTTTTACAGTCAAGTGTGGAAGCCTCTTCTTCGGTTTCCATGGTTAAATTGTATATTTATTACAGTAATCTCTCAACTTGCGGTTTTATTCTTCACATCACTTCAAGACGTGTTCATTGTTTTGGTATCATATCATACCTATTGTTGATCATGTAGTACATTATGATTGTTTTTGAGTTGTATTCTCACTTCACATTAAACGTTCTTTGGAGGCTGGCTAATTCTCGACCCACTCGGAAACATTCTAACAATAGAACGCTAAAACAAATGCCAGAAGAAAAAGAAAGCATTATTTTCAGAAAAGGGAAAGAAGATCATGGAACCTTCATCCAAGATGGAACGAGAAGCAACAAATCCCATTAAAAGAATTTGGATTCAATACGTTACCGGGCGGTAAAAACCCAGAAACAATCTGGAAATAAAGGTAGAGGGATCTACTGCGCATTCAAAGAGACTCAAAACCTGATTGTCACCGAGGCAAAAATTAAATGTTGCCAAGAACAAACTAAACTCCTCGCAAAGCCAACCGATTTATGACCAAAACAATTCAAAATATTTGATTGGATTTATTGAATATTTTGTGGTGGCCAGGATAGTCACCAGGACTTTGTGTGCGTTTTTTAAAGTGTTAATTTTATTGATATTTAAAGGACACTAAGTTAGTTAAAGAAAATATCTGAGTTTGGCAATCACAAAAGTGTTTCTTAACATTATTAGAACAAAACTTTACATAAATAAATGTAATCAAGCGTATAGTTGTAATTTTTGGCATGAGTCACAAATAAACAGCTGTCATTTTTATGTACCATGTGACTTCATTTGAGCATTAGGATTTTGCAGAGGACGTGCATCCTGTGCAATGATGAAATCAGTTCAAGTCTCCTTTTCAACCAGTTCGTGTCAATCATGTCAAAATCAATCCAAACCAAAACCAGTTTTTCATTGATTTGCGATTGTGATATTAACTGAAAGCCCTTGTGCTCAATTCTGACTTTGTAAGCCATACAAAGTTGGATTTTATTCATACAATCGAGCCATTTTTGGTTGTGTGATTTCACCAGTCGTGCCACTGAACATTTTCAGTGGACAGATTTATTCTTGCTCAAAGCAGCCAGCTTTGAAATAGATTTCCAGTGAGAAGTTTAACCTTGCACTTGGAACCAAGAAAGGAATTCCATCATCGGTAGACCGTGTTTCGGTAGGTTGTGTTTCCGTGAAGTCCCGACGCTAGACGAAGGGAGAAGATTTACGTCGCCCAGCCGCCTACGGAAATTATGCTGCAATTTCCCGAATAGCCAGCCGACCCGAGGAGAACAGGTTAGTGAGTAGATTCCAGATAGTTCCGACTTATTTCGGATTCGATTCGCCTATTTGACAGAATAATATTGTGTGACCGTTTGGCCACCCTAGTGGCCTACGTCACTCCAAACACCATCTGGTGGTCCCAAGCCGTCCTCTTCTGAGAGGAGTGGACCGGCCTAGTAGGGGAGGTACGTGCAGAGTGGTGTGGTGAGAGAGAGACGTTGTGAGGATAGCCGAGAGTGAAGACGTGTCCAGGTGCAGCTGCCACGATCGGATCGCTGGCAGAGACAACTGCCAACTCTGCTGCTCTCACCATTCACCACTGTGACGCTTAGCTGCAGATCCGGAGATGACTGCTGAAGTACCGTGAGCGGCTACATGGGTCATACAAGGTGAGTACGACAGAATGTTCGTCCAGCGCGACCGACCACATCATTCATGGGGCTCTCGCCCTGTGTGTGATGGGTCGGACGCCGGTGTAGCGTGCCTACGGGCACCAACGCACAGTAAGATAGGTGACCCAACCCCTAGACAACTGATTAAAGGTCAAACCCAACAATCTGAGTCTCCCGTCTTGTTTTACGTGAAAGTATGCGTCCCTCCCGTCCAGTAATTCCCCATACTGCGCGGGTAAGACCATACCGCAGTCACAATTGGGGGCCTGTCGGGGATATTGAACTTAAAAATTTTTTTTTTCGTCTTCCAGTTTTATTTTATTCGTTTTGGTGTGTTTTGAGCGTATGTGTAATTCCCCATACTGCGCGGGTAAAACCATACCGCAGTCACAATTATTTCGAGAGGAAATAGTGATTTATTCGCTATTTCAACGCCATTTTGTCGCCCAAGATCAGGACGACGACGCCCAACGCAGCCAAGACAGCCACGTCGTGCGCTAGATTTCTATAATATCACTAACATTTTTTATTTATTTAATATTATATAAGTTTATATTCATTGTAACATTAACCACTAATTTTTTCCCGAATAAATTAGTTATTTTTCGTCTTAAGATAACCAGGTGTGTTATTTTTGTAATTTATTAATTAGAGTTAATTAGATTGATAAGTCTCTGTAAAAGCAACCCGTTTATAATTATAGCGTTTGAAAGAGTTGCAGTAGCATCGCTGACACCAGGAATGGAGTCAAGGCTGCACGACACAGTCGTAAACTGCTATCTAGTCATGATTCAATTTAGGAACACTAAGGTATTCGCATTTCCGTTTTAGCGAAATTGAATTTAAAAACCCCATTTTAGGTTAATTTATCGAAAGTGGAGGACACGTTTTAGCGACGCTGTGTTACAGCGACCGAAGAAAACTTAAGCCATTTGTGTGTTGCCAAGACGATACTGGCAGATGGCACATTCAAAACAGTGCCCTCAGTTTTCCAACAGTTGTACTCCCTATACTGCCTATAATAGGTGACGCAGACGACACGAGTCGCATTGTACCAGTGGTGTACTGCTTGATGGAGAACAAGCTAAAAGCGGGGTATATACCGGTAATGCTTTTTGAAAAACGCAAAAGCCTCTTTTTGAACCCATTTGATGTAGTTGTTGATCCCGAATTTTTTGTCAGCGATTTCGAGATTGGCGCTATCAATGCAGATAAACACGTTTTTCCAGACACCATTTTGCATGGGTGTTTCTTTCATTTGTCGCAGAGTATATTCAGACGGGTCAAAAACACGAGTCGCGTTTGCATCCACATTGGAGTAAACCGCAAAAGAATTATCGACAAATTGTTAAAGAAACCCTCGCCATCATTTTTCCAGTAAAAACTGTTCACATATACCTGAAGGGGCAAAATTGTTGTTTTTACTGACCACAACCCCCCTGTGTGTTCCAGGGACGTACAAGACCATAATTTTGGTGGTAATAGAAATTAATGCTTTTCCATTGGACAACGATGCAAATTATGTCCTAATTGCACCCACACAACTCAGGACAAGAATGATATCTCAGATGGGCTTACAATACAAATGAAATTGTAAATGCCACATTCATGTGCGAATGTGGGCTTACAATACAAAGTCAGGTAAATGCCATATCCATGGAAAAATACGGGCTTACAATACATATGTACAGGTAAGCATTCAAATCGGACACCACCAGAGCTCTCTTCTGGTTTCACCGAGACAACGTCATCAGTTTATCCAGGGGTGACCACGTGGAGGTAGAGAGTTGGATTTTACACCCCCGCGAACACACCTTTCTTCTCCAATCTTCTGAATTGAACAATCAATGTGATTTTGGGACCATTTGTAATACAAATAAAATCACGTTAATCAATTCAATAATACGAGTCAATTTAAGCAATTCAAAAAAATTACCAGCCTTTTAAAACAATTATAAAAGTAATTTAAAAATATTATAAAAACATTCGTATCGTCATAAAAAATAAATTTTTTAAAACCACCGTGAAAACGAGTTGGGACTGACTAGAAAATGGCGGCCATTAATACGGAAAAAAAGAACAGGTATTTCATTTCATACTTGGACGACAATAACTTCGTTTCTGCTAAAACAAATGACCTGATATTTCTGTTCCAAACACGGTCAATTCAAGTTGAAGTACATTTTCCGTCGGAAATAACCAAATTCGAAGTAAACCGACGCTCGAAGCTTCCTCGGTTTCCACCACCTGCAAACATTGTGACTACGGGGTTCACACAATAAATGAACGAATTAGTTGATTGAGGCAGAACGAATCTTTAAGCTGAACTGAATACGGTAGCCGAGAAGAAGCAATTACTCTAATTGACTCAACGTTATTACGAGTATCTGCTCAAAATTAAAAAAAAAAATGAAATAAACATTTTAAATTATGAATTGCGATTGGCAAAATCATATTTTGTTGTTACGGAAAGAACAAGTAAATTTAAAAAAAACTGCATTTTTATGCTGTATCTCTGCTGTATCCCTATAGAAAATTTTTGATAATTCTTGTTTTTCCTGCACCAGACATTTACGCCACATGGTATTGGCAACAATGGTCGCCATTTGTTCCATGTTTTAGTTGCGACATATTCAAATGGTTGCCGCTCGAAAACGAAGAGGGGAAAGGACTTTTCAGGGTTTGTTAAGGAGAAAGTCCTCTATCTTTTTATTTTTTTAAAAAAAAATCCCTTTTTAAGCTGTTGAGATATTCGAATTTGAAACTTTGAACCTTTTTCTTAACAATATGAAATAATTAAAAAAATATATGGGTTTCGTGGGCGAAGGTTTGATTCGGGAATCGATTAATAAAGCGTCTAAATTTTGGACGACATCTCCGACGGCCCATTTGCGAGAGCGGAGTAGAATCTTGGCGATGGGCGGCGCCACGTGCATTTTGTTGGCAAACGCCTCGGCGCTCTCGTTCAGAAATTTTTCCACTTTGTCCGTCGATAGGCACTCGAAATCAAAATGGTCGAAATCCGCTATGTTGTTTTCCGCATTTACTTCTATTTCGCATTCGTTGTTGTAATTATCGTCAACGTCATCCATACTGTACTCGTCGTCGGATTGCATTTCAAAGCTGGATTCATCGTCTGACATTTTTCGATTGTTGTTGTTGTTGAAGCAAATGAGCTGAATGATGATTGTTAAAATCTTTGGTGGTTTTATACGTCAATCAAATGGTCACGTCGTAACTTCGTCTTAAGCTTGGTTCACACCTACGGATATGCTGCGGAATTGTGGTCACCTATCTCACTGTGTGGCTGTGCTGTTAGGCACTCTCCACCGGTAACCGGTAACCGGATGCCCCTAAGGACTTGGTCGTCGTGGATCAGTCGGCTCGCTCTTTGAAATTATCGTGGACGAGGCCGTTCGAAGGAAACAACCAAATCACCCATTTTATCTTGACCATCAAAGCAGCTACAGGTAGAGCGACCCGAGTGTTTGACCTGTTTGGCTTTAATCGATTTACTACGAACCGTCGTGTCGTGTTGTGTCGTGTCTCTGCTGGAGACAAGCATATTCGTCATGTGTTAATAAATAAGTGAGATCGTCATAAGATTCCTAAGATTGATAATTAAGAATAATGTTACATGTGACTTTAATTAATTCTGCCCTTTAATTTCTCTGCCCCTGTCTTCGTGCTTTCAATTTGGGTTTAGTTTTGCTGTGGTTGGCACATTTAGTTTATGGTAAAGTGTATTTTTATTTTATAAGTTAAGTTATATCCTTCTAAACTCAAGGGCGAGATTACGGCAGCTTATTTGTCACCGTTTTCTTTCTTTTACAGTCAAGTGTGGAAGCCTTGCTGCGATCCGGGTTTTTATCCACTTAATTTCTAATAAATTAAGCAAAAACCGCAGGTGAATGCTATAAAAGACTTACAATCGGCGGCCAAAAATTATCTAGGGTTAATTTTATGAAAAAGAAATAAAAAGACAGTTTTCAGTATAAAAATCACAATATATGTTTATTCGGTTTTAATTACAATGACTAGTAATGAAAATATCACGAATGCGACAAGTCGCGAAGTAAAATGAGCGGGAACAATGGAAGGGCTTGCAACGACTGTTGCAAGCTACAAAGCGCGGCGAATGCGCTTGACAACACAAGTTGTTAGGAAAATGGCTTCCGCTATTTTCCTCTCGTCACTCACACGTACGATGATCCTGGGATGACGGTTCACGGCGAGTCTTCCACACGAAGTACGACGGCACGGGGCAGTGGTTCACGTTCGGGCAGGCGTCCGTTCACGTCCGATGGCGGTGGCAACAGTTCGCGCTGCTGCGACGGCGATGGTTCACGCGACACGGGAACTTCTCTTCTCGATTGCTGGAATTAGCTACGGCTAATTCAACCAGAATTGCTGGCTTCGTAAATCGTTACAAAGCAAGCTGGTGAAACTGAAGAACACGAGTCCACTATCAATACTAATTCAGAGGAAAGAGCAGTGATGTTTGTGGTTGTGTGTTTATTTTCAGAGTCCCGATTGAAGCGAGGGCGCGAACCCGGCATGCTTTAATATTGCGCAGAAAATCTGCGCAATTAGCTCAAATCGGTGCAACTAGTGGTTATTACACCATATTGCACCATAACGGTTAATAACCGTCTTCACCCCCGGACAACCTGGGGTGATATGTGCCTAGAGAGGATTTCTCCCCTTGGTCACATGATCTGACTTTGGCGTGTGCCACAGTCAAATTAATTAGAAGACAATTAATTTTATCTTCTAAGTTGGTGAATATTTTGAGATCACCACAGCCTCTTCTTCCGTTTCCATGGTTAAATTGTTTATTTATTACAGTAATTTCTAACTTGGAGTTTATTCTTCACATCACTTCATACTTCTTCAGTGTTTTGGAATCATACTTATTGTTGATCATGTGGTACATTATGATTGTTTTGGAGTTGTATTCTCACTTCAGATTAAACGTTCTTTGGAGTAGCACTCGGGTTGTCTTTCTTCCCGAGGCTGGCTAATTCTGGCTAATTCTTCATCGAACATAGCACGCCCATACACAAAGCAACATGAAAGCTTTCAGCAGCCAAAAACATTGGACCCCAAATGATCCAAAAAAATAAATATTGCCAGGAACGAACTAAACTCCTAGCAAAGCCAACCGATTTATGACCTTTCCATAGACCTGACCGACAAAATTTTGCACACATCAGTGTTGCAACTATCAATCAAAATTAAAGCGTTTGAAAGGGCTGCATTAGCATCGCTGACACCAAGAAGGGAGTCATGGCTGCAGGACACAGTCGTAGACTTCTGTTTAGGAATACTAAGATATTCACATTTCCATCAACCCTGGTACAGTTGTTGATGTCCCAAAATCGTCAGGGATCTTGGGACTGGTTGAAGAACTCAGATGATAACACAGAAGCTTCATCATAAAATATGGTGTCACATGCATGGTTTCTACCCACTTTTTTATTTTTGAATTTTTTCCACTTTTTATTTTAATTTCTATTTACTTTCATTTCAACCTCAGGTTGGATCATTAGTAATGATCATTAGTAATGATCCAACCTGAGGTTGAAATCTGAGTTTGTTACAATTCTTTTTACCTCATGTAATCTAATTGAATTGTTCCACTGAGTAAACACTCAGTCATTTTGGATCAGAGGAATTCCCACTGCTTCACTCATTTATTCATTCATTCGAGCAGACTAAATTCCGGAACTCCGTTGTCCGGGTTACATCAATTGTCATCAAAAACCAATTAACAATCATTGCAATCAACAATATCTCGAGCCACACATTATTTACATAATCAATTTAAAGGTAATCATTGCGAAACACTGCATTCCTCCCCAGTTACAAACTTGTTTGTAATTCTAACATTTCAATTTTTTTGTTTCTTAAAAATTAATAAATATTGTAATTTCAAATATCTTAAATTAACCCGTGATTCTGCTTATTGTTTGTTCTTGTCAGCCATTCTGCGTAACAACAGTCGCGTCCGGTCAGCATCTTCTTTGCTGTAAAGCTGGGTTGGTTTAGCATTGGTTTTCCTTGTGGGTGCACCAGTACGAGACGCATCTCTTGCTGGGAGGTTCGTCGCTGTACTTGGGCCAGGCTGGTTTGGGTCCGTCACGGGCTCCAAATGGACCATTTCCGCCACTTTCAGCCCTCGTTTTGGCGGTGTGGCCGGTGGCAAATTGTGGTAATTTGGCATCACCGTGTCACTCTCTTCATCCTCCTCCCCCGACGACAGCTCTCTATAGTTCACGTCCACATTCCTCGTCGCACGCGTGCGCACTCTCTGAGGTGGGTCGTGAACAATTTGACGTGGTACGTCTGCCTGCTGCTCGTCGACTGTTGTCTGTGGGGTCATCAGGGCTTGTGGCGTTGTGGCATCGGGTATTGGGGCCTGTCCTCCTGCTAACGCAACTGGCGTTGCTGGAGGTGACGGCACAGGTGTTAGCGTCACCACCTGGGGAATTACGACCGTCGGTGTCACCCCCGCTTGTGGAGCCATCTGGGTCGGAGCCACCACGGCCTGTGGTGTCGTCGCTTGGGTGTTTGGCGCTTGGGCAATCCCCCCTGGAGTCGTACCCGTCGTCGGGACCAACTGCTGTCCCTGGCGTCGCCGATTCAAATACTGAGCCGGTGGCTGGGTCTCCGAACTTGGTTCGTCTGGTGGTTCCAACTCTACAACTTTCTCCACGGGAGCTGCGGTGTTCTCCCTCCTTGTGATGAGGTGGTTCACGTGTCGCACCATCGTACGGCCCGACTCTGCATCTTTCAGCACATAAACCAACTCGCCCCGACGTTCCGTCACGGTTCCTGCTTTCCACGGCGGCTTGGTCGCTGGAAACGACCGAAACCAAACCAAATCGCCAACCAAAAATGACCTGAAACGAAAATTAGTTTCGCCGCGCATTGTGCCTAATCTAGGGCGCACTAAATCGATGTGTGTGAACAGCTGCCTCCCCAGAAAGTTCATGGCGGGTGTCTCGTTGTTCCTACTCTTGAAATTTGCGTGTTGAAACAGTATCAACCGCAAGAGTCTCAGTCCCAGGTCTCCCTGGGTGAATTTAGCCAGCTTATCTTTGACCCACCGGACAGCCTGCTTCGCTGTGCCATTAGATTGTGGATGGTACGGCGGGGAAAAGATGTGTTCAATACCATTTTTTTCCAAAAATGATGCGAACTCTCTGGAACTGAACTGGGGGCCATTGTCACTCACTAACAGGTGTGGCAACCCAAAAGAGCTAAAGATACGTCGCAACACCAAAATTGTCGATGCCGACGTTGCCACAGTCACCACTCGCGCCTCCACCCACCCAGAAAATGCGTCTACAACTACCAGCACCATCTTTTTCTGGATGGGTCCGGCGTAGTCAATATGAATGCGCGCCCACGGTTCCTCCGCGCGCGGCCACGAAATAGAAACTGCCCTCGCCGGCAGGACTCTATTCTGGGCGCACACGGCGCAAGCTTGCACAAAAGTCACAATTTGTGGTGTCATGGCTGGCCACCAAACTACACTTCGGGCCCGCTTCTTCATGGTCACAATTCCGGGGTGACCCTCATGGAGCAGTCGAAGCATCTTCTGCCGCAAGGTTAGCGGCATCACCACCCGGTCGCCCCACATCAACACGCCAGCCACAACGTTAAATTCGTCAAACTTCACCCAAAAGTCCCTCAAATGTTTAATCAAATGGGGATTCCCTGCACGAACCGCTGCCACCACCATTGCCAATTCAGCATCACCGCTCGTAGCCACCGCCACGTCGGCTGCCAACAGGAGTTCCTCTCTCTCCAGCTCAATTAGGAACAGTGGCCACTCTTCGACCTCCTCGCGTGGCCGGCCGACAGGAAATCTGCTAAGGACATCCGCGTTTTGGTTTTGCTCCCCCTTTCTATACACCAGGCTGTAATCATAAGCAGCTAACAGCAGTGCCCAGCGCAACATCCTAGGGCTAATTACAAGCGGAATTGGGCGATCCGGGCCCAGAATGCCCAACAATGGCTTGTGGTCCGTGAAAATGGTAAAATGGCGGCCCATTAAATAAACGTGGAACTTTTTTATGGCGAACACCACCGCCAATGCCTCCTTATCGATTTGGGCATAGTTGACTTCAGCTTTAGTCAACGAGCGAGAAGCGTAAGCGACCGGCATTTCGCACTCTCGCTGCCCCACATGGGCCAAAACCGCCCCTACGCCATAAGGTGAAGCGTCGGTCGCAACCGTTAAAGGTCGCACCAAATCATAAAAGGTAAGGACCGGAGCTCTCGTCAGCGCCCGTTTGATTTTGTCGAATGCCTCCTGTCTACGCTGGTTCCAGGTCCACACAGCGTCCGTACACAACAACTCATAGAGTGGCGCCGCGTGGTCCGCCAATTTGGACACAAACACGGCGTAAAAGGCCACCATGCCGAGGAAAGTGCGCAGCTGCTTCACGTCCTGCGGTGGGGGAATCGCCACCACCGCCTCAATCTTTGATGTTATGGGTTCCACACCGCGCTCACTAACTGTAAAACCCAAAAAATCCACCCTCTGCTTACAAAACTCGCACTTCTCCAGGGCAAGACGTAAACCCTTGCTAGCCAACCGTTTAAACACTTCTTCTAATATCTCAAAGTGCTCCTCAAGAGTCCAAGTAGCGACAAGTATGTCGTCCAAATAAATAAAAATATGGACTATGCCGTCCAACACCAACACAATTATTCGCTGGAACTTCCCGGCGGATGGCATCGTCCCAAAAGGCAAACGGGTGACCGCCATCACCCCTTTCTCAGTGCTGACCGCGGCTATCTCCGCCGACCGGGCA
The DNA here is from genome assembly GCA_949358305.1 of Strigamia acuminata. NCBI lineage: Eukaryota > Metazoa > Arthropoda > Chilopoda > Geophilomorpha > Linotaeniidae > Strigamia > Strigamia acuminata. Next base: position 43,926,974 of record OX442314.1, read on the forward strand.
GATAAGAGTATTTGCTGGTACGCATGTCGCATGTCCAACACACTAAAAAACCTAGCTCTCCCGATCGAAGCCAACAAGTCTGAAATTTTAGGTAATGGATAAGGGTCGGGCTGGAGGCTGGAGTTGACCGTTGAGCGGTAGTCGCCACAGAGTCTCACACTCCCATCTTTTTTTACCACCGTCACCAACGGTGTGGCCCACTGTGTGAAAGGGACAGGTTGGAAAACCCCCTCCGCCACCAGGCGATCAATCTCTTTTGCCACTGCAGGTCGCAAGGGCAAGGGGACCGGTCTTGGTCTAAAAAATTTGGGCACAGCATCGGGTCGTAACACGAGCTCCACCGGCTTGCCCGTGTACGTGCCCAGTCCCTTACGGAACACGCCCTTGTGACGGTCCAACAGCGCCTTTAATGTCGCTTCCGCCGACCCCAAAACTGACCCAGTTGTCAACTGTCCCACCAAGTCTCGTTCGAGTCCACCACTGTCATCTCGCGGATTCACCCGCGACGTGCCATACACATTAGGGATAAGGGCGCTGGAGATCGTTTGCCAACCAAACAGGGACACCAGATCTCTTCCAATCAAGCTGGGGCCCAATTTGCCCACAACTATGAAACTCACAAACTTCAACTTCCCTGCGATGGTCAAATGGACTTGCACCACCCCCAACACCTCCACAGGTTGTTGCTGATATGCATAAAGTCTAACTGTAGTCACCTTAATGTCCCGCATGTCAATCAAACCTCTTGTCAATAAGATTGCAATCGTTGACGTTGAGGATGGAAAGCTCGCTCCCCGTATCTAGTAAAAAATCAAAATTAAACGTGTTCACAAGTGCGTGAACCATCAATGGAGGTGGCCGCGCTCGAGAGCTGCCCAACTGGAACAGCGCGTAGTCTTCCTCTTCTTGCTCTTGGATGGCGTTGACGGGGACCCAACGTTGCCGCCAATTTTCCTCTGGAACGCCACCGCCACTCGCACCATCGGTATCCGTCAAAAATGACACCATGGGGCAGGTTTGGTCAGCTTCTCCTCCCGTTCTAACCCAGTTACCAGTCAATCTGCCAGTCGTCTTCGGAATGGGCGCGCCGGATGGCCCAAAAAGGGGGTCGTACGGACAGTCCCTCACAAAGTGGGGGCCGCCGCACCTGAAACACTGCACCGGAGTGCCGTCCCGTTTGAACGGTCGTCCTATTCGTGTCCTCGACGACTCTTGGCGCCCGCGCCAAGGTCGCTGAAAGCCTCTACCTCATCCGCCTCGCCCTGCTGATGTACTCGCTGGCGTTGGCGGGCCAAAAGTTTGACCCCGTCCTCTCTGTCCATTCCGCCGAAAATTTGCCGTGGTCTGCAGCACCGCGGCAGAAGTCGACGGGGCGCTGTCCGAATCGATCACTGGTAATGCCTCATCCTTACTTTCAGCTGCCATATGTGCCATCTCGTGCGCCACCGCACGTTTCGTCACTTCCAGAACGGTCAACGGCATGTTGAGCAAAATTTCGCGCACCAAAACTGGGTTTTTGATGCCGCGTACCACCTGCTCCACTATTGCGTTGTCGGTTTCATCCTTTGTTAAAAAGTTGCATCTCTGCGCCAACACGCGCAAGTCAGCGATGTACGTGTCCACCGACTCTCCTGGCTTGCGTCTCTTCGCCCCAAATCGCTGGCGAGCCATATACGGCGTGTCTACAGTTTTAAAGTGTAAATCGACCGCCTCGACGATCGCCCCCAAGCCGAGCGTCGCTATCTCCTTTGGGTGCAGCAACCTCTTAATTTTATCATACATGGGGGTTCCAACTGTGGTCAGGAGAAGCGCCGCTTGCTTGTCCTTTTCCACGTCGTTCAGTTTCACGTACTGGACCAGCATCTCTTTCCACGTGAGCCATTCCTGCCACGTGGCCCCTTTGAATGGTGGCAGATTCCCCAACATGGGTTGCGCCATCTCGCTTGGTCAAAAATCGACTTGTCACGTGACTTGCCTTCAAAATCCTGTTCGAAATTCGCGTTTTCGAATCGTTCTCGTGATTCGTCCTCGAAATTCGTCTTCAAAATCGCTTTTTCGCCTCGTCCCACTGGCGTGAGGCTTCCCTGCGATGCTACGAAACGTTGTCTCGACGATCGTCGCTCGTCTGCGACTTCCACGGGATCGCCGGGCGAAAATCGACCCAAAACACGGCCGAAAATACACAAAATCGCGATTAATGTCCAATGACTACTCACAGTCTCAGATATTGCGGCGCTCGTCCGCAAATCGTGGATACCATTGAATTGTTCCACTGAATAAACACTCAGTCATTTTGGATCAGAAGAATTCCCACTGCTTCACTCATTTATTCATTCATTCGAGCAGACTAAATTCCGGAACTCCGTTGTCCGGGTTACATCAATTGTCATCAAAAACCAATTAACAATCATTGCAATCAACAATATCTCGAGCCACACATTATTTACATAATCAATTTAAAGGTAATCATTGCGAAACACTGCACTAATCTAGTTTTTTCTCACCCTTAATAGATGCAATCGTGCCAAACGACGTTTGGGATCCCCGGTTTGCGGCCCACACTGCCCGCATTGTTGGTGACAACCAGACCGTCCACAGCCGTCGCCTTTACCTGGTGACACTTGCACGGTGTGCTAAGACCCGCGAGGAGGTGCTTGGTGTGTAGCCGGAGCTGTGTCAAGAGCTCATTGTGGCGCATTGAGAGGTAGGAGTGGAGCCAAACCACATTCTGAGAAGAGAGTTTTGTAAATGTAAATAGTGTTGTCTACCAGCGAGCCGGAATTTCTAACCGCCCGACTTTTAAATTGAACGACACCAACTGAAAGGCGTCCCACGGGGACCTGGAACCATTGTGCGATTGTTATTTAAACCTAATTCCAACTGGTGACAATGATTATAAAATGATGACAATGGTTCTTCCCGATTCCAGCGGTAGACCATTGGATGTTTTACATCTTTGATTTTGGCCGGAACCCAGCGGAAATTGTGCTGTATGATCAGTCTTCACCCATTACAGGACTGGATGGGACATACTGGAACAATATTCACACTAATTCTCTTTTGCTATTCTTCTATAAGCTGATACTCTAGTTAAGATTTGATCATTTAGGAGTTGTGCTATTTGTCATTTGTAAGTTGAGTTTATTTTGTGTTAAGAATGTGTTTGTTGAATAATGTACAACTTAGTATGTATAGATTACAATTTACAAATTATGTAAATAGAATTAAGTTCAAGCATGCTGTATAACTTCAGACAATCATTTGAGGATTGTCTGGCTCTGTAAAATTATAGCGATATGTTGTTGTTGCAGATATTTCTGTATGAATTTTCCAATTTAAATAGAGATTACATTTAATGAAGAGTCATTCTTGAGTACCCAATTACAAGTTAGGTGAGTTAACCAAAACCCATAAACTACATAACAGTATAGCTTAGTGTTGTTTTAGGACAAGCTAACCTAAAACTAAAAGCACACCAACCCGTGAACATGGCGCAGGCAGAGAAACAGGCACAGGCGTAATGTGAATCAAATTCATTTTGAGCAACTGTGAAAAAAGTGTTTTTTTGTGCATCAAATATTCGCAAAAAAATTTGCAAAATCCAGGCGCCATGTATGACTTTAGGAAAGCTAAAAGTACTATTCGTGTAATGAAGCTGTGCAAAAATCTTTAGCTGATTATTCTATTAATTTCCATTTATTATTGCTTTTCCATTGAACAACGATGTAGATTATGACTTAATTGCATACGTACAACTCAGGACAAGAATAATATCTCAGCTGCAAACATTCTGGATGATACCGGCGATTGATGGTTGTGCTGAGGTCTATTCAACTGAGAGTATAGTTAGTCCACAATTTTCCGCGACTAATATCATTGTATCAACTACGTCCCAGAAAAACCTAGTGAAAAAAGATGGGCTTACAATACAAATGAAACTGTAAATGCCACATTCATGTCGGTATGTGGGCTTCCAATGCAAAGTCAGGTGTGAAAACCGAGGGTTTTACTCAAGTATTATTTTATTACTGTTCAATTTGTCATTTTATTACCATTTAATTCATTCAAGTTCAATTTTGATATTTTGTCATTTTGTATTTTATCTGGTGTTTATTATTTGCATTTATCTCCACTTTAAACTTCACCTATTTACTTAATTGTAATCCCCACCTTCTCACCCTATAACTTCACTTCTTAAACTTCCACTTGAACTTTCTTGGAATCAGCTAATTGAGGTCAATTAATTCCGCTCTCCAATCAGAGAGCTCCACATACCCTTTTCCCCCCTTTTCTCTAGTCTAAGAATAAAATCCCCAGTGTTCTTTTTAACAACTCAAAAGAAGGTCTCCTTTTATTTTCATCTACACATCTACATTTCAAACCAAGGACTTTTAGTCAAAATTAAGAGTGTGCATTTCACATCAGGTAAATGCCATATCTGTGGAAAAATATGGGCTTATAATACATATGTACAGGAAAGCATTCAAATCAGACACCACCAGAGCTCTCTTCTGGTTTCACCGAGACAATGTGCTCAGTTTATCCAGGGGTGACCACGTGGAGGTAGAGAGTTGGATTTTACACCCCCTAAACACACATTTCTTCTCCAATCTTCTGAATTGTACAATCAATGTAATGTTGAGACCATTTGTACTACAAATGAGAGCGTGTTAATTAATGCAATAATACGAGTCAATTTGGGCAATTAAAAACAAAAATATGGGTTGTTGTTCACATCTGCCCCAATGTTTGCCATTGTTAGGTTGCCTTGATTTCATTTGTTTGTGTTGTCTGTGGTTGTTTTCGGTTCGGTTAGGTCAGGTTAGGTCCGGTTAGGTTAGGTTAGGACCTAGGTTAGGTCTAAACCTAACCTAACCTGACCTAACTTAACCGAAAACAACCACACACAACACAAACATATGAAATCAAGGCAACCTAACCTAACCTAACAATGGCAAACATTGGGGCAAATGTGAACAACAACCAAAATATGACCACCCTTTTTAAAACAATGATAAAAGAAATTTACGTCAAAATTACATTTCTTAAAACCACTGAGAAAACAAGTTGGGACTAATTAGAAAATGGCGGCCATTAATACGGAAAAAAGAAACGGTATTTCATTTCATAGTTGGACGACAATTAATTTCGTTTCTGCCAAAACAAATGACCTGATAGGTCTGTTCAAAACACGTTCAATTCAAGTTGAAGTATATTTTCCGTCGGATATAACCAAATTCGAAGTAGACTGACGCTCGAAGCTTTCTCGGCTTCCAAAATCTGCAAGCAATGTGACTACGGGGTTCACACAATAAATTAACGAACTAGTTGATTGAGGCAGAACGAATCTTTAAGCTGAACTACGTAAGGTGGCCGAGAAGAAGCGATTGATCTACTTGACTCGACGTTATTAATGTCTGTTCAAAATAAAATAAAAATAATAATAAAATAAACATTTCAAATTATGTATGCGATTGGCAAAATCATATTTTGTTGTTACGGCATTAAGATCTTCAGGAGTTAGTAAAGGTCGCCATGGTGATGACTACACAAAATGGCGGCTTGAAATGGACAGAGACGACATGGATGCACAAGTTAAACGAATTTAAATGATTATCCAACCAAACTGCTCACATTTTATATTCCATCCACAGATTCGGGCGGCCGTGTGCTGTATCGACAGAGACCGGTGGCGACGGCGGGAAAGCGAGCGCGACAAACGCGAAAAACAACGTAACTTCCAGGAAAACCAATGGAAAAAACGCATTTTGGAATCGTCCTTCGACGGCGACCACCACGAAATCATCCAAATATTCAAAGAAGTCATTCCCCACAACTACCAAAAATAATTCGCTAATTTTTCTCTCTAATTCTCAGTTGGCAGAGCGCGATTCGCGCGAAGGTCTCTCGGACGACGAAGTCTCGCGACTCATCAAACGACGGCGACAGAACGAACTCGTCAACTGCCGCGACCCGAACGGCAACACTCCCATATCGGAAGCCGCCGGTTAAAAACAACCACCTAATAAATTATATTTTACAATATTTTACAATATTTTACAATATTTCCGTTAAGAAAGCCGGCGGAAGTGCGCAAACGGTCGATTTGTTGATCCAGAAGGGCGCAGACCCGAACATCCGCGGCGGATTCAAGCGTAGTCCGCTGTACAGGGCGGCGTTCGCCGGCCACTTGGACGTGTGCCAGGTGCTGCTGCGCAACGGCGCCGACCCGCGGCTGTACGCGGACGACGGTCAGACGCCGTTGATGGTGTCGTCGTTGCCGTCGATCCAGGCGCTGCTGCGCTCGTGGGATTTGTCGGTGACGGACTCGATGTTGGAGACGATCGCCGTGGCCAAGTCGTTGAGCGAGACGCGCAAGAAGCAGGTGAAGGAGGACGAGGCGGAGACGTTGAGGGTGGCGTATGTTGCGGCGCAGATCGAGTGGGAGAAGCGTTGTAAACTGGTGGGTGTGTTTGTTGGTTTGGAGGGATTGATAAAGGTCAATTTTTTTTTCTTATTTGTTAGTTGGTTGTTGCGCAAGGGAATTTGATGGAGTTGACGGAGAGTGAGGAGTCGGGGGGTCCTAGCGACGCTTTGGATACGACTGAAGCAGTTCAGGTGTTGTTATGTGACGGTTATAAAACCGTATTAGCCAATGTTCACACTAGATGGCGCTGTTTATCTAACGCGCGCAGTTTAAACTCGATAAAGTTACGAGTTATATTAATAAATTAATATAAACATTGTGAATAAAATATACAGTATTTTATTCAACTCCACAAAGTATTATTTACTTGAGATATTGATTCTATCGAATCAATATCCTATTTTACTTACCTGTTGAAGAGAACCAATCGGACTCTTCTGGACCCAGTTCAATATTAGGTCCGGACTAGTGATCCACGAATCCATGGATTCTGACGTCTGATTGGCTATCGCTAATCTAATTGTTCTCTAGAACTATATAAGCTCTGGTTTTCACCAGCGAAAGCCCCTTGGCTTGTTTTCTGTATGTTTGTATGTATTGTTGGTTATCGTTTGATTTCTCTCTTTCTTATCGACACATCGGGCCCCCTCGTTGTCTCAGTCAATATGTATTCAATACTATTGTGCTATTCTTCGTTGTAGCGTCATTTCGGGAAGACTAACTCCGGTAACCAAATGGTCCCGTAGCGTTAGCCGGCTGTTCTAAGGGACAGTAGGATTTCGTACGGTGACTTAATATGTCGCTCATGCACGGGATTGATTAACACCGTTAAACAAATATCAAAATTTATGATCGGTGATAGTCGCATCTATTTGCGAGATTCTCCGATCATAGGTCAGATGCTCTGCCAGAGCACATATACGGGAAGTCGAACCCGTCAAACAAATATGGGCAAACTATTTTCCCAGGGTTCCGATGCAGTGCATTGGCCCTTCCGTTAAGTGGACGAGACTTGTCCGAGGTCGGTAAAAGCCCTATTCACAGGCGACGCACCGGGTTGGTGGCCCGTGAGCAATTGCATTCATACCTTGCGCTAAACAAACACTCGGGTATTGGTAATGCCGATCTGGTAGTCCCCCAGGAACTGTTTAACCAGTGGTTGGTACCACTGAAAGCGACTCGTCGCAGAAAACAAATACCCGGCGCCTGATCACGAGATCTTGTCGTCGTAAGGCATGCTGGCGGATGGAGCTTCAACAACTCCCGCGATGGTCCCCTCGACTGTCGTGACTGTCCCCGCCCATAGAATAACAATATAACAATTCATTTGTTATATTACACTAATAATGTTTTGATGATTTGAATACGGAATATTCTAATGAATATTCCCGACCAAATACGAAGGATTCTTCGTATTAATAGATATCCGAGCTGCGGGACCGAATACGTCTCCGTAGCGCTAACTGTGACGATGCCGCAAAGTCAGCCGCACCACTCGAACAGCATCGCCCGGATCCTCAACCAGTGTAGCCGCCGTTACACTTATCCAGAACCCCAACCCAGTTGTAATGTTAATAAACATGTAATTATATCACACAAAATCGTAAGTTGTTATATTTGATCACATATTCACGTTGTACAGACTTCCGTAGCTTATCTCGGTTAGGTTATTTCTAGTTGTAGAAATGTCTTGTCTAAACCGATTTATCTCTTGTAATGGCTAATTATTCAGCCAAAAGTAGAATCGTCACAGTTATAAGTGTGCATCTTTGATGTATCTTTGATGCATCTTTGATTTTTCATGTGCAAGAAAAAGAATGCATTTTTCATGTGCAAGAAAAATAATGCATTTTTCAAGTGCAAGAAAAAGAATGCCTTTTTCATGTGCAAGAAAAAGAATGCATTTTTCATGTGCAAGAAAAAGAATGCATTTTTCATGTGCAAGAAAAAGAATGCATTTTTCAAGTGCAAGAAAAAGAATGCCTTTTTCATGTGCAAGAAAAAGAATGCATTTTTCATGTGCAAGAAAAAGAATGCATTTTTCATGTGCAAGAAAAAGAATGCATTTTTCATGTGCAAGAAAAAGAATGCATTTTTCATGTGCAAGAAAAAGAATGCATTTTTCATGTGCAAGAAAAAGAATGCATTTTTCATGTGCAAGAAAAAGAATGCATTTTTCATGTGCAAGAAAAAGAATGCATTTTTCAAGTGCAAGAAAAAGAATGCCTTTTTCATGTGCAAGAAAAAGAATGCATTTTTCATGTGCAAGAAAAAGAATGCATTTTTCATGTGCAAGAAAAAGAATGCATTTTTCATGTGCAAGAAAAAGAATGCATTTTTCATGTGCAAGAAAAAGAATGCATTTTTCATGTGCAAGAAAAAAAATGCATTTTTCATGTGCAAGAAAAAGAATGCATTTTTCATGTGCAAGAAAAAGAATGCATTTTTCAAGTGCAAGAAAAAGAATGCATTTTTCATGTGCAAGAAAAAGAATGCATTTTTCATGTGCAAGAAAAAAAATGCATTTTTCATGTGCAAGAAAAAGAATGCATTTTTCACGTGCAAGAATGTGCAGGAATGGGCAAAAATGCATTTTTCACGTGAAAGAATGTGCAGGAATGGGCAAAAATGCATTTTTCACGTGCAAGAATGTGCAGGAATGGGCAAAAATGCATTTTTCACGTGCAAGAATGTGCAGGAATGGGCAAAAATGCATTTTTCACGTGCAAGAATGTGCAGGAATGGGCAAAAATGCATTTTTCACGTGCAAGAATGTGCAGGAATGGGCAAAAATGCATTTTTTACGTGCAAGAATGTGCAGGAATGGGCAAAAATGCATTTTTTACGTGCAAGAATGTGCAGGAATGGGCAAAAATGCATTTTTCACATTCAAAATTTATTTTTGTTGCATTTTTTACATCCAAAATGAATTTTTTGCATGCATTTTTCACATCCAAAATGCATTTTTCAGGTCCAAAATGCATTTTACAAATATAAAAATGGACAAGAATGCATTTTTGGATGTAAACATGTGTTTTACGCATGCAGAAGTGTAGAAATATTTTTTTTGTTATTTTTCGGATGGACAAATATCCTTTTGTATGAAAAATAATGCAAATTTTATGTAGAAAATAAACTCCTACTTATTTCTTCATTTCAAGAGTCTGAAAGCTGCTGAAATTCGGGAACAAATTTCCCGGTTCCGAATGGATGAATTGCATCGGAAATTCTCAGCATTAGCCATCCGGATTCCCGACGTTGATGGTAAAACCACGACAGTAGACTTGTGAAAAAAAATTGTACTAGAATCAGAACAAAACGTTTTCCAGGCGCAAACACCGTTGAAAACAGCAAAATAATCCTATTCAGAAATTTAAACGATGAATTATTAAGGGACATTGACGGCAGCATTGAAACCAGTAACAAGTACTCCCAAAATCACGACAATTAAAAGAAAAAAAAAGAACAACAGCATCAATTTGGTAGGTGGCCATTGGTGATCGACAGCACCGACCAAACGGCCATTTTCCTTCGCTACTGCGACACGAATTTCCTGGATTCGTTTCACCCGCGAAACATGGAAGCCGAAAGTATCCGCAAAGCCATAATCGGTGGAATTAGGCAATACATCGTCTCGTATTTGTGTTTGAAATTTAAAATCTAAATCTTTAAAATTTAAAATTGGACAGTCAGGTATGGGAAACCGGTCGTGGTGGATTTGCAAGGCGCGGACATGTTTGACGCCGTTTGCTGCAAGTTTGGCGATGTTTTACCCAATCTTATGGATTTGTTACTGTCGAAAGAGATTTTGAGAAACGAAACGTAAATCTTTTTAGTAAAAAAACAAACAGTAGTCCTTGTGCCGCAACGTCGAACCACAGACCTAAACATACTAGACTGCGAACTGAGGGATTATGTGTAATAAGCGTATGCTTACAGCTTGTGGCAACACTAAATTCTTTTTCACTTCCTGTCAATGCTACGGCTGCCTGAAATCAGCATACAAACAAAATTTCCGAACGATCGTTAGCAAATATTGCATTCAAAATTGCCTCTTCGTCTCACAAGCTGGGCGTCATTTGCAGTGTGCAGTCCAGTAGTATTTAGGTCTGTGGTAAAACTACGTCAAATTTGTGTTTACAGTCGAAACTCTTTATAACGAATCGCAAGGGACCGAACAAATTGATTCGTTAAAATAAATTAGCTGAAAAAAATAAAATTTCATCATAAAACAACATTATTTATTCATAAAATCATGTTAATTTTATCCCGATTCTTACAAACTGTTGAAATTGTAAAACGGACAAATTAAACTCAACTGCTACAATTGATAGCTTCTTGCCATTGTTAATGGCATTAAAAATGTTCAACTTGTCCTAAATCAAAATTTATTTTCATTTGGCAGCCATTTTAAAACAAAAAATTTTTCATTTTTTCTAAATGTGTTCCTAACATGGGCATAGGATGTTGTGAGTCATGTGATCAGTTTTGAAAATTCGTTATAACAAAGGCTTGTTGGTATTACAGTGTACGTGAAGACTTGTTTGTTATAACGAATAATTCGTTATACAGTGTAGGCTGCGTAGCCCGGACATAGGACAGGACCCAAAACTTGTCCGGTCTAGGGAATGTCCGGATGAGAGAGGAGATTTAATATTGCTGGGTATTGGGCGGGACCAAATCAGGCCCTCCATACTGTCCGGACCACACAGCTGTCCGGTCGGTGCTATGTCCGGGCTAAGCAGCCTACACTGTATTGAAATTCGTTATAACGAAAATATTTAACATGGTGTTCTGTGGCTGGCCAACCAAGTCATTCATAACAATTCGTTATATCGATATTTCGTTACATCGCGATTCGTTATAAAGAGTTTCGACTGTATTGCGTTGTTTGTCAATATTAGATACATGCGACTGGTAATTGCGACCGACGGCCATGAATACGATCGGGCTAATTTCACCGAAGAACGGATGAAGAATTTCAAGTTGATTTTGTTGACTAAACTGGAGAGACCACCTTTGGAGTTGGTCAGAAAGATGTTTGTTATGCGAGTTAAAGCTGCTTCACTCATTTCTACAACTAGGTATAGGAAATTCCAGCACACTTTTTAATTCACAAGTCGACTGGAATGCGAAAAAAAAATTAATTTCAATTGTTTTTGTTACAGTTTTTCAGAGTTTTAAAAGCAAATACAAACCTCGATTTTTACAATTTAATACATTTAATAAAAATATTTTCATTGTTTCACTCTCACTCCATTATTAGTCTGCTCAAATTGTTGTCACTTTTTGTCTCTTTCTGGATACATCTCGCACTAACTGGATCAAAAATTCTACTCCAGACTGAAGAAAGCAATAATCTTTGTCACTAACAAGTAAATATATTTATTTATTTAATAAATTAATTTATTTATTTAGACTTTGGATTGTTTATTAAACAGCCGTGTTGTTAGTTTGACAATGAAGACACTGCGTTTACCGTGGCCAAAAATAGGCCTAATCGTGCTAATGACGACATTAACGACCCTTTTAATTCTCTTCTACGTGACGGCCTCGTGGAATTTGCACATACCGCAACCGCAAACCGACACGACACCGACACCAATCGCCGACGTCGGGATTTACCCGTGGATAGTCAAACCAAGCGGCGTAGTGCTTCCTATGGCGCTCCCACCGACCCCGCACGACTACAACTACATTTTAAACCCGACGACATGCGAGAGCTTCGACCAAAATGCGCCCAGCGTGTTGATCTTCATCGCATCGCACATTGACAACCACGATCGTCGCGATCTCATCCGAATCACGTGGGGTCTGCGCATCATGCAAACCTCGCTCAACTTCCGCGTCATCTTTCTGCTCGGCCAATCGCAATACATTTACACGCAGCGACTCGTCGAAAGGGAACATCGCCTTTACGGCGACATTTTGCAGGAGGATTTTGACGAAAAGAGGAATAATTTGGGCCTCAAGACGGTGATGGGACTGAAATGGTCGTCCGAGCAGTGTCGCCAGGCCGATTATGTCATGAAATGCGACGACGACCTCTTTGTGCACGTGCCCAACTTGTTTGAAATGTTGGCTACGGTGGCCGCGAGTCGCCAGTCACCTTTCATCGTTTGCGACGTGAATCGTTTGCCGATAATTAAGAGGAGGGGTAAATCCAAGGACATAATTTCGTCCGACATTCTGCCAGGGTTTTATTACCCAGACTACTGCGCGGGGTTTGCTTACGTCATGTCATTGGATGCGGCGGGCGAGTTGTACAATGTGTCTTTGCAGACTCCGTACTTTTTTATTGAAGATGTGTTCATTACGGGGTTTTGCAGGTCTAGGACAGACGTCGCCTTGGTCGCACACGGTGCTATTACTTTGCATCCGCGGATAAAGCTCTTAGAGACGAGCTGTCAATTTACACATGGGAGAATTACGTCGCACGAAATGTTGCTCGAAAGAGAATTAATGAGGTTTTGGGAGCGGTTGAACACTCAACCGACCGCTTGTAAGCAATAAATGTTCAGTTTTGAAGCATGCAGCATTCATTGTATTTCAATTAATAATTCACTTATTTATTTAGAACATCTGACGACAATTTTAAAAATGACTAACACCATGTTCATGCCATGGTTTTCGATCTAGATTCAATGGCCTAAGTGAAACAACAAGGGTGGATTCAGAGCATTTTTTTGTGTCGACAAAACGACTGACGACGTTAATGGTCGGACCTCTTCCTGTAGAATTCAGTGTAGAATTCAGTGTAGAATTCTGTATAAAATTCAAAAAATGTTCAGGCGCACCGGACACTTCTTTTGTGGATATGTGGGGGGGGGGGGGGGGGACTAATTCACAAAATCGCCTGCCCATGGAAAAAAACCTCTGGATTTGCCCTTGCCCAACGACTCTATAGAGTCGTTGGGCAATCATGATGTAATGCCCTTTGGCTCCAGCCACAATAATGTGACATTTTTTGAAATTGCATTGTGCATGGTTTTTCTCATAGAGGGGGGAGGGGGCAACAATTGTTTTAAAATACAGAAAAATGTCTAATTATACATGTTGTGTCGCCTTGTGTTCCTCAAGAAGCAAAAGAGAAAAGATTAATTCCATTAAATTTCCAAAGAATCAGAGATTAATAAACAAGTGGAAATTAAAAATTGGCCGTGGTTCACAATTTCAAGTCACAAAAAACAGTCGAATCTGTTCCCTCCACTTCATGACAGGGAAAAGAATTTATGATCCGGAAAATCGTGATTACATTCCATCCATATTTCCATTTGGAATTCCATTTTGAATTTGCAAAAAAAAAAATTATTCTGTCATTATTGCAGACGATAAATCTGCAAATGCATCAAATCTGAAGGTAATTTTTAAAATCGTATCACCTGACTTCATTTCTCCAAAAGTCTATTTGACGATTTGACTGAGTGGAAATTGACTCTGCAGGCTCAACGCTCTTACTTTGTCTTCGCAGTTACATCAGGCCTTCCTAGTGTAGACCATGGACCACGGCAGTCATGGGCCGCATGTTCTGCGAGGTCGGTTTCTTCTTCACCTGCCATGTCTCTAGAACGTAGCCAAAACTAGACGCTCAGGTCCTGGTGGATGGGAAAAGTTTGACCATGTACAAGTGTGTCATCCTCCTTTTAGCATTTGTCTTTAAACAAGTATTAGCTGCATGCAGAAAAGTTCATTGCAATGACTGCACCACCCCAAAAACTAACTGACTGAGTGCTGCAGGTAAGAATAATGCTCTGACCAGCTGCCCCTGCTCGCTGAACACTTACTTGCAGCGCAAGACCATCGAGAATTTCAAGTAACTTTATTCAATGTTCCATTCTTATTTAATTAACAACGTTGTTTATCGCAACAGAACGAATCTTTAAGCAGACGGTGGCCCAGATGAGACAACTCAACGTCATCAACTCAAAAATAAATAAAATTATCATTACGATAGTCAATACGATTATTACGAATAATTTAAAACGATGTCCACTCTTTTAAAGTTAAAAATCATGTTATTTTATTTTTAAGTTTTAAAAAAAATCATTTGAATTTTTTACACCACATTCCACGCATATAGTCGACAGCACATTGCTGCAGAAATGTGCTGTAAGATTTGTAGTTGGTTAATCATGGTTTGTATTGATTGTATCCAAAGTTTGGATTTCTACACCTATGTATAGGAAATCCTAGCACACTTTTTAATTCACAAGTCCACTGGAATGAGAAAAAAACAAGCAGGGATTTGAAATGCAGGGAAGCATTACATATTAGACTTCTAAACCCTGTCCTTCTGTCCGATTGAAATTCTCTGGAAATATCTGTAATTTCGATTGAAATTCTCTGGAAATATCTGTAATTTCGATTGAAATTCTCTGGAAATATCTGTAATTTCGATTGAAATTCTCTGGAAATATCTGTAATTTCGATTGAAATTCTCTGGAAATATCTGTAATTTCGATTGAAATTCTCTGGAAATATCTGTAATTTTGATTGAAATTCTCTGGAAATATCTGTAATTTCGATTGAAATTCTCTGGAAATATCTGTAATTTCGATTGAAATTCTCTGGAAATATCTTTAATTTCAGGTTTTTTTTTCTAAAGAATTTATATGGAAATTATAGATGTCTCCAGAGAATTTTTGGGGAAATATCTGCAATTTCCTCAGAAATAACATAGAAATTCCCAGAGATTTTCTCTGAAAATGACCATGTGTTTAGGTTTTTTTTTTTTTTTTTTATTGTTTTTTTTTATTTCGTTAAATTGAGATGTTTCGGCCGCATTTGTTTATTAAGTAATTTATTGTTGATTTATTTTTACTGGCATAAAGGCGTCGAACATTTATTTCCGTAACTAAAAATAAATAAATTTATTAATTGTGAAAGTCAACTCAATTTAAATTAAATCGGCCAATATCTGATTCGATTGATTCGATTGTAATAATTACGTATGGTTCAAACAAATAAGATAAATTTTTGCTAATAAAAAGTCAACCGTTAATCCTATCAAAAAGTTATTAGCACCATCCTTTTCAGCGGCAAAAACTACACAGGAAACTTTGTTTAAACATTCTAATTGGTCCTTTTTTCAAAATAATGGGTTTTTCTTGGTCGAATCCAAATTTTTTCAAAAGTTTCCTGTTCGATCGCCCGCTAAGATCGCCCGAATCGGTACTTTTTCACGACCGAATCGTAATAGAAAAAAATACAGGCTCGTGCGCAATTGTCCGCTCTTCAAAATGAACTTGGTTTCAGAATTTTTGGACCTCATTAGGACATAGAAAACATCAAAAAACCCATCGCCACGAACATTTTTTCAAATTTCTCCCTGAATTTCCCATTCGACAGACAGACAGAGCCGTTTCATGAGACTTTCTAAACTTAGAGTTTAGAAGTCTAAAATTAATTTCAATTGTTTTTATTACAGTTTTTCAGAGTTTTAAAAGCAAATACAAACCTGAATTTGTACAATTTAATACATTCAATAAAAATATTTTCATTGTTTCACTCTCGCTCCATTATTAGTCTGCTCAAATTGTTGCCACTTTTTGTCTCTTTCTGGATACATCTCGCACTAACTGGATCAAAAATCCTACTCCAGACCTCAGTAAGCAATAATCTTTGGCACTAAATATATTTATTTATTTATTTATTCAATTTATTTATTTATTTAGACTTTTAATTGTTCGATTGTGTTGTTCATTTGATAATGAAGACACTGCGTTTACCGTGGCCAAAAATAGGCCTAATCGTGCTAACGACGGCATCAACGAACCTTTTAATTCTCTTCTACGTGACGGCCTCGTGGGATTTGCGCAAACCGCAACCGCCAACCGACCCGCAACCGCAAGCCCACCCGAAACCGGCACCTATCCCCGACGTCGTGATTTACCCGTGGATAGTCAAACCAAGCGGCTTAGTGCTTCCTATGACGCTCCCACCGACCCCGCACGACTACAACTACATTTTAAACACGACGGCATGCGAAAGCTTCGACCAAACTGCGCCCAGCGTGTTGATCTTCATCGCATCGCACATCGACAACCACCATCGGCGCAATCTGATCCGAATCACGTGGGGTGTGCGCATCCTGCAAACCATGCTCAACTTCCGTGTCATCTTTCTGCTCGGCCAATCGCAAAATACTTCGACGCAGCGAATCGTCGAAAGGGAACATCGCCTTTACGGCGACATTTTGCAGGAGGATTTCGTCGAAAAGAGGAATAATTTGGGTCTCAAGTCGGTGATGGGGCTGAAATGGTCGTCCGAGCAGTGTCGCCAGGCCGATTATGTCATGAAATGCGACGACGACATCTTTGTGCACGTGCCCAACCTGTTTAAAATGTTGGCTACGGTGGCCGCGAGTCGCCAGTCACCTTTCATCGTTTGCTACGTGATTCGCTTGCCGATAATTAAGAGGAGGGGTAAATCCAAGGACATAGTTTCGTCCGACATTCTGCCCGGCTTTTATTACCCAGACTACTGCTCGGGGTTTGCTTACGTCATGTCGTTGGATGCGGCGGACGAGTTGTACAAAGTGTCTTTGCAGACTCCGTACTTTTTTATTGAAGATGTGTTCATTACGGGTTTTTGCAGGTCTAGGACAGGCATCGCCTTGGTCGCACATACTGCTATTACTTTGATTCCGCGGTTAAAGCCCTTAAAGATGGGGTGTCAATTTGCACGTGGGAGAATTACGTCGCACGAATTGTTGAAAAAGGAATTTATGAGGGTTTGGGAGCGGTTGAACATTCAACCGACCGCTTGTAAGCAATAAATGTTCAGTTTTCATGCATGCAGCATTCATTGTATTTTAATTAAGTATTCACTTATCTATTTAGAACATCTGACGGCAATTTAAAAAATGACTAAAACACACAATGGTCTCACTAACACCATGTTCATGCCAAGTCAACAATTGTTTTAAAATACAGGAAAATGCCTAACCATACATGTTGTGTCGTCTTATGTTCCTCAAGAAGCGGGTAAGAACAATGCTGTGACCAGCTGCCCCTGCTCGCCGATCACTTACTTGCAGCGCAAGACCATCGAGAATTCCAAGTAACTTTATTCAATATTCCATTCTAATTTGAGTTGTGAAGACAACACCAGGAGAGTTGGTCAGTTCTTTTATCATCAATGACTTTTCAATCGCAACAATTAATTCGTTTCCGATGATCGCAAACAATGTTCTCTACGTTCCATTTTATGTTGTCCGTTGGCTTGCATCGGTGCTACCTCCAGAAAAGGCAGAGGACAAAAGAAACAAAGAAGATACCAATATGATCTCATGTGCTGTCAATTTTTTGCAGCTGCACCAGGCTCTGAGCAGAGATTGCCTGTTCGTACTTCTTGAATCCACTCTCGTTTCTTCTGAAAAATCTGATCATTGGATGATGGGAGTAATTTATTTTCATCAAAAACTAATTTCCATCTTTGATTCCCTTCCGTCAAACATTGCTTTAAATCGGAATCAAGATTTTCAACTCTCGGCAGCAATCACCAAAATTTATTAGACTGTTGCTGGCATCATCTGCAATTTAAGTGAGTGGAAGTTTAACGTTGCTCCAGAATGGAGTCACAACTAAACGGGCTGTATGTTTGTCAGGTTATTGTTACATTAATGACTCATGTTGATTTTGAAGTTCCAATTTAGGCAAAAAAAATCCATTTTAAGCATAAAAATTCAATTTAAACAAAAAAATCTCATTTCAGGCCAAAAAATTGATTCTTAGACAAAAAAAAAATAATTTTAGGTTAAAAACTAATTATACAGCCATCTCAATCAAAAGTTGTAAACATAAAAAATTGGTCATTCTACCAGCTTGTTAGGAGAAAGTTAATCAATAATCATCATTGACCTCAACCATGCACATCGTCAAGTGACATTGTAAAACATTCTAGCTTTGGTAGTAAAAACAAGATACTAAATTAAACTTCAAATTTCCTTTAAAAACTACAAATTTCCTTTAAAAACTTCAAATTTCCTTTAAAAACTTCAAATTTCTATTAAAAACTTGAAATTTTGGTCAAAAACCTCCCGGAAGAGCCTGCAATAGGTTCGCAAAATGCATACTTTAATGCCGGAAGAACGGATGAAGAATTTCAAGTTGATTTTGTTGACTAAACTGGAGAGACCGCCTTTGGAGTTAGTCAGAAAGATGTTTGTTATGCGAGTTAAAGCTGCTTCACTCATTTCTACAACTAGGTATAGGAAATCCCAGCACACTTATTTTTAATTCACAAGCCGACTGGAATGAGAAAAAAAAATTAATTTCAATTGTTTTTATTAAAGTTTTTCAGAGTTTTAAAAGCAAATACAAACCTGAATTTGTACAATTTAATACATTCAATAAAAATATTTTCATTGTTTCACTCTCGCTCCATTATTAGTCTGCTCAAATTGTTGCCACTTTTTGTCTCTTTCTGGATACATCTCGCACTAACTGGATCAAAAATCCTACTCCAGACCTCAGTAAGCAATTATCTTTGGCACTAAATATATTTATTTATTTATTTATTTAATTTATTTATTTATTTAGACTTTGGATTGTTTGATTGTGTTGTTCATTTGATAATGAAGACACAGCATTTACCGTGGCCAAAAATAGGCCTAATCGTGCTAACGACGGCATTAACGAACCTTTTAATTCTCTTCTACGTGACGGCCTCGTGGGATTTGCGCAAACCGCAACCGCGAACCGACCCGACACCGACACCGACACCGACACCGACACCGACGCCGACGCCGACGCCGACGCCGACACCGAAAATAATCGCCGACGTCGTGATTTTCCCGTGGATAGTCAAACCAAGCGGCCTAGTGCTTCCTATGACGATCCCACCGACCACGCACGACTACAACAACATTTTCAACACGACGGCATGCGAGACCTTCGACCAAACTGCGCCCAGCGTGTTGATCTTCATTCAATCGCACATCGACAACCACCAACGGCGCAATCTGATCCGAATGACGTGGGGTCTGCGCATCCTGCAAACCATGCTCAACTTCCGTGTCATCTTTCTGCTCGGCCAATCGCAAAACACTTCGACGCAGCAAATCGTCGAAAGGGAACATCGCCTTTACGGCGACATTTTGCAGGAGGATTTCGTCGATAATAGGACAAATTTGGGCCTCAAGTTAATGATGGCGCTGAAATGGTCAACCGAGCAGTGTCGCCATGCCGATTATGTCATGAAATGCGACGACGACATATTTGTGCACGTGCCCAACCTGTTTGAAATGTTGGCTACGGTGGCCGCGAGTCGCCAGTCACCTTTCATCGTTTGCTACGTGCAACGCTTGCCGATAATTCGGAGGAGGGGTAAATCCAAGCACATAATTTCGTCCGCCATTCTGCCCGGCATTTTTTACCCAGACTACTGCGCGGGGTTTGCTTACGTCATGTCGTTTGATGCGGCGGACGAGTTGTACAATGTGTCTTTGCATACCCCGTACTTTTCTTTTGAAGATGTGTTCATTACGGGGTTTTGCAGGTCTAGGACAGATGTCGCGTTGGTCGCAAGTGGTCATATTAATTTGTATCCGTTTTTGAAGCCCGAAGAGACGAGGTGTCAATTTGCACGTGGGAGAATTACGTCCAACGAATTGTCGATAAATGAATTTATGAGGGTTTGGGAGCAGTTGAACACTCAACCGACCGCTTGTAAGCAATAAATGTTCAGTTTTCATGCATGCAGCATTCATTGTATTTTAATTAAATATTCACTTATTTATTTATTTAGAACATCTGACGGCAATTTAAAAAATGACTAAAACACACAATGGTCTCACTGACACCATGTTCATGCCAAGGTTTTCGATCTAGATTCAATGAACTAGGTGAAACAACAAGGGCGGATTCAGAGCAATTTTTTGAAGCCGATCGTTGTGTCGACAAAACGACTGACGACGTAATGATCGGACCTCTTTGTGTAGAATTCAGTGTAGAATTCTGTATAAAATTCAAAAAATGTTCAGGTGCTTTGCGCCAACACCGGCCACTTTTTTTGTGCAGTATTTGGGGGAGGGGACTAATTCACAAAATCGCCTGCCCATGAAAAAAGACCTTGCCCTTGCCCAACAACTCCATTTGTCAATCGAGTTCCAACTACTCAATAAACCTTTGGAAAATCATGATGTAATGTCCTTTTGCTCCACCCTTATGTTCCTCAAGAAGCGGGTAAGAACAATGCTGTGACCAGCTGCCTCTGGTTGCTGATCACTTACTTGCAGCGCAAGATCATTGAGAATTCCAAGTAACTTTGTTCAATATTCCATTCTAATTTGAGTTGTGAAAACAACACCAGGAGAGTGGGTCAGTTCTTTTATCATCGATGACTTTTCAATCGCAGCAATTAATTTGTTGCTGATAATCGCAAACAGTGTTCTCTACGTTCCATTTTATGTTGTCTGTTGGCTTGCATCGGTGCTATCTCCAGAAAAGGCAGAGGACAAAAGAAACAAAGAAGATACCAATATGATCTCATGTGCTGTCATTTTTTTGCAGCTGCACCAGGCTCTGAGCAGAGATTGCCTGTTCGTACTTCTTGGATCCAATCTCGTTTCTTCTGAAAAGTCTGATCATTGGATGATGGGAGTATTTTATTTTTGTCAAAAACTAATTTCCATTTTTGATTCCTTACAGTCAAACATTGCTTTAAATCGGAAGCAAGGTTTTCAACTCTTGGCAGCAATCACCAAAATTTATTACACTGTTGCTGGCATCATCTGCAATTTAAGTGAGTGGAAGTTTAACGTTGCTCCAGATATGGAGTCACAACTAAACGAGCCGTATGTTTGTCAGGTTATTGTTACATTACTGACTCATGTTAATTTTGATGTTCCAATTTAAGCAAAAAAAATCCAATTTAAACCAAAAAAATCCTATTTCAGGCCAAAAAATTTTTTCTTACACAAAAAAAATAATAATTTTAGGCTAAAAACTAATTATACAGCCATCTCAGTTGTAAACATAAAAAATTGGTCATTCTACCAGCTTTAGGAGAAAGTTAATCAACATTGACCTCAACCATGGGGTTCATCATCAAGAATTACCAGGGTGTAGTGATGTGGGACTCTTTTTTGCACATTGTTCTGTAGGGGTGCGGGCTCGGCATCGCTATCACCATCAGATTCTACATTTGCCAAAGCTCTGGTGTTTGCTCGAGTGATAGCCCTTCGTGCAGCATGTTGATGGACGTTTGATGGACGTACCAGATGGAGTGTGACGTCATTCGATCAACTCTGATCTGTGCATCCCCCAATCAGTGACCGATGACTTGACCCACTTCAACCCTCTTTTGCCATTTTGTCATTGGAACATGTTCCACATTTTGCCATTAAAACATGCTGCATTAATTCCAATGGCAAATTTTGCCATTAGAACAGTTCTTCACATAATTTCGCCTTTGGAAAGGTGTTTCGTTTTGGCCGAGGGGACCCTTAAAATTGTCTCTACAGCTGCATGATGAAATTAAGTAAACACAGTAAATAAACTTTACCAAAATTTCAACAAAGTTATCAAAATAATTTGCAAACATTAGATTTTCTTTAATCGAGAAAAATAATTATTTTGATATCTAATATCTAAATCTAATATTAATTTACATTGAGATATAAGATGCCTACTGAGGGCAGCTTGCAATTCTTCCTCTTTCTCTTGCACAACTTGCAATTTCATTGCTAATGGCTAACGGCTAATGGCAATGACCGACAACATGGTTTCTTCTATCCTTGCCAGTTTTATTCCCTGCTTTATTATACACAGCATAGAGACTGCGCACAACGTCACTGTCGGAACCTTGCTGTCTCGTACATCTCAAATAGCGGTAAGTTTAAAATCAAGACATTATGTAAAGTTCTGATCGGTTTGATTTTATTTCATGTAGTTCATTGTGATTCTTCAACGTACATTAGCTATCCTCAGTGCCACATGCACATTGCCATTCCACAATTTTCACCTCGTTCGAAAATTGGTAGGAAAATGAAAATGAAAAATATTTTGTTTTATTGAATTTTGTCTTTTTAGAGCCAAAATCGTCATCTTGCTCAGCGCACTTGACGCTCCGAGAATTTCATCATAGAAAACTTCATGATTGAATTAGCTGGCACTTGTATGTTAGTAATTTTGACATGTGGGTCAGTTATCGTATGGAATACTATGGACTACGACGACTATGAAGTAATTGAAGTGACTAGCATCGTTACATCTGTCTTTGCCAGTCTTATTCCGTGCTTCGCTACCAGAGGGGATTTAAACCCGGCAGTATCCATTAGCCGTTTTCTCATGGGAGGAATCCGCGTTATGGATTGCTTTGTTTCCATTACTTTGCAATCCATTGGCGCAATTGTTGGTGCATTGTTCTTTCGGCAATGTGTTCCCGAATATTTACCAAACTTCACTAGGAACGACCGTAATTGATAAAGATTTTAGCGTTACCAAAAGTTTAGGTTTCGAATTTTCTAGCACTTTTATTGCCTTTATGGTTAGTTACAACGATGACAACGATGTACAGAGAAGCGATGGGAAAAAAAGTTCCTTATTTGATGTTGCATCATTTTAAGTAATTTAGTCAAGGTAAGTTGATTTTTATTTTGTTCCACATTAATTTTTATTTCATTATTTGATCGCTTTTTATAGATTCCATCAGGAGGTAGCATGAACCCTGCAAGATCGCTCAGACCGGGGCGGTGAATGAGTGGACACACCACTCATAATACCCATAATACATGACTGCTGCAATTGGGAAATAGACAGACTACCAGTGATTTAAGATGATCACTTATTGTCCCCAATTTTATAGGCCTATAGTATTTGTAAGATTTTCCAGTTTCCCGGGAAATTTATGTGTGGATGTATGTGTATATTTTGGATGCACGTGAATGTTGCGTACAGGACACATCCTTGTTGCATACATGTTTAACATATCCTCTTCGTTTGCAGCATCCGATGACCATCCGAAGACAAACGTTAGTATTTTTCTTATCACTTTTATTTAGTGTTCTTTTGTCATTTCATAATTTAATAATGCCGAGTCCTTTGGAAGGAAATGGTAATTTGTACCAAGCACAGGACCCCTTTGACGCTGATGAGTTAGGACTAAAATTGTTGTACCAATTTGAGCAACGAGTAAAGACCGGCCAACTAGTCGCTGGGTGGTCGAAAATAATTTTTAATGCAGACTTGGAGGATCGATTGTACGGCGAATAAACGAAAATCACATGTGCTTGAAGAAGAAGATGAAGAAACAAGAAAACGACCCAAGGTTGTGATGCAGTTCATGAATCGAGGCAGTGCGAAACAACCGAGCCGTCAGGACAGACCTTTGCGCAGTCTTCGCGCACTGAAAAAGAAGAATACGTACCAAGCAGTGAAATTCCATACCAGTGCTACCACTTGTCCAGGTGTTTAATTGACAAATTGGCATTTACTTTACTGTTATATTTGCTAAAACCTTGCAGAGCAAGCAGCACCGCTTTAGGAGTTGCTGTCTTGATGTCGCTTGAGCTCGAGTGACAAGCATAAGACATGCATAAGACATGCATAAGATTAAAACAACACCTACCAATGCACTGGTCCTGACATTCTATGATCTGGAGCAACCACTGGTCATTGCCACAGACATAACTACAGTATGTGGCTGTGGAGAAAGCAGCAAGTGAGGCAAACTGGAGTGGAGTATTTGTAACAAGAAAATTTATTTCTATTCTTTGAGTCTCCGAATTAGAAATTTGAGCACAATTTCCAATTCTGCAATATTCTGTATAAGTTCATAGATTTTATCAACGTTAGTCTGATCCTAGGTTTCAACGATAAATCCTTTAAGTATTTCTTAATAGCACAAGTTTTTACTGATGCATACTTCAAATTTTTCGCAAAATTACATTTAGTCGCAACCCCAACAGACACGACACCCACGCTAAAGGATTGTTTTTACACTCAACATCCCTTCCTCTGTTGTCGGTGTCATTCGGCCCACGAAGTGAGTATTCGCAAGGCTTTTCAGGCGCGCATGCGCAAGTATCAAAGGCAAAACAGCAGTGGCAGCAACATGAGTGAAAGCGTCTTGCTTGGAATTCTATTCGTAGTGAAAACATTTCTAAGAGGCATGAAACAAGAATTGATTTTTCTGCCCAGTGACGATAGGCCCATCATCTTCCGTATCGTCCGACAATTGACACTCCACATCATTATCATCATCAACGAAGCAACGAAGCAACAAGAATCCGTCAACACCTTGATTGTATAGTTAGAGGTTATAACTAGCAACGGTGCAAGCAGCTGAGGCTTTTGCCAAATGTGAAGACATTTGTAACAAGAAAAGAAGTTATTTCTTAAAAGTTAATCCAATTTCTAAGGTTTTTGGTTCAATCGTTAATGTGGGCAGCAGCATGCTGCAGACATTGTGGACTATGTTAGCTAGCATTGATTTCACTTTGCCAAGAAAAGCATTCAAATATAAACACAGAAAGGCCGACAAAAGCTACATAATTATTTCGCAAGAATATTTGGTAGGGTACATCATTAGGAAAAGATGGCCGCCGCGGGAATATTTATCCGCTTAACATCGACCAGTTTAATCTTTCCAGCACTGCTAAACCTGCTGGGAAGGCAACTATTAACAAATTCGTCATCACCATGACTGTAGTACCATTCGACAAGCCCCGAGGTTTGACGAATACGCAAGTCGCCATTAATAATGCGGTGGATTTTGAACCCTGGTCGAGAGGAACCTTTCTCCGTACTTGATTTTATTTGGTCGCAGCTCCGGATTGCCTCCACAAAGGCCGAAACAGCGATACTATGCGACCTGACTGGGCCGCGCAACTACCACCATCATACGTTGTCTATGATCAAGCAAACGTAGAGACGACCCTCTGGCTGTCGCTTTTGAACCTTTGCCGGATTTGGCACCTGGTTTTCTACAATACTGTTGTGTTCTTCTGTGGTTGTTGTAGTTGTATTTTGTAGTGTAGTTGTATTTAGAAAATAGAGAGAGGTTTTTAGGTCATGCTTGCAGCTCAAGCTCTTCTATTTAACTGGTTTTATTTCTTAGTTTTTACAAAGAGGGTGACACACAACATGGGTGGTATCACCAGATGACTTAAACACGAACACACTCATAAAAGTTGGGGGGTTACAGAACACCCCAAATACCCAAAGAAAATATTTTTTATCCTCAATAATGCGCCAAAAATCGCCAAAAATCGCATTCGCCGACCACGTGGCGCCGACGCCTGGCACTGAGCAACACCTAAATATCGTTGTTGTCCTTATCTTATTTCACGTGAGTATGCATCCCACCCCATGGTGACCAGTCCCCAGGCTGCCATGGATAAGACCATAGCCGTCACAATATTTATAAAATTCTTCGCTGCTTGATGTTGTTGAACTTTGATGTGTATGTAGTTTCGGTCGATTTCTTGCCTGCAGATTTTGAATTAGAAGAATGGACTCTCTTTTTGGTCAATTTCGACCAACTTACTGCGTCCGATTTGTCGGTCGATCTGGGAGATTGGCTACAGGGGGAGTTTGACTAAGATTATAACACCGAGCCTGGTAACAATTTGTATCTCGGCAGCCGAGATCGTGCGAGATTTTCATTTTTCATCATTTATAATATTTTTATATTATTTGTTAGTCATAATTTCTTAGTAGTGTTTAATTTACATTGTTTGAATTTATATTTATTTTCTTTTTTTAATTTATATTTATAATTTATATTTATTTATATTCTAAAACTTGTGCTTGCTTCAGTTGCTGTTTTGCTTAGCAAATAAGAGATTTGCTTTTTTGTGCCCACGAGACTTCAAATTATTTTGACTTGGTCTTCATTAACCAGAGAAGCACCCGCCGATGAACCAGAACCAGAGGGAGAGGAAACAAAGAGAGAAACGAGATCAAAACAATCGGCAAGGATGTGTAGGTGGATTATAACAGTTGGGATCAGGGATACGGAATCTGCAACAATTCGACGATGAGCTGCAGAAATTGAAATTTCCGCCATAACCGTGATTACATCCATCGTGCCGTTTTCTCTCCCGCCACGTTTCACGTTTTTCAAATCCCAGTTTGCATAATAAATACTTTTATTCCTCTAATCCAAGGCTTCTCAAACTTTTTAGCATTGCGATCCATTTTTAAGACAGGCAAATATCCTCGGAATTTGCCGTACCATCCTCTAGTGCCATAAAACATTTGCACTACCGGATGACCCACTCGAGCATTCCCCTTTCCAAATCTCGGGGTGTGCCCAGTGTCCAAGTAAGCCTATTTTATGGTATTAATGCCTTGTAGAGTCCCTCCTTTGCTATGCTTTCAGACATTTGGAAATACTGATCTAGAAATTTTAGCAATCTCTGACAAACATATTTTTCTCCAATGTGTAGTCTTGTTCCATATAAACAGTACGAATGGCTCATTACAAAATATTTTCAGTCACTACAGCTCGAGCTTGGCAGCAACAAACTTACAAACTTCAAACAAATGACTTGCTAATGAGTTATGTAAATCTACAAGCTTTTTGAGTAACTACGATACTGATGTACTTTACTTATAATTTTCCATATTAAATTTATTTTTCCACTGAATGTCAATGCATGGGGTTAAACGTGGAGGATTACTCTAATGTTAGTGTTTTCAATTCGAGCAAACATTAACCTAAGCATTAAAGTCAATACGCTAGCATCAAAATTACACATTTTTAGAACCAAAGCATAACAGTCATTTCCTGAACGTTTCCTGAACATTTTAAAGCGCTTAGAAACATTCTTCGAATTTCAGTCACATTTTAGTTATGATTTTAATGCGTAGTCATTCAAGTGAAATAATTAGTCCGGACTCAGCGAGTTGCTGCGGAGGGAGATTTGGTGAAAAAAAGGTGGGCTTGCAATAGAAGTGAACCTGTAAATGCCATATTAATGTGAGCTTATAACACAAACTCAGGTAAATGCCATATCCGTGAAAAAATATGATCTTACAATAAGTACAGGAAAGCATTCAAATCAGACACCACCAGAGCTCTCTTCTGGTTTCACCAAGACAGTGTAATCACTTTATCCAGGGGTGAGCACGTGGAGGTAGAGAGTTGGATTTTACACCCCCTAATACACCTTACTTCTCCTATTTTCTGAATTGAACTATCAGTGTAATTTTGTGACCATTTGTAATTGTAATGACATTAATTAATGCAATAATACGAGTCAATTTTCGCAATTCAAATGGAAAAAATGACCATACTTTTAAGATAAAAGAGAATTGAAAATATTATTAAAAACATTCGTATCGCCGTAAGAAATACATTTCTTAAAACGAGTTGGGACTGACTAGAAAATGGTGGCCATTAATACGGAAAAAAGAAAAGGTTATTTCATTCCATACATGGGCGACACTTAACCTCGATTTTGACAAATGACCTGATATTTCTATTAACACATGTTCAATTTAAACTGAATGATATTTTGCGTCGGAAATAACCAAAATTCGAAGCAAACCGGCGCTCCAAGCTTTCTCGGCTTCCACCATCGACAAGTATGTGACTACGGGGTTCACACAATAAATTAACGATGTAGTTGATCGCAACAGAACGAATCTTTAAGCAGACGGTGGCCCAGATGAGACAACTCAACGTCATCAACTCAAAAATACATAAAATAAACATTACGGTTGTCATTACGATATTATTACGAATAATCCACAGATCCAAAACGATGTCCAATCTTTTAAAGTTAAAATCATGTTATTTTATTTTTAAATTTGAAAAAAAAATTATTTTAATTTTTTACACCATACGTCACTCCACATTGTTGAAGAAATGGCTGTAAGATTTGTAGTTGGTTAATCATGGTTTGTATTGATTGTATCCAAAGTTTGGCAATTTGTATTCTGATAGAACTAGAATAAACGATGGTTTTCAAATGTGCTGTCAACTATATGCCTACAGCACACTTTTGCAAATTTGAACTTTTTTCTGCAGATTCTGTTAGTATTCGTAAGTATTGATTTGTAACGTTTGTATTGGTTTGCAACAAATTCTAGGCAGTGTGCTGCCAACTTGACGCAAGAATACACACACCCAATTTCACTATCAACATTTCTGCGACTTTCAAATCGGAATCAACAGAATCGGAATTTGCGTCTTCTACGAAATTTGCGTCATCTACAGAATTAGGATCATCGACTTTCGAATCAAAGTTACTTTTACTGCCATACTTAAAAAGCGGAACCATCACGGAATCGAATAACACAAGTTTACCACGTGAGTCACAATTGCCGGCAAATACTGTACATCGCCACGTATCGTCGGAGCTGCGTCCTGATTGCAGGACAGAGGATTACACAAGGTCTCCTCGTGGCTTGACCGCCATCTTGGAGACAGTTCGATCTCCAGTCCCGTGCTGACTGGTTGTGAGAGCTCTACGATGAAGGAGACGATGGCGACTGCCGTCGCAACAAGAGGCGTGATCGTTCTCAAGTCCGACATGACTTGAAGCGACTCGTTGGCCGTACTGCGAGGCACGGCAAGGCAAATGCAATCCGACCACGCTGCCCATGTGGTCCTCGACCATGTGGTCAGTGGTTGGACTGGGCTGGGTTGCTGCAAGGCAACCCAGCGACCTAGGCGATAACACGGTGAACGCACAACCCCTAGACAACCACAATAAAGATATTCAATCCAAACTGTGTGTTTTCTGTGTTTTACCTAATCGTGAATGGTGTCTAAACGTCTAAATGTAAATAAAAATTTGAATTCGGAAAAAAAATGTTTGTAAAATGAACTGAACTAGAACTGAACTAGAACTGAACTAGAACTGAACTAGAACTGAACTAGAACTTAGTTCACTTTAAGTTTTTGGGGTGAACGGGAACTAGAACTAGTTCCCTAAATCGAAAACGGTGATGAACTCTAACTAGAACTAGTTCGCGATTTAGTGAACGAGATACAACACTGTCGAAAATCGTGCGCACTTTACACAAGCAAACACCATTTCTTTCAACAATTGTTAGATTGGCTGCCATTTTGTTTGAAATTGTTTTGTCCTAACCACTGGTCAAAATGACGTCACTGGGCAGAAAATGATCTAATTGGCTTGTGGGGTTTTCTGCAGCAGAAAAAATAGGAATAGGGTTCTATATAAGAAGAAATAATGTCGTAGCAGAAAATATACTGGGCAGAAAACTGGATTTTCTGCCCTGTTTCAGTCAAGTGGGAACCTAGCATAATGGTTTGTTTTCACGCTCCACACCCATTCATCTGTTCTCGGTGTCATTCGGCCCATGCTGATCTTGGCTAGCATGCATTTGCAAGACTTTCCAAGCGCGCATGCGCAAGTGTCAAAAGTAATATGGCATTGCCAGCAACATGGGTGAAGGCGTATTTCTTAAAGTTATATTTATTTATTACATTTATTGAGTACTTTCAGATTGTCTTCAAGTGTTCTAATGTTGAGTTTTGAGTTCTGTGGGTCTTAGAGCACCTGCTGATCTGTTTTAAGTTTCTTTATCGCATATTTTGAAGTTTTAATGAGTTTAGAATGCCTTCTTACGGTTGTCCATAAGCAACAGTTTTACCCAACTAGGGAATTGTTGTTGGACCACTTGGTTTTTGTTCACTATTTTTTATTGATGCTCGATGCATTTATCATTGCTAATGCTCGTGAATAGTGCTGTTGAATGTGCTTTTTTATTGTAACGGTTAGTTCACACATGAATTTCAGGAAGTAAAGATGTGTGTTATTTTTGTCTCAAAACCTTGGAATTTATTTTTACATACGGATCTCGAGTAGATGGTTTTTTTTCCGAGAGCTGTTTACCCTTGCGGACATTACATGACGCCATTGCTGCCAATGTATGTACGCTTCTGTCTGGCCAGTCCACTATAAAATCTTCGAAGTTGACTTTACTGGTCAACCAAGTCATGCCAGCAACACTACTTAATTTAAGTTTCACAAACGTTCCCGGGTTAAACTGTCTGAATATTAGACAGACTTGCGGTGTTAATTGTCTATGTTGATGATTTCATGTTGTTTTCGCGCGACGATGTTGCAGAACGTTTCGTGAAACATGATGTGACCATCTGACCAGGATACTCGAATAAGTTTTGGTGGCCACATTGTTTTCCTTGGCGGTGTGCCCGTAACTTGGTGCAAAACATACAAAGCATCATGAAAATGGTGTTCTTGGGCACTTTAGCCCCTCTCCAATAAAGCTTGCTAATTTCTTGGGTTTTCTAAATTTGTGAGGTTTGGCCTACAGCTCTATTAATGGTCATCGCTCTTCTATCTCTTCAACCCTTTCTGTTAACGGTCCAAAATTGGCAGTTGGCAATCGTTGGCAAGACCCAGGGCCGGACGGAGGTAACTTTGTTCGACCCGGCAGCACCCATGTTGATGCAGGACCCGACCTGGCAGGCAGTCCTGACAGGATTGGTTAGTTTTGGGATTCAACTGCAGCAACTACATCCATTCTTCCCACCATTCTTTCCGGCCAGCTGGACGAGCACAGCTGTGGCCCAACAATCCTCCATTTTATCAGGCGTTACCTAATTGATCGAGACCTTATGTTGCCGGCGCTACCCTACGACTTGAGGATGCGCTTTGCATTAGAAATCATTAAAGATTATTTGATTCCATTCGTGTCATCATGTGTGTTTACACTTCAATTAATATTCAATTATCTAACTAATTTATCCATAATAATAATGCGGTGGATTTTGAACCGTTGTGACTAATTTGGTCTTGGCTAGTGCAATCAGGGGATTGAAGACACTAGTTTGGGACGCATACTCACGTAAATAACAGAAACTCCCTTAATATTGGTTGGTTGGCCTTCATTAGTGTTGTCTAGGGGTATGGGGAATCCCGTTACCCATTGCGGGGGGTGCCACGAAGGCACGCCGCACCGGCAACCGACCCGGGTGTGAGCCCAATGGGTGACGTGGTCGGTTCGACTAAACATTCGTGACGTACTCACCTACGACCCACGTATCCGCTCATGGAAGCTGTGCTATGGGATCCGCCATAGCACTGAGTATCAACGTGGTGAATGGTGAGGAGTACAGAGTCCAACTCGGGACACGATGAATACACACGGGACACGATGAATACACACGGGACACGGTGAATACCTTTTCCTTCTCTGCAACTGTACACACGTCCTTCTCAGTCGTGTCCAGTGCTACTCTCTCCACTCTTCTCCTCACCACACCACTCCATTCCCTCCTCCCCCAAGCTAGGTCAACCACCCACAAAGGGGATGACCTTTGGGGCCGTATGGCGGTGTGTGGCAGTGCCGCCAGTCACCCAGATGGCCAACTCGTCACACCCTGATCAAGATTAACCTTTCTCTGTACTTGATTTTCTACAATACAATACAATCTAGGAGATCCGCTTCAGGAGGAGTTTGTCTAAGATTATGACACGGGGCTTGGTAGTAATTTGTATCTCAGAAGCGAGATCTTGCGATATTTTCATTTTTCCTCATTTATGATATTTTTATAATATTTATTAGTCATACCGGTAATATCTTAGCAGTTTTAAATTTATATTGTTTGAAGAGTGCTCAGTCATAGTATAGTGTCATGTGTGTCATTTATTGCACGTGTCACTTCTTGTTACATTAGTTTACATTTTTATTCTAAAACTTATGCTTGCTTCAGTTGCTGTTTTGCTTAGCAAATAAAAGGTTTGCTTTTTTGTGCCCACGAGACTTCAAATTATTTTGACTTTGTTTTCATTAACCAAGAAGAACCCGCCGAGAGAGCGGAACCAGAGATATCAGAACCAGAGGGAGCGGAGCCAGATTCCAACAATGGATGGACATCTTATATGGACACACATCGATTCATGGGCCACAATGAACCACCGAATGACCATGCTGCACTACCGGTTAACCCTAACCACATATGCCGTTCACTCCTGGGAATTCCCGCAATTTCGGCAATTTTTCAATTCCCGACATGTTAGTATTTTTCCTATCACTTTTATTTAGTATTCTTTTGTCATTTCATAAGTTAATCATGTCGTGTCCTTTTGAAGGAAATTTTAAAGGTGTGTTTATAGTGACCATTTAGTCGACTATTGGTGTCGACTAAATGACCTCTTCCCGGGTTATAATAATAGCAACAGTGCAAGCAGATGAAGCCTTCGCCGAATGTGCAAGCATCATTTCAACAACAAAAGAAATTCCTCTCAAGCACTGTCATTGCTAAAATGCCTTTACGCTTACAGTTGGCATACAATTTGATATTCATCTTACTATTTATTTATTTCTAGTATTTTGAATTTTTATTTTATTTAATTTTGCTTTGTTTAGCCAATTCCATCATTTGCCTTTATAATTTATATTTTTGGCTCTAACTTTATTATTATGCAAATTAATATTTTTTGTTTAATGTTGTTCATTTTGTTTATGTTGTTCATTTCGTGGATTGTATCAACTTTGGTCTGATCCTTAGGTTTCAACGATAAAACCTTAAAGTATTTCTTAATTAAATTTAGTCGCCGCTTTAACAGACACGACACCCATGCTAATGGTTTGTTTTCACGCTCGACACCCCTTCATCTGTTCTCGGTATCATTCGGCCCACGAAGTAAGTATTTGCAAGCTTTCCACGATAAACAGATTCCTTTTTCTTTTATCTCGAAAAAGTAGCATTTTTCACGATCTGCAGACGTTTTTTGGATCTTGATATACTGTTATGTAATGAGATGATATGTTTATCTAAATGGTCAAACTGCACAAGATACTTCAATTTTTTGGCAAAATTAAATTTAGTCGCAGCCCCAACAGACACGACACCCACAGACCAAGATCAGGTCACAAAGAAATGTCTTCACAAAAAAAACCCACGACAGAGGAAATGAAGAGAATAATTGAAAATAAAAAGAAGGTAGGAAAATAAAAATGAATAATACTTTGTTTTATTGAATTTTGTCTTTTTAGAGCCAAAATCCTCGTCTTTCAGGACTTGAATTCTTACGCATCCTGTTCCGTCATGTTCCGATATGTTGCTCAGCGCACCTGACCAGGTTACCAAAGGTTTAGCTTTGGAATTTTTTGGCACTTTTATTGCCTTTATGGTTAGTTACATTGACAACGATGGTACAGAGAAGCAATGGGAGAAAAAGTTCCTTATTTGATGTTGCATCATTTTAAGTAATTTAGTCACGGTAAGTTGATTTTTATTTTGTTCCACATTAATTTTTATTTCATTATTTGATCGTTTTTCATAGATTCCTTTATTGTCCCCAATTTTATAGGCCTATAGGATTTGTAAGACTTTTTAATTTGGTATTTTTAGATTTAGTTTTATTTTTCATTTAGACTAGTCAAGCGTCACAACCTCATTTCTCCTGTATCGATTGTCATTGGAATATTGATCCATCAAAATCGATTTCTTATCTTTTCCCTGTAAACATCAGACCGTTAATAAGACAAACTCAACCTTGAGTAACATTTCTTTTCTTATATGAATTATAACCCATTTGCCGACTCTGTGTGACCGATTCTCAGCTACTTCAACCCAGTACCCCAAAGGCCAGTCCAACACCACCCCACCGAATGGAGTTGATGACCAACAACCAATAAGAAAATTCTCGTACCCATGGTGCAAGAGTGGACTATAAAAGATCCAATATCCTGTTTGGATTCAAGTTACTTAGGAACAGCTTTTGGTCACACCTTGCTGTTCTCCACTCTTGTTCACCAGGGAGATGCTTAGGGATTTGACCGATATGTCAGTTCCAGTACCATGAGCGATTCAATGAACCGCCGAATGACCATGCTGCACTACCGGTTAACCCTAACCACATATGCCGCATCAGGTCGCAGGTTTACTGCAGAAATGTAGTGGTAGCAATAGGAGAGGCATGAGATTCTGACCCCTAGTCACTGTGTCCGAAAATAAGATGTGGAAAATTTTCGACCAGTTTTTGCAAATCTCTCCGTATTCTTTCCCGTGCAAACTTGATGAAACCGAGACAAGCTGGCACTGTCGACTCAATCGTGGGCCAATAACATACACGGCTAAACTAATAAAAGTTTCAGAAATGAACGTATGCGTAGTGACTCTGAAATCCATATAGAAAAAGATTCCGCTGCCGGATAATAACAATTTTACCATAATTAACCTCCTTTAATTGTCTTATCCGAACAGAACCACAGTCCATGCCACCCAATGTCCGCCATTAACCTGTCGTGTGTTCGGCACTGTTTGGCCACTCCCATGCCCTAATGGCGTCTATCCACTCTCACTAAAGGTTCATTCCTGAGAATTCTGGCAATTTTTGCAATTCTTCAATTCCAGTTTCCCGGGAAAATTGTATGTGCATGCATGTGTATATTTTGGATGCATATGAATGCTGCATTCACGTTTCATCGCATTCATGTCGCATTCACGTCGCATTCATGTATCTTAACATCCAAAAACAAAAACACAAACACCAATATTTGATTTCTTTAGTAACATATCCTCTTTCTTTGCAGCATCCGATGACCATCCGAAGACAAACGTTAGTATTTTTTCCATCACTTTTATTTAGTCTTCTTTTATCATTTCATAATTGAATAATGCCGAGTCCTTTGGAAGAAAATGCTAATTTGTACCAAGCACATGACCCCTTCGATGCTGATGAGTTAGGACTACAATTGTTGTGCCAATTTGAGTAATGAGTAAAAACCGACCAACTATACTCTGTCTGACCTTAAGAATAAAGAAAAATCCCCCCCCTTTTGAGGCCTTTTCACTGGTGTAGTGATACGGAAAAGTAGAGCAATTCACCAGGTTTTAATAAAACCTCAGATTTTATTAAGCCTAATAATCCTAAAATAAAGTAAATAAACAACAGTATTTTGGTATTTTGGTACCAAATATTAATTGGTACCATTGGTACCAATTATGTTTTGATATCATTGATACCAAATATGTTTTGGTACCAATGGTACCAAGACCTAATAATCTTAAAATAAAGTAAATAAACAATGGTATTTTGGTATTTTGGTACCATTGATACCAAATATGTTTTGGTACCAATGGTACCAAGGTCTAATAATCCTAAAATAAAGTAAATAAACAATGGTATTTTGATATTTTGGTACCATTGATACCAAATATGTTTTGGTATCATTGGTACCAAATATGTTTTGGTACTATTGGTACCAAATATGTTTTGGTACCAATGGTACCAAGACCTAATAATCTTAAAATAAAGTAAATAAACACCAATATTTTTGGTACCAAATGTGTTTTGGTTGGTACCAAAACACATTTGGTACCAAAACACATTTGGTACCAAAACACATTTGGTACCAAAACACATTTGGTACCAAAACACATTTGGTACCAAAACACATTTGGTACCAAAACACATTTGGTACCAAAACACATTTGGTACCAAAACACATTTGGTACCAAAACACATTTGGTACCAAAACACATTTGGTACCAAAACACATTTGGTACCAAAACACATTTGGTACCAAAACACATTTGGTACCAAAACACATTTGGTACCAAAACACATTTGGTACCAAAACACATTTGGTACCAAAACACATTTGGTACCAAAACACATTTGGTACCAAAACACATTTGGTACCAAAACACATTTGGTACCAAAACACATTTGGTACCAAAACACATTTGGTACCAAAACATATTAAATAACATACCAAAATACCATTGTATATTTACTTTATTTTAGGATTATTAGGCTTAATAAAACCTGAGGTTTTAATAAAACCTGGTGTATTGCTCTACTTTTCCGTATCACTACACCAGTGAAAAGGCCTCAAAAGGGGAAGGATTTTTCTTTATTCTTAAGGTCAGACAGAGTATAGTCGCTGGGTGGTCGAAAATAAATTGAGGACTACAATTGTACGACGAATAAACGAAAATCACATGTGCTTGAAGAAGATGAAACACCAAAACGACCCAAGGTTGTGATGCAGTTCATTAATCGAGGCAGTGCGAAACAACCGAGCCGTCAGGACAGACTTTTGCGCAGCTTCGTGCACTGAAAAAAAAGAATACGTACAAAGCAGTGAAATTCCATACGAGTGCTACCACTTGTCCAGGTGTTTAATTGACAAATTGACATTTACTTTCTGGAGTGTTCTGACTCCATTTTGTATTCACGTTATGTTATGACGCGCCCGCTTACGCGAGCGCCCTCTGTACTTTTTGAATTTATTAAAACACTTATGTTAATTTCCAACTAAGACATGGCTGCTTATTTCAACCGCTCCTAATTTGGTCCACTCTCATCAATTATTCGACGTAAAGAACACATTATTGGCGACGAGGTATGAATTTCAACAAAGAATCCACGATCTTCTGTGACTTTTTGTGTGTTTTTCCCGTCGTTTGATGTCAAATTGGACTTGCTGACCACGCGTTGACCGTTAGGCTTAGCACCTTGTATCGTGAGTTTTTGTGCCGTTTTCATCAAAAATTTTTTTTGCCGTGAATTATGCCGTTGTCGGGAACCCCCGAGAAATACAACCCGCAAGACGACTGGGCGACGTACGTGCTTCAAATGAGTTGCGTGTTCGCCTGCAACAAAGTCGTCGACGACGCCGACAAAGTGAACACGCTTTTGTCGTGCGTGGGAATGGCCACGTTCGCGAAAATCGTCGATTTGACCCGGCCAAAGGACCCCACGACCATGAAGTACAAGGAAATAGTGGACCTGATGGAAAAACATCAAAAACCGAAGCCCATTGCGCAAGGCGAAATTGTGCGGTTCCGCAACCGTAAACGAAATAAGGGCGAGACTGTTAGCGACTTCGCGGCGGCCCTTCATTCCCTCACCAAATACTGCAATTTCGGTGAAAATCAGGACGACGAAATGAGGAACCAGTTCATCGTCGGCCTAAATATGCGGCAAGTACAAGAAACCTTATATTTGCAAAAGGACTTGACCTTCGCCAAGGCGCTCGAGACGGCCACGTCTGCAGAAATCGCCGGAGCAGATGTTTCTTCCTTCGTGGATCCCCAACAGTCGGTGCATCACGTCGATAAGGGCGGGAACTCCTCCAGAAACGTCGCGAATTCGCCTAAAAGTGGCAAACGCTCCTCGAGGGGCACCACTGGATCATCTCAAGAGCAGTCGGATCGTCCCCAGTCGCAACACGAAAATGTCAAGTGTAAACATTGCGGCAGGTCGGGACACCGCCACGATGAGTGTAGATTCCGCAATGCAACGTGCCATGGCTGCGGCATTGAGGGGCACATTAAGCCCATCTGTCGGTCCACCAAGCTTTCAGCGTCCGCTCATCACACCACTGTGTCGGCACCTCGCAAGCTGACATTTTACACCGTTCGTACGAGGAAGCCTAAAACCCCGATCGCGGTGAATGAAGTGTCCATCAGGCCGACCAAACCACTAGTTCTCGAGCTTCGAATCGCTCAGACGCTGTTATGGATGGAAATTGACACTGGAGCTGGCGCCACAATCATCAGTCGCGCGATGCATAATAAATATTTTTCTCAGTTCCAGATCCAACCACTTTCCACTGAATTTTCGTCGTACGATGGCCATTCCTTGCCGATGACGGGCGTGTGCATCGTTCCAGTTACGTACGACGGGAAAACACGCGAATTGCCGTTGTGTGTGGCCGAACACGGTCAAGTTCCGTTGCTCGGACGTGACTGGATGGACGAATTCGGTTTGCTGCACGCTGCTGGTGCGGCCCTTCGTTCCGTAATTCATCATGCTGCTGCCGGTGTTCCTCCGAAATTCGCTCGCAAACGTGCGACTCGACAGCGGGCTGCAGACCCAAACAACTTGGAATTGGCCGCCACCATCGCTCCAACTCGCGAAATGGAAGCGTTTCCTGCGCCGCAAGACGATCCGTCTCTGCCGTCGACTGTTGCTGCCCCTGCGTACGAAGCGGCTTCTCCTGTGGCTGCGGCAGCTAAAGATGCTGCGCCGCAGTGCTCCGCCAGTGCAGCTGATCGCGAGACGTTGCGGACGATTTTGGACAAACGTAAACACGTTTCCCGCGACGAAATTGGCCGGGTCAACGTGGCACCGCCGGCGCTTGAAAAGGAATTGCGTAAACGAATGGTAATTTCGCCTTCTCGCTCAATTGAAGGGGATGAGCGTCATTCTGGCCCATTTGTTGTGCCTCAGAACTCCACTGAGATTCCGCCAATTGTTCAAGCTCAACCTCAACTCGCGGCTCCTGACCAACCCCAGCCAAATATGCTTATTCCAATTCCTAACTCACCTCCGAGATTTCCTATTCCGTTGCTTCCTCCTCTTCCGCCGTCACCTCCTGCGCTTCAGTCCTTGCCTTAATTACCTCCGCAAGCAGCTCGCATTGTACGGCCAGCCAGGAAAAGAAAGCCAACGCGATTTTACGGTTTTCCAGTGAATTTAAATTATGGATTGAGTTTGTAATTTGTTTAGTTAATTTGTTTTATTGTAATTCGATCTTAGTATGTTACATTTGTTTGTTATCACATTTGAATTTATTTGTATTTGAATTGCTCCCTTGTTGGTTCTCAATTAAGGGGATGATGGAGTGTTCTGACTCCATTTTGTATTCACGTTATTTTATGACGCGCCCGCTTACGCGAGCGCCCTCTGTACTTTTTGAATTTATTAAAACACTTATGTTAATTTCCAACTAAGACATGGCTGCTTATTTCAACCGCTCCTAATTTGGTCCACTCTCATCAATTATTCGACGTAAAGAACACATTACTTTCAAATTAACTTAAGAACTTTTTTGAACATTGCTGCCTTTTATGTTATATTTGCTAAAACCTCGCAGAGCAAGCAGCACCGCTTTAGGAGTTGCTGTCTTGATGTCGCTTGAGCTCGAGTGACAAGCATAAGACCTGCACAAGACATGCGTAAGATTAAAACAGCACCTACCAATGCACTGGTCCTGACATTCTATGATCTGAAGCAACCACTAATCATTGCCACCGACATAACTACAGTATGTGGTTGTGGAGAAAGCAACAAGCGAGGCAAACTGGAGTGGAGTATTTGTAACAAGAAAATTTATTTCTATTCTTTCAGTCTCTGAATTGGAAATTTGAGCACAATTTCCAATTCTGCAATATTCTGTACAAGTTCAAAGTTTTTATCAACGTCAGTCTGATCCTTAGGTTTCAACGATAAATCCTTTAAGTATTTCTTAATAGCACAAGTTTCTACTGATGTATACTTCAATTTTTTCGCAAAATTAAATTTTTTCGCGACCCCAATAGAAATGACACCTAATGGATTGTTTTTACACTCGACACTCGACACTCTGATGTCGGTTTCATTCGGCCCACGAAGTGAGTATTTGCAAGGCTTTTCAGGCGCGCATGTGCAAGTGTCAAAGGAAAAACAGCAGTGGCAGCAACTTGAGTGAAGGCGGTGTTTCTTGGAGTTCCATTCGTCGTGTAAACATTTCCAAAAGGCATGAAAAAGAAATTGATTTTCCTGCCCAGTGACGATAGCCCTATCATCTCCCGTATCGTCCGACGATTGACACGCCACATCATCAACATCATCACCTGTTTTTTCTTACTCAGAAACGTGTCTACCTTTCAAACGATAGAAAAAATAAAAAGGAATCTGTTTATACATCTGCAGATCCTGAAAGATGCTACTTTGTCGAGAGATCGAGATGATAAACAGTCAAACTGCTTTTTGCATAGACACAACATTACATTTGTTACAGTGACTCAAAAAATTGTTCACATGTTTGTAGTAGTATCGTTAATTGGCAAAAAAAAGACTTAAAATGATTTCTCAGAAGGAAAATATTTTAAATTTTAACACAAATAGCTCATGATCTTTCAGAAAAAGTAAATAATTTTTAAAAATTTCAAAAAACAAAAAAGATATGACCGAAAAAGCATCGTTCTTTCATGTGAACAATTATTTTGCTGCTCCAATGTGATTGATTTTTGGTGTTGGAATCACTGTTATTGTGCAAGTATATTCGAAATTGGGGTTATATAGCAACATTATGTATCATAGCTGTATTTTAAACATTAGAAATCATCATGTGCCCTTTCTCATTGGAAAAACCACAAAATGTTCTAGCATTAGTTGAAAAAGGGATTTCTGTTCGAAAAATTGCTGCAGAAGTCCGAGTTAGCATTGGATGTGTGTCTAAAATTCACAAAACATATGCTTTAGATGCAAAAAAAACAAAATTAGGTCGCCCAAAAATTCTAACAGCCACACAGGAGCAAAACATTGTTAGGGCAGTTACATCAGTTCGCTTAGATACAGCTGTAGACATGCAAATTGATCTTGCTAAACATCATAACAATGTTGTTAGTGCTCAAACTGTACTAAATGCGCTAAAGAGAAATGGATTGAAGTCATCAGTCAATGTTAAAATGCCCTTATTAACAGCTCGTCATAAACACCTCAGAATGGAATTTGCCCAAAAGTACAAAGACTGGACAATATACGATTGGAGAAGGGTTATTTTCTCATATGAAACAAAGATTTACCGTTTAGGAAGTGATGGGACCATCGATGCCATAGAAGTCCCTCAAGTCACAACCACTCCAACTGAAGTCCCAGATGCACAGATGAATGCAGAGTTGAAAAAACGAGGGATTCAAGTGCAATGCAGGCAAGCATCTCTTCACTCAAATGAAGTTGACATTTTAATAGGAGTGGACCACTACTGGAAATTAATGACGGGACAGACGGAATACATCAAAGACAACTTGATTGCCGTGAAAACCAAATTAGGATGGACACTCCATGGACGAACTACTCACGGCAAGCAAATAATCGCTTCACCAATCCACCAAAATAAGATTAGCATCGTCCCCTCATCTGACGAAATTCTACGCAAATTCTGGGAACTTGAAGCCATCGGGGTGCAACATGAATCGCTTACATCGGTGGAGGACGCGGAAATTTTGGCAAAATTCGAAAAATCGATCAAACCAAGGACTTTAGCAATTCATAAGTGTGATTTCACAATGATATTTTTATAATATTTATTAGTCATAATATTTTAGCAGTTTTAAATTTATATTGTTTGAAGAGTGCTCAGTCATAGTATAGTGTCATGTGTGTCATTTATTGCACGTGTCACTTCTTGTTATATTAGTTTACATTTTTATTCTAAAACTGATGCTTGCTTCAGTTGCTGTTTTGCTTAGAAAATAAAAGGTTTGCTTTTTTGTGTCCACGAGACTTCAAATTATTTTGACTTGGTTTTCATTAACCAAGAAAAACCCGCTGAAGGATTGTTTACGTGATTTTGTCGAGCAAACGTTTTCAAAAGGCATGAAAAAAGAATTGATTTTCCTGCCCAGTGACGATAGGCCCATCATCTCCCGTATCGTCATCATCATCATCACCTGTTTCTACTTCCTCAAAAACGTGTCTACCTTTCAAACGATAAACAAGATTCTTTTTTCTTTTTCCTATCTCTCGACAAAGTAGCATTTTTTAGGATCTGCAGATGTTTTTTGGATCCTGGTACACCATTATGTATAGAGATGATATGTTTGTCTGAATGGTCAAACTGCTTTTTGCACACGACACTAAGTTATATCTGTTAACATAATTGTGCACAATCAGGTTCGTTTCCATCGCTAAACCTCAGTTTATTGGAAATTTGTTAAAATATCCAATCCTCAACATATATTGCCAGAAATTATTATCTCAGTAAACGATATCACATCAGTACCGATTATGTCTTAATTGCCCACACACCACACAACGAAGCAACAAGAATCCGTCAACAACTTGGTTGTAAGGTTTTTTTCATTCTTTTTAGTAAAATACGAAATACCTGGAATATGTATTACATTAATATCTGTTATATTTATTTGGTATTTGTTCTGTTTAATTGCATATTTTTGTTACGTTACTTTTATTCTGGATTCAGTTATTGATGACACAATTGTCATGCGATATGATTCATTTATTGTAATTGTATAGAACCAGGATTGGTTCACTCCTTGCCTTGCCTCGCTCAATAAGAGATTCACCAGTTGACAATGGGAGGATGCTTCATCAAGGAGCCAGGGTTTCCACGTACGTTGGCAGTTTTCTATCTGAAGAGATACAAAACACATTTTGATTTATGTTTTTTCTTTTTCACAAACGGTCGATCTGGCGATCAAGGTCATCTACAAACTACGAAGCAAAACGTGAGACCGACATTCAAATAGCGACAGATGTGCAGAACGTCCCCGTCTGAGAAAGACCAGATCTGATCGTTAACATCCCAGAACTGCTAAGATATCCGTTTGGCGGAACAGTGTTCGAGTTTCCAGGCATTAGAGTTGAACATTTAAAAATGGATTTCCCATTACATGGATTTTTCAATGTAAATTCGATTTAAAAAAAAAGAATAATTTATAAATTTTTTAAATTATTTTTTTTTATTTTTTTTTAGATTGAGAAATTGGAGAATCGTGAGAGCTGGTGCAGTCTTACAATGCGGTCAAGTAAATGCCACAGTCATGGAAGAATGTGGGCTAACAATACAATGAGAATTGTAAATGCCACATTCCTTCTTGAATGTGGGCTTACAAAACAGAAATTTTGAAATGACCAGAGCTCTCTTCTGGTTTCACCGAGACAATGTCATCAGTTTATGCAGGGGTGACCACGTGGAGGTAGAGAGTTGGATTTTACACCCCCAAAACACATCTTACATTGATTGTTCAATGTAATTTTGGGACCATTTGAAATATAAATGCCAGCTCGTTAATTAATGCAATAATGCGAGTCAATTTTCGGAATTCAAAAATGACCATACTTTTAAGACAATGATAAAAGCAATTTAAAAATATTATAAAAATATTCGTATCGCCGTAAAAAATACATTTCTTAAAACCACCGAAAAAACGAGTTGGGACTGACTAGAAAATGGCGGCCTATAATACGGAAAAAAAAAAGGTACGGTATTTCATTTCATACATGAGCGACAACTAACTTCGTTTTTGACAACTGACCTGATATTTATGTTTAAAACACATTCAATTCAAACTGAAGGGTATATTTGGTCGGAAATTACCAAAATTCGAATCAAACCGGCGCTCGAAGCGACTAAGGACAGCATTCCTGTTGCTCTCTCATTGGTCGAGAAATCCTATTGTTG
Source organism: Strigamia acuminata (assembly GCA_949358305.1). Taxonomy (NCBI): domain Eukaryota; kingdom Metazoa; phylum Arthropoda; class Chilopoda; order Geophilomorpha; family Linotaeniidae; genus Strigamia; species Strigamia acuminata. Next base: position 43,970,501 of record OX442314.1, read on the forward strand.
TCGGCACATTCTGGTGGCTGTGTGAGAGAGCGACAGGAATGCTGTCCGATTGTTGTCGGCACACTGAGCGTACTACCATATCCTCACTAAATAAGTGCCCATTTCCCCATCACATTTGAAAAACCAGTTAAGGTGAGGTTCAAGGGGGGGTCAAGGGGGGGCGCCAGCACCCCCGTTGTTAGGAAAAAAAAGAAAAAAACCCTAGAACACCTGAAAGACTAAGAAAAAATTATTTATTAACAAGAATTATTACCAACAGAGTGTGCCGACAACAATCGGACAGCATTCCTGTCGCTCTCTCACACAGCCACCAGAGTGTGCCGACAACAATAGGATTTCTCGGCCAATGGGAAAGCAACAGGAATGCTGTCCTTAGCCGCCTGTCTCGAAGCTTGCTCTGGTTTCCACCGTCAACAAGAATGTGACTACGGGGTTCACAAAATAAATTAACGACGTAGTTGATCGCAACAGAACGAATCTTTAAGCAGACGGTGACCCAGATGAGACAACTCAACGTCATCTACTCAAAAGTAAATAAAATAAACATTACGATATTCATTACGATTATTAGGAATAATCCACAGATCCAAAACAATTTTCAATCATTTAAAGTTAAAAATCGTGCTATTTCATTTTTAAATTTGTATTAGAAATGATTTGAATTTGTGACGATTCTACTTTTAAGACTAAATTATTAGCCATTTAAGAGAGATAAATCGGTTTAAACAAAAAGTTACTAATCTTAGTAACAACCCAACCGAGATAAGCTACGGAAAATGCGCGCTAAGTGAACAAATAACAGAACAATATCTAACTTACAGTTTTACATGTTTGGATACGAGATACAACTGGATCTGAGTTCTACGCTTGTGTAAACGGGCGGCAACCACTGGTTGAGGATCCGGGCGAAGCCAGAGGGATAGGGCTGACTTTACGGCATCGTCACAAATAACGCTACGGAGACGTATACGGTTCCGTAACATGAGTAACTAGAAATGCGAAGACTCCTTCGCATTCTTCCGGAACATTCTTTAGAATATTCTGAGTCTTTAAAAGTTCTAAATCTATAAGAAAAATATAACAAATACTCCGTAATTGTTATATGTTTATAATATGGGTGGGGACAGTCACAATGGTCGTGAGACCATCGCGGGAAGCTTTGACACTTCCATCCGCCAGCATGCCTTACGATGACAAGATCTTGTGATCAGGCACCGAGTATTTGTTTGTGCGCTACAAGTCGCTGTCGGTGGTACCAACCACCGGGTAAACATTCTTCAATACCCAAGTATTTGTTCACATGTTCAGCGTAATGTTAAGACATTACTCACGGTTACCAACCCGAAGAATCGCCTGTAAATTGGTCCTGTACTGACTTCCGACGATAGCGTCAGTGTCACAGAAGGACCCACAAGTCAACTTATTGACAAGACCCGAGTTGATGTTTTACTGACTGGAGACACAACGGATGCCCCAAACACAGAAGGACCAAGGGCTATTTTATGTAACCGACCCTGAGTAGTCAGTTCACTGACTGCGGACACGAATGCCCTTAAACACAGAAGGACCACAAGTTAACTGACCCTGTCCGATGAAACCTTTGAAGCCGGCAGGTATAGAAAGCCGAGAAGTTTTCGCAGCATTTAAAGAGGAAGTTCAGTCTTTGTTCTTCATTTGCTTCTTCCAAAATCAGAGTGTATTGTGTGAAGCTGTTGGGAAGACGAACCAGACTGCATGACCCGAACATTGACTTGCCACCACACCATCCAAAGATTACAAAGTATCAATTGAACGACGCACAGAGATTGAGGCATTTTAGTTGCGGACAGTCTACTGACAACATCATCCTGATGACATTCTGTACATGTCAAAATTGTGTCCGTCCGTTCAGATCAAGGCACATGATATGGTTGCATTAACGACATTGGTGCCAGGAAAACCATCATGAGTGCATGCACCTGTCATCAACTTTTACTTGGCAATGTTGCAAGAGCAATATGCCAATGTGTTTGCTTTCCCGACGGGACTCGTTGCGCATTTGACAGTGCTTGAGAAGAATGTCTTTTCTTGTCTGAAATGCTTTCACATTTGGCGAAGGCATCAGCTGCTTGCATTGTAAGCAAAACTTAAGGCTTCGTGGGACTGCCTGCGTACAACAACGGATGTGCCGAAGACACATCAAACCATATGGTTTTTCCCGATTCCTGCACCCCAGCATTGGATGATCTAAGTGTTTGACAAGTCTCGTAAACCTGCAACACTAGGACTTTATGACTACTCCTCGATGCCAAGCTTGCTTCACGGTGTATATTGGGACAATATACACACGAACTTGACTAGGGCATCCTGCCTACCCACCAGCCGGTGATCCTTCATTTCGCACAAAGATACACAGTATAATTAATTGCGACCTGATAAAGTTGGCGGAAGGTGCAGAATTGAGAGCCCCCATAGTGTATGAGATCCACCACGGAAAGTTTGAGCCGTTTACGGAGATTTAAGATTGATTGTGTAATATATTTTTTTTCCCTTCTCCCATTTTTCTTTAACACTTAAACCGATACGTGCATATAACGTTTCTATTATACACGTGTATATAAATGCCAATTTAGTAAGTGGAAGCCATATGCTTCAAAACGACTGCGACTGTCAAAGCAAAATGGTTCATTGTTTGAAAATTCAGAAAACGAATCCGATTCAAAGGATTCCGACGACGACACTGGATTGGTCCCTGCGGAGTGCGGACCCAAACCGTGCCATTGCTAGAGATGGCACAGTTTGGGAAATTGTGAATCAATCGTTGCCAGGTGTAAATATAACCGTTGACGAGCAATTGTTTCCTAATAAAGCCAGGTGTGGATTCACACAATATATGAGCAACAAACCGGATAAATTTGGTTTGAAGATTTGGCTAACTGCAGATTTAGAAACAAAATATTTAGTAAATGGTTTCTTGTACTTGGGGAAAGATGATTCTCGACCTGCTAATAAATCATTGGGGAATATGTTATGAAACTGGCGAAACCTTATTTGAAAAAAGGACGAAATATAACTACTGACAATTTTTTTACGTCAGTGTCATATGACCAGTTTTGGCAGTTCTAGGTAGTGGGATATTCCGGCAGTTCTAGTGTTAAGCAAATTAATATTTTTTGTTTAATGTTGTTCATTTTGTTTATGTTGTTTTGTACATGTCCCAATCATCTGATGAATTCATTTGAGGTGCCTGCAAGTCATTCTGAGAAACAATGTTACCTCAAAACCCACCAGCCATGTTAGCATCTTCCATCTACCATTCTTAATTATGCATTTTCAGGTTTTTCTTTTTTTATGTGAAGAGTTAAGAACGTTTTTGAACATTACTGCCTTTTGTGTTGTATTGGCTGTGAAGAAAGCAGCAAGTAAAGCAAACTAGTGTGGAGCATTTTTAACAAGAAAATGCATTTCTATTCTTTCAGTCTCTGAAATGGAAATTTGAGCACAAGTTTCTACTGATGTATACTTCAATTTTTTCTCAAAATTAAATTTAGTCGCGGCCCCCCAACAGACACGACATTCACTCGAATAGATTGTTTTTACACTAGACAGTGTCGAGTCGATACCCCTTCTTCTGTTCTTCGTGTTTTTCGGACCACTAAGTGAGCATTTTCGAGGCTTTTCAGGTTCGCATGCGCAAGTGTCAAAGGCAACACGGCAGTGGCAGCAACATAAGTGAAGACGTGTTTTTTAGAGTTCCATTCATCGAAACACACGAAAAAGGAATTGATTTTCCTGCCCACCATCTCCCATATCGGCAATTGACCGGCTACATCATCATCACCATCACCATCAGCTTATGAATTTTCCATGCCACGCCGTGGCTTGTTTTGCTGGACAAGACATTAGCCACGTGAATTATTATTGCATTTACGCTTGTGGCTTTGTTGAATATAGTTGTTTACTTTATCCCGTTGTTAGCTTATTACTAATTATTTATTTTTTAATTTATTTTTTTTCCCTTCTCCCATTTTGTTATAACATTGATATGATTCATGCAAGTAGCATTCGTGGTTTTGTATAATTTAAGAATGTAAACCTTTAGAACCCAATTGAAAAATTAAAAGGGAGTGAAACCATGATATTGTGTACTTTTGTGTGAGCAAAAGATAAAAGGAGATCGAACCTACCTATTCGAAATGTCCGATTGCCTCCAGTGCATTGACTGAATTTAGTATTAGTTTTAGATTCAAAATTTGAATTTTGAGAGACCAAAATTAGCAAAGAAGGGAGTTGTTACGCGTACGGACCGTTCCGATTGACGACCGGTCCGTAACGTGCTATTTGGCCTAATTAGATTTAATAGTTGCTAAATGTCGTCAACAGATGGCGTAGGCGTTTGACTTTGTAATCGCCTCGTCACCAGGCTGATTAACTTGATCAATAGGGAAGATAGTAATACTTTTCTTTATACAGTTCTACCCAGCTTTAGTCAGTTCACTAAAATTAACTAAAATTAATTGTTTTGCAAACTATTTGAGCAAGGACACAGACATTGGAAGCCCGTCCAACCACGGTGACCAGTGCAATTACCCCAGTGACAACATGACCAAATCTCGGCACACAAACTTACAAACAAGAATTCAGTCAACAGCATAGTTGTGGATGTGGAGGTAGGGGTTAGAATACTAGCAACAGTGCAAGCAGCTTGAAGCCTTCGCCAAATGTGAAAGCATTTCAGATAAGAAAAGACATTCTTCTCAAGCACTGTCATTGGTAAAATGCCTTTACGCTTACAGTTGGCATACAATTTGATATTCATCTTTCTATTCATTTATTATTTTGAATTTTTAGTTCATTTAATTTTGCTTTGTTTAGCCAATTCCATCATTTTCCTTTATAATTTATATTTTTGACTAAATCTGTTATGAAAATTAATATTTTTTGTTTAATGTTGTTCATTTTGTTTGTTGCTTTGCACATGTCCCAATCATCTGATGAATTCATTTTGAGGTGCCTGCCAGTCATTTTGAGAAACAATGTTACCGGTACCTCAAAACCCATCAGCCATGTTAGCATCTTCCATCTATGCATTTTCAGGTTTTTTTTTTATGTGAAGAGTTAAGAACTTTTTTGAACATTGCTGCCTTTTATGTTGTATCGGCTGTGAAGTGAAGTTTTTTTTAACAAGAAAATTTATTTCTATTCTCTCAGTCTCTGAATTGGAAATTTGAGCACAATTTTCGATTCTGTAATATTGTGTATAAGTTCGTAGATTTTATAAACGTTAGTCTAATCGTAGGCTTTAACAATAAATCCTTTAAGTATTTCTTAAAAGCACAAGTTACTTCAGTTTTTTGGCAAAATTAAATTTAGTCGCAGCCCCAACAGACACGACAAGTACGCTAATGGATTGTTTTTACACTCGACACCCCTTCCTCTGTTCTCAGTGTCATTCGGACCACGAAGTGAGCATTTTCAAGGCTTTTCATGTACGCAAGCGCAAGTGTCAAAGGCAACGCGGCAGTGGCAGCAACATGAGTGAAGGCGTGTGTCTTGGGAATACCATTCAGCGAGCAAACATTTCCAAAAGGCATGAAAAAGGAATTGATTTTCCTGCCCAGTGACGATAGGCCCACCATCTCCCATATCATCCGGCGATTGACACGCTACATCATCATCATCACCTGTTTCAACTTCCTCAGAAACGTGTCTACGTTTCAAACTATAAACAGATTCTGTTTTCCTTTTACTATCTCACGATAACGTTGCATCGTTCAAGATGTGCAGATGTTTTTTTGAATTTTGGTAGACGTGCACCCCAATGTAAAGCATTGATTAAATAAAAACATTACGTGTTATGAAATATTTTTAAATATCTATTTCTTTCAGAAAAAATGTGGAAGATTTTCTGTGGGGCTGTGTGTCCCGAAGTGGCCTACGATATATTTGTCGTATACAAGGAAGATTGACTTCTCAAACATACACAAACATTTTTTAATACATCTTTTAGGACATTTCAAGAAATGCTCGAAGTGCAGGAAAAGTATACTGCTCCAGCCCCAGTGGCAGGAACATAAACTGCTCATTTGGAGCTGAAGCAGCCTGACAGCATGTGAAGATTTTTTTGTCCATAGTTGTACATTCGTGGACATAACAGAGAAGTGTTACTGGCAATAGACGGTATGCTTTACATGAATTGGGAACAGGTCGTGCATGAGGAAGATGAAGATGAAGATAGCACTCAAAATCTCCATCACTCTCCAAAATATTGTTAGATCAGGAAAAGAATAACCAAATTAATTTGGCATACACAGTATAATAAAATGCAGTACTTGATACACAATAACACCACCAACTCGTGTAGCACCATTGGTTACACCTTCAATTATTGTAACACCACTGGTGTGGATTGACAGCCAAGCGTAAGTTACTTGCCCCTACTAAAAACAGCCAGTGCTTTAGATTTTTTATTGGACATCAATACCGATTATGTCTTAATTACCCACACACCACACAACGAAGCAACAATCCGTCAACAGCTTGGTTGTAAGGTGTTTTTCATTCTTTTTAGTAAAATACGAAATACCTGAAATATGTATTATATTAATATCTGTTATATTTATTTGGTATTTGTTCTGTTCAATTGCATATTTTTGTTAAGTTACTTTTATTCTGTATACAGTTATTGATGACACAATTGTGATGCGATATGATTCATTCATTGTAATTGTATAGAACCAGGATTGGTTCACTCCTTGCCTTGCCTCGCTCAATAAGAGATTCACCAGTTGACAATGGGAGAATGCTTCGTCAAGGAGCCAGGGTTTCCACGTACGTCAACCACGATACAAATGTTCGATCGGGGTCAGGCAGTAGTTGCTGAAAATCAGGGTCTTTCACAAACGGTCGATCTGGCGATCAAGGTCGTCTACACACTACGAAGCAAAACGTGAGGCCGCCAATCAAATAGCGACAGATGTGAAGAACGTCCCCGTTTGAGAAAGACCAGATCTGATCGTTAACATCCCAGAACTACTAAGGTATCCGTTTGGCGGAACAATGCTCGAGTTTCCAGGCATTAGAGTTGAACATTTAGAAGTGGATATCCCATTACATGGATTTTTCAATGTAAATTCGATTTTAAAAAAAAAAAGAATAATTTATAAATTTTTTAAATTATTTTTTCATGTTTTTTTTAGATTGAGAAATTGGAGAATGTGAGAGCTGGTGCAGTCTTACAATGCGGTCATGTAAATGCCACAATCATGGAAGAATGTGGGCTAACAATACAATGAGAATTGTAAATGTCACATTCCTTCTTGAATGTGGGCTTACAATACAGAAATTTTCAAATGACCAGAGCTCTCTTCTGGTTTCACCGAGACAATGTCATCAGTTTATGCAGGGGTGACCACGTGGAGGTAGAGAGTTGGATTTTACACCCCCGAAACACACCTTACATTGATTGTTCAATGTAATTTTGGGACCATTTGTAATATAAATGCCAGCACGTTAATTAATGCAATAATGCGAGTCAATTTTCGCAATTCAAAGAAAAAAAATGACCATCCTTGTAAGACAATGATAATAGTGATTTAAAGAAATTATAAAAACATTCGTATCGCCGTAAAAAATACATTTCTTAAAACCACCGAGAAAACGAGTTGGGACTGATTAGAAAATGGCGGCTGTGAAAACTGGCGTTTTACCTCAGGTTCACATTCCCTTTAATGTGTCATTTTATTTGATATTTTTGTATTTTGATTTCATAACATTTTAATTTGGGTGCACATTCCCTTTAATGTGCCATTATTATTGCTATTTTGTAAACCTTGATTTAATAATGTTTTCTATTTGATATTTGTTCTTATTAATTCTTATTATAATATTTTAGTGTCTTTATTTGCTAATTTCCATATTTTTTGATTTGATATTTAATATTTCCATTTATTATGTTTTTTATTTGTTTATTTACAATTTAGTGTCATTAACCTTTTATTTAAAGAGGGTTAGATTATTGTCACATGACCTGGCTTCAGCTCTCCTTCTAGGAATGCAGCTGAAGCCAATTATCGGATTAGTGGTGCTCCAATAGGAGCGTTTTTGTATATATCTTTTTGAAGACAATAAAGTTTAACCCTAGTGAGTGTACAAAATTCATGGTGGAAGCAAGCTGCAGATTTATTTAAAACATACACTTAAAATTACAAAGAAGCCAGAGACTTTAGAAGACCAACTAAAAGCGATTGGAATCTACATTTTGGTGCCGAAACCCGGGAATACCCCTAAAATAACAACTGCAAGTACAAAATGCCTCCAAAATTCGAGTTGAAAAGAAGGGCCTTGACCACAGCCATCCAAGCTGCTGAAACACTAATGGCCACCATTACAACCGCCTTTGCTGATGTGCCAGTGGTGACCAAGGATGTGCTCAGCATCTGGACAGATCAATTATCAGGAAAAATGCTCCGTGTAACAAAGGCCAGTGATTTGGCTATGGACTTGGACAAAAACGACCTTGAAGTGGATGAGGTGAGCAACGTGCTCGACGCCATTGAAGACCGCGCTGCAACAACAAGAGCCGCAATTGTATCGTATGACACTCAAAATTACCCAGTTCAACCCATTGTTCCTCAAAATTTACCGCTACAATTAAATCCAGCCGTAATACCAACAATTAACAATTCGATAAAAAGAAAACCGTTGGAAGTGCCAAAATTTGACGGTAGGCGGCCAGAGGATTGGAGTGGGTTCTGGAAAACATTTAGCGTGCAATATGGAGACGACACACAGTTGGACAATATAAATAAATTGCTTCACCTGCGCACGTATCTGCACGGGGACGCTTTGAATGACATCAAAGCGTTAGAAATAACAATACCAAATTACTTGGTCGCAGTTGATCGCTTAAAAAAGAAATATGGCGATAAAATTTTATTGGAAAATCGATTTATAAATAATTTATCCGTTTTACCTGCAGTAAAGGACGAGAAGGATCACGCTGGACTGCAGCATTTGCACCGCCACGTCGAGATAAACATCGAAAATTTGAGCAACATCGATGTGCGCCTCGAGGAATATCAAAGGACGCTGTTTCCCACACTGGCCACAGCAATCCCACGTACACTGATGCGTGAATACGACCGAGAGAACGCTGCAGAGCGATCAGTCCCTCGTCTCATGAACTGGCTGCACGAATTTGTGACCAAGGAGGCCCAATACGAGATGATGGCAAATCAATCGAGGCCAACTGAATCCCAACCGAAATTAAATGCAGTTCCGGACTCCTCGAATTTCAAAAAAGAGAAGAAACGATTTGACAAGAGAGATAAACGAGTCTATGAAAGTTCCGCATCAATGATGTCAGTTGCAGTTAGGACTTGCCAATTTTGTGAGTCAAAGAGCCACGACAGAAAAGTCTGCCCACTCAACGCTGAAGAACGAATGGAGAAATTAAAGGCAAAAAACGTTTGTTTTCGATGCCTCGGACGAACACCGCACCCGACCAATGAGTGTCGCACGTCAATGAAGTGCTATCGATGTGAAGGGCAGCACCACACATATTTGTGCACCAAGCCAAAATCGACAGCAACGAACGAATCAAGTTCCGGTAGACAAATTGAGGTGACTGAAATCAAACAAAACACAGTTGTCAACGTAAATCGACCAGCTGTTGAATTTTTGATGATCCAAATGGCACAATTGGGCGGAGAGAAGCTGCAAACCAAGGGTGTCTGCTACATAGACGGCGGAGCACAGCGCACATTTATTCGCGCTGACGTGGCCCAGAAATTAAATTTGAAAAAATTGGGGACGGAAAAGATCAACCTCGCCACGTTTGGTCAGCACCCCAAAATGGAAGTGAGAAACCGAGTGCAGGTGAAAATACGACCAGCCAACGGAGCATCTCCAGCCATATTAATCGATGCAATTGAAACGCCGCGGTGCACAACCACTCCGACAGAAATTCCAACCAGCGCCTTAAATGACAAATTAAAAGACTTGGGAATCCAAGTGAATTGCAAACAGGCCGCCTTACATTCAAGCGAAGTGGACATTCTCCTCGGCGTGGACCATTATAACAAGATCACCACGGGTTGTTCCAAATTTATTGAAGAAAATTTGGCCGCTGTACACACGATTTTGGGTTGGACGCTGCACGGCCAAACGACGCAGGGGACACAACTCACCGCGTCGCCTACGCAAGCTAATACGATAACCATTATTCCTTCTACAGATGACCTGTTGCGCAAATTTTGGGAGCTTGAATCGATTGGAGTCCAGCATGAATCAATGGCCGCCACGCGAGATGAGAAAATAATTAAGAGATTTAACCAAACCATCAACTGGACAGGGAGCCATTATTCCGTCCAGCTGCCGTGGACAGTGAATCCAGACGAGCTTGCTGACAATTATGAAATCGCCAAACAAGAAGTCCCATCTAATTGCAACCTGATGAACGACGACGAGACCAAAGTTTTGGGATTACGATTGAGTCCAAACACAGACCAAATAAGCCTTGCTGTGGAAATTACAGACGACGTCGAAACCAAGCGAATCACCAAACGAGAAGTCATCCACATAATAGCACAGATTTTCGACCCGTTGGGATTCGCGAGTCCCTTCACCATTACGGCAAAAATTTTTTTCCAAACCTTGTGGCTAAGAAACTTGACATGGAACAAGGAATTAAATGAAGAAATTCAAGAAACGTGGAAAAAATGGGCAAATCAAATCCCCAAATTAAAAGAAGTCAAACTGCCAAGATGGATTGGATTTAAACTACGTCAAGAAAACAAAATTCTTATATTCTGCGACGCCAGCCCGAGAGCTTATGGCACAGTGGCTTACATGCGCAGAAAGGAAGAAGATTTAATTATAATAAATTTTTTATTTTCTAAATTTAGAGTAGCCCCGGTGAAACAGCTGACGCTGCCCAAACTGGAATTGATGAGCGCCCTCCTCGCGGTATACCTTAAGGACCAACTGAAGGAGGTGACGGACTGTGACCGATACCATTACGGGACCGACAGTCAGATGCATTGGATAACAAACACATCCAAGCGGCCACCAACGTTCATAAACAACCGGGCGATCGAAATTAGAGAGAAATCACACGTAAAAGCATGGAAACACGTCGCGGGCCCGGAAAATCCAGCCGACCGACTGACAAGAGGCATAAACGCATCGGAACTGATAAATGACAACCTGTGGTGGAAAGGGACAAAATGGCTAAGTGAAGAGCAAGAAAACTGGCCAAATAATAAAATAAAATTACCCATAGACCCAGACGAATTGGACAGTGAAGCTGACGAAGAGGAGGCGCCAAGCGGAGAAACCCATGCAAATGCAGTTCAACAAAATAATCAAAAAATTGCATTTCCAATTTCCAGCTCGTATTTACGCACATGTCGAGTGTGGGCCTGGTGCTATCGTTTCGCACACAACTCAAAACAGAGAGCCGACAGCGAACACCGTCGACAAGGAGTTCTAAATGCAGAAGAACTCGTGAACGCAAAACAGAAATTAATCATCGCCGCACAGCAGCAACACTACGCTGCAGAAATGAGACAATTGACCGAGGGGAAACCATTGATGGCAGGATCCAAATTAAAGCTGCTCAACCCATTCATTGATGCAAATGGAGTAATGAGACTGAGGACCAGACTACAAACCTCCAAAGATGAACAAACAGCAACACAACCTATCGTGTTACCACAAAAATGCGAATTGACCAAACTAATATTTTTGCATTCTCATTCCCAGGTTCTCCACTGCGGCTTGGCAGCAACGCTCGCCCAATTTAGAGAGTCATACTGGACACCGGCCGCAAGGAGAACCTTGAAGTCAACATCAAGTCGATGCGTCACGTGCATGAAGATACAAGGCAAATTAATGCAAGAATCACCCGGATTGCTGCCATTCGATAGAATTACTCGTTGCGAGCCGTTTGCAGTCACGGGAGTCGACTTTGCGGGACCCATGTACATCAGAGGGCGCAAAACAAAGGCATACATTGCACTGTTTACTTGTGGCAACATCCGAGCGGCGCATCTCGAATTGGTGCCCTCGCTCAACACGCCTGATTTCATCGACGCATTCGAACGATTTGTGAGTCGCCGAGGACTACCAAAGACATTGTACAGCGACAACGGGACGACCTTTCACCGTACAAACAAGGAATTGGCTGCATTGTTGAATAACACCAAAGATGAGTCATTCAAAAATTATTTGTGCAACAAGGGGGTCAATTAGAAGTTCAGAGTGAAATCGGCGCGGGGGGAGTGTGAAAACTGGCGTTTTACCTCAGGTTCACATTCCCTTTAATGTGTCATTTTATTTGATATTTTTGTATTTTGATTTCATAACATTTTAATTTGGGTGCACATTCCCTTTAATGTGCCATTATTATTGCTATTTTGTAAACCTTGATTTAATAATGTTTTCTATTTGATATTTGTTCTTATTAATTCTTATTATAATATTTTAGTGTCTTTATTTGCTAATTTCCATATTTTTTGATTTGATATTTAATATTTCCATTTATTATGTTTTTTATTTGTTTATTTACAATTTAGTGTCATTAACCTTTTATTTAAAGAGGGTTAGATTATTGTCACATGACCTGGCTTCAGCTCTCCTTCTAGGAATGCAGCTGAAGCCAATTATCGGATTAGTGGTGCTCCAATAGGAGCGTTTTTGTATATATCTTTTTGAAGACAATAAAGTTTAACCCCAGTGAGTGTACAAAATTCATGGTGGAAGCAAGCTGCAGATTTATTTAAAACATACACTTAAAATTACAAAGAAGCCAGAGACTTTAGAAGACCAACTAAAAGCGATTGGAATCTACAGCGGCCATTAATACGAAAAAATAGAAAAGGTATTTCATTTCCTACATGGGCGACAATTAACTTCGTTTATGACAACTGACCTGATATTTCTGTTTAAAGCATGTTCAATTCAAACTGAAGGGTATTTTGCGTCGGAAAAAACCAAAATTCGAAGCAAACCGGCGCTCGAAGCTTCCTCGGCTTCCACCGTCTACAAGCATGTGACTACGGGGTTCACAGAATAAATTCACGACGTAGTTGATCGCAACAGAACGAATCCTTAAGCAGACGGTGGCCCAGATGAGACCACTCAACGTCATCTACTCAAAAATGAATAAAATAAACATTACGATATTCATTACGAAGAATGTTATTAACATAACAAACAAATATATTTCTACAAAGAAGATTACACCAAAAGAAGACACTTAATAAAACGCTACAAATTTCATTTTCAAAATTACTTTTTGTTTGCCATAAATGAGGTATAATGTCGTAGTGTATCATAAAAATTGTTGCAGCAATTGTCATGACTGAAAGTGAAGCCCTCGGTATGTATTGCAACGTACTTCCCATAGTGCCCATTGTGAGCACGACAATTACTCCTAAAAACATTATTAATCTCTCATGTTTACCACTTTACCTGAGGACAATCCACCAATACGTTCTATCTACGTTCAATCTACGTTACATTAGAAATTGAAGTTTTAACTACGTTACACGTGTCTATACCGTAACGCACCACCTACGTCACCTTGATTTCACGTACTTAAAGGCGGATGTGACCACTATCAAAGCATTCAGTCTCTGCTAGCAACGCTTAACACCGACCAAACGACATGTCCGAACAATCCATCAACATCGACGACGCATTTCCATTCGCCTGTGCACCTTGCAACAAAAAATTCACCGGCAAGGCATCCTACAACCAGCATTTGGCCAGTGCAATGCACTCGAGAAAAGCGCAGAATTTGCGACAACTAACGCCAGATTTGCCGTTGCCGTTGTCGTTGTCTTTTCCATTTTCTTGTTTAGTTTGCAACAAGAAATTTACGGGCAAAAAACCGTACGAGCAGCACTTAGAGAGCGCGCTGCATGCACGCAAAGTGAATTCGGATTTGTCAGAGGCTTTGAGAGATAGTCGCGGGGCTTATCTGTTGAAACATGAGATTCTGTGATGACACTTTTGTAAGAGCGCCACCTGGCGTTCAGCGTCTTTAACGTTTGAATAAAATTGTAACGGGACTTCCGTAGTAACCCTTATACGGTGTGGTCAAGTTTTTGTGTCTTCCAACATCAATCTTCCCCAATCCTTAAAACTACAACAGGTTATGGGTCCAGAAACGTTTTAAAATACTGCGCGCTGACTGCATATATCGCTAAGGTAACTTTTTCGATTGTTGAAAGTTTTTCTAACAAGAAACTTTTGTGTGAAAATTGCGGAACATTTGCGGAACACGTGGAAACGAAGTTTGGATTTGAATTTCGAGTACGATGGCAGATGCGCAACCAGAACCAACGAGAGTCAGTCACGGAATGCATCCAGTTCACCACATTAAAAAACTGGAGGGGATTTCGAACTATAATAGCTGGAAATTTGCGATGGAGATGCAACTGGTGCGAGAGAATTTGTGGGAGTATGTTGCTGGGACTAAAACTGATGCAACAAAGAGTCGACTCGCGCTGGCCACGATAGCGCTCGGAGTCCAGGAGCACGTGTACCAAGAGGTGCGAGGCTTCAAAACCGCGAAAGAAGCGTGGGAAAATTTGGGTAAGCTTTACCAAAATAAAAGTTTGCGGAGTCAAGTTTCGCTTCTGACGGACCTGATTAGCATCAAGTACGAGGAGTGCAAGGACATGGCGGAATATGTTGCACGAAAAGTGACGATTGGGCAGCAACTAACCGACATCGGATACAAGGTAGACAACAAAATGATGGCAGCAATGTTACTTGCCACTTTGCCGGAAGAATTTAAGCCAATGATAATGGCAATTGAGAACTGTGGAACAGAAATTACGGCGGAATACGTCAAAGTGCGACTTTTACAAGAGTCACAGCGCCGGGAAAAGGAAATTACGAGCGCCGCATTCAGTTCGAGCACTGGAAATAATGGACGTGCCAATTCGGGCACTGGAGGCCATGGGCGTGCGCGACGTAACGACGGCGGCGATTTGTCACGTATAAAGTGCTTTAGGTGTCACAAACTTGGACACAGAAAAGTGGACTGTCGCGTAGAATTGTCCACGAAGGAAACGGAATCAGAAAAGGACAAACCTGCTGGCAAGGCGTACATCACGGCGGTCGTTTCCATGGCAGCATTGATGGCAAAATCTTCGGATGCAGACTGGATCGTGGATTCTGGAGCGTCGCGTCACATGAGCTCCCAGCGCGAACAGTTTGGTGATTTGGAGAGGGCGCCGAAAATTAAAGTGCACACTGCGAACGGTGGCATATTGTATGCAGAACACACAGGGACTGTTGCATTAGCTGTTCGTATAAATGGGAAACCAGAAATGGTGAACTTTAAAAATGTGTATCTTGTCCCGGGCCTGGATGCAAATTTGCTGTCGGTGCGTCAACTTGAAAAAAAAGGCGCGGATGTTCGATTTCGAAATGGACGGTGTGAAATACGCAAGTATGGTGATTTATTTTTTGCTCTGTCGTCCAAGCACGATGAATTGTATCGACTGGACGTTGTGACCACGAGCGGTAGTGCAATGAGATGCGCAATTTCATCAAATTCGGTCGAAAATGAACTTTGGCACAGGCGACTTGGACATTTGAGTGTTGGAGGCATGAAATCCCTGCAAAATATGGTAAACGGTTTCAATATTGTTAAGTCATCTGACTCGAATAAAGTGTGTGAACCGTGTATGAAGGGAAAGCAGCACCGTGCCCCTTTTCCAAGCAGCAAAACGCCGCGCTCTGACCAAATATTGGAACTGATACATTCCGACGTGTGCGGGTCAATGGCGACGAGTACGATGGGCGGGGCCAGATATTTTTTGACATTTATCGATGATTATTCCAGAAAAACTTTTGTATACCTGCTTAAACATAAAAATGAAGTTTTTTCCAAGTTTTTAGATTTTAAGGCGCAGGTTGAGAAACAAACTGGATGTGCGATTAAACGCCTACGAACGGACAACGGCACCGAGTACGTGAATGGCGACTTCAGGGACTACATGAAGAAGTCCGGTATTGTGCACGAGTTCACAGTACCCTACTCGAGTCAGCAGAACGGAGCGGCGGAACGAGCGAACCGAACGCTGGTCGAAAAAGCGAGGTCAATGCTGCAAGACGCGTCGCTTGGCAACGAGTATTGGGGTGAAGCCATCGTAACTGCAGCACATCTTAAAAATCGTTCACCAACAGCAGCGGTTCCTGAAATGACACCAGAAGAAGCGTGGAGCGGTGCAGTGCCGGACATCAGTTATTTTCGGACTTTTGGTTGTGATGCGCATGTTCATGTGCCAACGCAAAAACGCAAAAAGTGGGACGCAAAGAGCAAAAAGTTGACTTTTGTGGGATATTGCGACACGACAAAAGGATATAGACTGATTGACACTACAACAAAGCTAATTACCGTATCACGAGATGTTGTTTTCGACGAGAACGCACGCGCCGACCCAGTGTTCATTTCCGACCAAATTAATAATCCATTTTATGAATTTTCAGTGTCGGTTGAGAGCGGTGGCGATGTTTCGACGCCATCAGTTACGGAAAACGAGGAAACTGTCGAGCTCCCAGAACCGGATCCATGTCACGATGAAATACAAGTCGTGGACAACCCTGTGGATCCAATCGAACTGGCAGAAGCGATTGATCTCGTCATTTCCGACTCGGAGGATGAAAATGAAGATGTGGCCGAACCTGAAGTGCAGCAAGGACGTCCAAAACGAAACTGTGGACCTCCTCGACGATTTCCTGCAGAAGAATACGTCTTCCAGGCGGCAATGGAGCTGCTCAGCGACGACCCCGAGTCATACAGCGAAGCAATGATGTTGTTGGAAAATTTACTCCACTGGATCAGGCACCAAATGGGCAATCCTTCATTTCTGGCTCAAACTTAGAGGCATGAGGAAGTGGTTCGAGGGCGGGAGAATGAGGATGTTTAGGTTAGGTTAGGTTTAGGTTAGCCAGCGCCATCTATTATCAAAATTGGCTACTAAAAGTCCCAAATTTGGCCCGAGGGCAAAATGGACAAAATGGCGGCCGTTTATATACGGGTTTGACCAGATGGTCGAATTTCGTTACGATCGGTCCAAAAAAATGGTTGTGTGTATGAACCGGTCACTCGTCATGCCCTCGCGCAATAGCTTCTGTGTTGACACGTGTCGGCGCCATCTACTATCAAAATTGGCTACTAAAAGTCCCAAATTTGGCCCGAGGGCAAAATGGACAAAATGGCGGTCGTTTATATACGGGTTTGACCAGATGGTCGAGTTTCATTAGGATCGGTCCAAAAAAATGGTTGTGTGTTTTTCACCGGTCACGTGACATGTCTCACAGGCAATGACTCAGATGGATTTCAGGAGCATAAAAAAATGATGCTTACTCTTCAAATTTTTTTTCACGAGTGAAAAGATATTTAATTGCGTGATGTCATACGGTTCCAAACCGGTTCAAACTGGTTTTGGAGGGGATTCCCCGTTTTGCGGTATATATAAGGAGTGAATTTTTATTATCTATTATTTCTTCCTGGATTGTCCTTGATTGGAATTTTCTAGAATTTTTATTATCTCTTATTTCTTCCTGGATTGTCCTTGATTGGAATTTTCTAGAATTTTTATTATCTCTTATTTCTTCCTGGATTGACCTGGATTGGAATTTTCTAGAATGTTCTGTGATGACTCATCACTTCCGGTTTTGTGGGTATATAAGGAGTGACAAATCAGAATTTTTTCAGTTGATCAACGACTTTGGACCCTGTCGGAGTGGGGTACCTATGCCCAAATTTTTGATTTTTTTTCAAAAAAAACTTTGAAAATTTTTTGAAAAAAAAAAACTTAGTAAAATTTACAATAAAACAAGAAAAGACAAGAAAGGACAAGAAAGGACAAGAAAGGACAAGAAAAGACAAGAAAAGACAAGAAAGGACAAGAAAGGATAGAATCATACCGTTAACCGACTGCTTTTTCCTGCTTTGTTTATACCTTTAATTCATCTAAAACTCACCAGACGGCGCTCACTACGGTTACGCAACAGGCCGGTCACTTGCAAAGCAGGTTTTTTCAGTGAATGGCGCGGCTGATAGCTGGAGGCAGTGAAATCCAGGTGAGTGAACTCGTGGTTGAATAGACGTGTGTCAGCGCCATCTGCTAACAAAATTGGCAACCAAAAATCCTAAATTTGACTCCTGGACAAAATGAAAATTTTTCAAAGTTTTTTTTTTGAAAATTTTGAAATTTGGGCATAGGTTGCCCACTCCTTCAGGGTCCAAATTCGTTGATCAACTGAAAAAATTCTGATTTGTCACTCCTTATATACTGCAAAAACGGGGAATCCCCTTCCAAACCGGTTCAAACTAGTTTTTACTTGAATTTTCTAGAATGATCTTTTGTGGGTATATAAGGGGTGACAAATCAGAATTTTTTCAGTTGATCAACGAATTTGGACCCTGAAGGAGTGGGCAACCTATGCCCGAATTTCTGATTTTTTAAAAAAAAAATTTGGAAAAATTTACAACAAAGCGACCTTAGGACAAGAAAGGACACAGATGGATTTCAGGAGCATAAAAAAATGATGCTTACCCTTCAATTTTTTTTTCACAAATGAATAGATATTTAATTGCGTGATGTTATAAGGTACCAAACCGGTTCAAACTGGTTTCTAATTGAATTTTCTTAAAGGTCACATCACGGGTATATAAGGAGTGACAAATCAGAATTTTTTCAGTTGATCAACAACCTTGGACCCTGAAGGAGTGGGCAACCTATGCCCGAATTTTCAAAATTTTCAAAAAAAACTTTGAAAAATTTACAACAAAGCGATCCCAGGACAAGATAGGACCAGATAGGACAAGACAGGACAAGAAAAGGCAAGATAGGACAAGACGGGACAAGAAAAGGCAAGATAGGACAAGACAGGACAAGAAAAGACAAGATAGGACAAGATTTTCAAGGTAAGCAAGAGTCAGAAGTGACTGAAGTGACGGAACTAATGATGTCGGCCTGTTTATGGCACGACTGACTTAGCTCTGGCATTCAGCTGATGTGTGTTAATTGAGCAGTTGATGATTTGTGGCTGCTGGTTGAATTGTCTGCACCCCCCCCCCCTCGAGTGGTGTTTGTTTGTTTGTTTGTTTGTTCAGTCAGGCTAACAAAGTCGGCCTGTTTATGGCACGGCTGGCTTAGCTCTGGCATCATGCTTAGTGTTTGTTTAATTTATTTTATTTCTTAAATTATTTTTATATAAAAAAATGAAATCCATTTAGATTCGCTCTGTGCTTAAGATGAATAGATACAAAGTCAAGAAATGTGTAGAGTTTTTAAAAGGAAAAAGAGAAAGTGGACAACTATCTAAGGATTATAG
Organism: Strigamia acuminata; assembly: GCA_949358305.1. Taxonomy (NCBI): domain Eukaryota; kingdom Metazoa; phylum Arthropoda; class Chilopoda; order Geophilomorpha; family Linotaeniidae; genus Strigamia; species Strigamia acuminata. Next base: position 43,989,848 of record OX442314.1, read on the forward strand.
CCTTCGGAAGCGAGTGCACCCGCAAAATCCGCACTTTGGGGGTGACTATTCCTCGGATTCCGGCCGGGCCAAACTCTTCCGGAAAATGTCCGGGGGAATGCTGAGAGTGCCGATAGACGACATTCGATTTTATGTCGTGGGTTTTTGTGCGGTTTGCGCCGTGTTTATTATTCGTACGAGATTTGGTATTTTCGCAAGGTTGTTGTCGCGCGAGATTCATCGGGGTAAAGCGAGTTCATCAACGACCTCGCCGGTGAATGTTGCTAAAAATCTGTGCAAGTGTTGTCAAATATTGCCGTGATTCGATGGAATTTTTGTCAGACATTGGGAAATTTTTTTTGACTTGTCCAACGCGTCAGTAAATCGAGCGTTCACACGCGCCCACATGCGTGAACAGTGCATTCGCCCTCCCGCCCCGTCGGCGTAGGCGCCGGCCGTCCTCCCTCTCTCTCTCTCTCTCTCTCTCTCTTCCGCCCGGGAATCGCCCTTCCGCCCGTCACCGAATTTTGTCAATATCTGATAAATTTCCACAGAATTGCAGCGACATTGTACGGGATATTTCTGCCCGATTTGACGGACTTATGTAAAACATTGCTGAAATTCCGTGGAAATTTATAAAATATTGACAAAGGTTGGTGACCGACCCACGGCGCGTCGCGGCGCGTTCGGAGCACGCGACCCGATCCCCCCCTCCCCCCCCGTCCCCAAAAACCCACGCCTCGAGGAACCCCGAGGTTCGGTTTCCGACCGGGTCGCCTCTTGATCCGACCCGGGGCGCGTCACGGCGCGGTCGGAGGACGGCCCTCGTCCCCAAAAACCACACTCCGGGTCACGTGGTCTCGCGCCCGACTCTTTCAGTTTTCCCGTTTTCAGCCCGTTACGGCCCTTGGCCGTAACGGGCCGTTACGGGATCGTGACGGGACTGTCGGCGGCCCGTTAACGGCCCGCACGAGCCGTGACGGGATCGTGACGGGACTGTCGGCGGCCCGTTAACGGCCCGTAACGGCCCGTTACGGCCAAGGGCCGTAACGGGCTGAAAACGGGAAAACTGAAAGAGTCGGGCGCGAGACCACGTGACCCGGAGTGTGGTTTTTGGGGACGAGGGCCGTCCTCCGACCGCGCCGTGACGCGCCCCGGGTCGGATCAAGAGGCGACCCGGTCGGAAACCGAACCTCGGGGTTCCTCGAGGCGTGGGTTTTTGGGGACGGGGGGGGAGGGGGGGATCGGGTCGCGTGCTCCGAACGCGCCGCGACGCGCCGTGGGTCGGTCACCAACCTTTGTCAATATTTTATAAATTTCCACGGAATTTCAGCAATGTTTTACATAAGTCCGTCAAATCGGGCAGAAATATCCCGTACAATGTCGCTGCAATTCTGTGGAAATTTATCAGATATTGACAAAATTCGGTGACGGGCGGAAGGGCGATTCCCGGGCGGAAGAGAGAGAGAGAGAGAGAGAGAGGGAGGACGGCCGGCGCCTACGCCGACGGGGCGGGAGGGCGAATGCACTGTTCACGCATGTGGGCGCGTGTGAACGCTCGATTTACTGACGCGTTGGACAAGTCAAAAAAAATTTCCCAATGTCTGACAAAAATTCCATCGAATCACGGCAATATTTGACAACACTTGCACAGATTTTTAGCAACATTCACCGGCGAGGTCGTTGATGAACTCGCTTTACCCCGATGAATCTCGCGCGACAACAACCCTGCGAAAATACCAAATCTCGTACGAATAATAAACACGGCGCAAACCGCACAAAAACCCACGACATAAAATCGAATGTCGTCTATCGGCACTCTCAGCATTCCCCCGGACATTTTCCGGAAGAGTTTGGCCCGGCCGGAATCCGAGGAATAGTCACCCCCAAAGTGCGGATTTTGCGGGTGCACTCGCTTCCGAAGGCTATAATCCTTAGATAGTTGTCCACTTTCTCTTTTTCCTTTTAAAAACTCTACACATTTCTTGACTTTGTATCTATTCATCTTAAGCACAGAGCGAATCTAAATGGATTTCATTTTTTTATATAAAAATAATTTAAGAAATAAAATAAATTAAACAAACACTAAGCATGATGCCAGAGCTAAGCCAGCCGTGCCATAAACAGGCCGACTTTGTTAGCCTGACTGAACAAACAAACAAACAAACAAACACCACTCGAGGGGGGGGGGGTGCAGACAATTCAACCAGCAGCCACAAATCATCAACTGCTCAATTAACACACATCAGCTGAATGCCAGAGCTAAGTCAGCCGTGCCATAAACAGGCCGACATCATTAGTTCCGTCACTTCAGTCACTTCTGACTCTTGCTTACCTTGAAAATCTTGTCCTATCTTGTCTTTTCTTGTCCTGTCTTGTCCTATCTTGCCTTTTCTTGTCCCGTCTTGTCCTATCTTGCCTTTTCTTGTCCTGTCTTGTCCTATCTGGTCCTATCTTGTCCTGGGATCGCTTTGTTGTAAATTTTTCAAAGTTTTTTTTGAAAATTTTGAAAATTCGGGCATAGGTTGCCCACTCCTTCAGGGTCCAAGGTTGTTGATCAACTGAAAAAATTCTGATTTGTCACTCCTTATATACCCGTGATGTGACCTTTAAGAAAATTCAATTAGAAACCAGTTTGAACCGGTTTGGTACCTTATAACATCACGCAATTAAATATCTATTCATTTGTGAAAAAAAAATTGAAGGGTAAGCATCATTTTTTTATGCTCCTGAAATCCATCTGTGTCCTTTCTTGTCCTAAGGTCGCTTTGTTGTAAATTTTTCCAAATTTTTTTTTTAAAAAATCAGAAATTCGGGCATAGGTTGCCCACTCCTTCAGGGTCCAAATTCGTTGATCAACTGAAAAAATTCTGATTTGTCACCCCTTATATACCCACAAAAGATCATTCTAGAAAATTCAAGTAAAAACTAGTTTGAACCGGTTTGGAAGGGGATTCCCCGTTTTTGCAGTATATAAGGAGTGACAAATCAGAATTTTTTCAGTTGATCAACGAATTTGGACCCTGAAGGAGTGGGCAACCTATGCCCAAATTTCAAAATTTTCAAAAAAAAAACTTTGAAAAATTTTCATTTTGTCCAGGAGTCAAATTTAGGATTTTTGGTTGCCAATTTTGTTAGCAGATGGCGCTGACACACGTCTATTCAACCACGAGTTCACTCACCTGGATTTCACTGCCTCCAGCTATCAGCCGCGCCATTCACTGAAAAAACCTGCTTTGCAAGTGACCGGCCTGTTGCGTAACCGTAGTGAGCGCCGTCTGGTGAGTTTTAGATGAATTAAAGGTATAAACAAAGCAGGAAAAAGCAGTCGGTTAACGGTATGATTCTATCCTTTCTTGTCCTTTCTTGTCTTTTCTTGTCTTTTCTTGTCCTTTCTTGTCCTTTCTTGTCCTTTCTTGTCCTTTCTTGTCTTTTCTTGTTTTATTGTAAATTTTACTAAGTTTTTTTTTTTCAAAAAATTTTCAAAGTTTTTTTTGAAAAAAAATCAAAAATTTGGGCATAGGTACCCCACTCCGACAGGGTCCAAAGTCGTTGATCAACTGAAAAAATTCTGATTTGTCACTCCTTATATACCCACAAAACCGGAAGTGATGAGTCATCACAGAACATTCTAGAAAATTCCAATCCAGGTCAATCCAGGAAGAAATAAGAGATAATAAAAATTCTAGAAAATTCCAATCAAGGACAATCCAGGAAGAAATAAGAGATAATAAAAATTCTAGAAAATTCCAATCAAGGACAATCCAGGAAGAAATAATAGATAATAAAAATTCACTCCTTATATATACCGCAAAACGGGGAATCCCCTCCAAAACCAGTTTGAACCGGTTTGGAACCGTATGACATCACGCAATTAAATATCTTTTCACTCGTGAAAAAAAATTTGAAGAGTAAGCATCATTTTTTTATGCTCCTGAAATCCATCTGAGTCATTGCCTGTGAGACATGTCACGTGACCGGTGAAAAACACACAACCATTTTTTTGGACCGATCCTAATGAAACTCGACCATCTGGTCAAACCCGTATATAAACGACCGCCATTTTGTCCATTTTGCCCTCGGGCCAAATTTGGGACTTTTAGTAGCCAATTTTGATAGTAGATGGCGCCGACACGTGTCAACACAGAAGCTATTGCCCGAGGGCATGACGAGTGACCGGTTCATACACACAACCATTTTTTTGGACCGATCGTAACGAAATTCGACCATCTGGTCAAACCCGTATATAAACGGCCGCCATTTTGTCCATTTTGCCCTCGGGCCAAATTTGGGACTTTTAGTAGCCAATTTTGATAATAGATGGCGCTGGCTAACCTAAACCTAACCTAACCTAAACATCCTCATTCTCCCGCCCTCGAACCACTTCCTCATGCCTCTAAGTTTGAGCCAGAAATGAAGGATTGCCCATTTGGTGCCTGATCCAGTGGAGTAAATTTTCCAACAACACATACTCCTAACAAATCAAAGTACATCAGCTCGAGAAACACAATAAAAGTATTGAAACAAATATAACTGAGAACGTGAGATAACGATTCCATTTCTGAAATTGGACCAAAATTGGATAAAAATTCTAAACTTTTCAAATTCTGCAGCGTGTTTGATTCAATAAGATCTGAAAATAAATTGGTCAGAAATTTCCATTCCACAATAACAAAAAAAGACAACTTTTCCAATCTTGTACATGTTTCGGCTAGTACAATTAGTTCAAAAACGTATGGAAACTTTACATGTATGACATTTACGCAATTTCGATCAGTTTTAGTCTGAAAACAGACAAGTAAATAAACGAAGCTCTTGCGCGTCTAGATTAGTTAAACGTACTAATACTAATTTTAGAAGAATCTTAAAGTAATCAAACTGTAAAGCAACAACCAAAAGCGTAATTGTGGTGCACTTTGCAGCGATCCAGGTTTTTACTTGCTAAATTACTTAAACCTAGCAAATAATCGTCGTTGAGATGCCGTACAGGACTTCTACTCTGTGGCCAAATGGTTGTCTAGGGGAATAATTTTACACACAGAAGTAAAGGAAAAATATCAAGATTGTTTTAATTGTTCTTAAAAATACAAGCGGAGATATATCTAAAATGTTTGGGGTCGATCTGGCTTCTTCTCACAAATATACACTCACGATTAACGGTCGGCTCCAAGATGGCGTCGTGTGAGCGCAGGATTTTGGCAGAGTAAACTCGATGCCAAAAACCTACCTCTAAATATACCTAAATCCTCGCGGAGCACGCTCAACACGAGAATACGTCTCACACACAGTGAAAGTGATTATTACGGAGCAAGCTCGACGTAATAATTAAGCCTGCTATTTTTGCGGACTTAAAACGACGCAATTGCGGGCGGAAAGCATATCAAAAAACTGCCATTTTGCGGACGTATTGCGGGCTCATTTTTGGGTGTAAATAATAATTTTTTGAACTTAAAAATGAATTTTTGGTCCAAAAAATGAATTTTCGGTTCTAAAAATGAATTTTTGGTCCAAAAGATGAATTTTTGGTCCAAAAGATGAAATTTTGGTCCAAAAGATAAAATTTTGGTCCAAAAAATGAAATTTTGGTCCAAAAATAAAATTTTGGTCCAAAAATGAAATTTTGGTCCAAAAGATGAAATTTTGGTCCAAAAGATGAAATTTTGGTCCAAAAGATGAAATTTTGGTCCAAAAGATGAAATTTTGGTCCAAAAGATGAAATTTTGGGCCAAAAGATGAAATTTTGGGCCAAAAGATGAAATTTTGGTCCAAAAAATGAAATTTTGGTCCAAAAAATAAAATTTTGGTCCAAAAAATGAATATTATTTTTGCAAGACACCCCAATTGCGGATTTTCCGCAAAAATTGCGGTACAACGGTCGAATTGCGGAAATTGCGGACCAAAAAGTATCTCAAAATTCAAAAATTTTAGTGCCAAAATGCTTCATTTGTTGTATCCGCAACTGTAGAAACATTTTGGGGAAAATTTATTTTCCGCAAAAATAGCAGCCCTAGTAATAATCCGTCAACACACAGTCTTCTTTGTGGAGCAAGCTCAACACAAAGAACTACAAATTGACAGAGCAAGCTCAATGTCAATTTCACACAGAAAATAGCTTAAATTACGCGTAGTAATTTAAGCAGAAAGGCGCTATTCCGTACAGTTGGTACAGACCAGCAATGAAACTCAATTCGTCCAATATCACAGATCACACTTTGCAGTTTTAGGCAGAAGTTTGACACGGTTGTGAACAGTTTGGAGGTGGAATCAAGAGTGCGGGAAGAGTGAGCCAAAACCGTTTGGCTCACTCCGAAATCTGCTCAGTAAAGCTGCGCAGATGACAAGTTGCACAAAGATCACACACGGCCGCCTTCGGGTCGTGTGCAACAATTGAGCCAGGCACGCGCGAGAGGAAGGGATGCTCCGCCCAGGCACACGCCTAGCAGCATCATCAAAGCAATGCACGCTGCAGCGTGATTGGTTGTGGTGAGCAAAGTGGATAAATATTCCCCCCCAAGCGGATATTTGCCCTTTGACTCACTGCAATAGACGGGTCGTTCCCCTCGTGTTGGCTCCGCCTCTCCCTGAGCAGGTGTGTGCCCCGAGGGGAGTGAGGTGACGGGTGGCAAGCCCCCATTGGCTGCGCCTGTCCTTCACACTGACCCATAAAAGGGAGAAATTCCCGCCAAAAGACAGAACTTACACAAACGACACCAAGAACACAGCAACTACCTCACCGTCAGGCCAACTTCAACTACAAGTTAGGATTGATCGAGGATCGCTGAGTAAAGTGCAAACTGTAACTCTCACAAAGTCACTTGCGAGCTATTCCTGCAAAAGCACGAGAATAGCCCTTGTGAAATCACCCGGAATAATCACCCAGTCGATTATTCACCGAAGTAAGTGTCCGAGTGCTTTGTAGGGAATCCCAAAGTTCCTAGACGAGGCCTCTGCGACGCTAAACCAAACCCTAGACAACAGGCACGGATAGAAGACTCGAAAGAGCATTCCAACGCGTCCGTGAAGACGAATCCGTGACGAATTAACGACAACTCGAGACGCCGCCTTTGTTCCGCTGACCACGCGGAACCGACGACGCCATCTTGAGAAATCCTTTGTTCGACTCTGACCAAGTCGACTTTAGTTGTATACTGAGTGTATTTTAAAGGCATAAAGCCTGGTGAATAAATTACCTGTTTATTTACATACATTTAGTATTCATTTGGGTATTTGCATAATTGATCACAGGTAAAGTATTACACGTTAGCGCTATTTAAACCTATACCAAGTAGGACGCGACATGGTTGACGCTGTTGCTGGGTCAAAACTTGCTGCAAGACATGATATTATTTGGATAATATTGTGTCTTGTTTTATATTCGAGTAATATATATTTTATTTCAATTTACATTGAAACAAAACATATAGGAAAGTTAGATATGTTTATAAGACAAATTGGAAATATGGTGCCTACTCAAATAGGAATATTTGAGGTCACCACAACTTAGAGCGACAATATTGATCGTGTGATAATCAGCGCCATCTGACAATGTGTGGCGTAAAACGTCCATCACACGTTTTGCAGTGTGCTTAACGTTTCGCCCAGATAAAGAACTTAAATCGAGATATTCGTCATTCGCAACTTCTCCACACGATCGACATGCCACGCAGAAAATCAGCACCGAGTCTTGAAAATTTGTGTTTAAATATGGCGATTATTCGTTTCGAAAAGAATGAATTCCAATATCAACTCGTAGATCAACCGCCCGCGCTTATCAACAACATATTTGAAAAACTGTGTCAACGATATGGAAATTCACGTACCGGTACGCATCCTCGGTTTCCTTCAAACATTTTCATTCATTCCGGCGCCATCTCGCTACACCATTTGACTATGTTCGATAAGCACATATCTACTCTGTGTGATGAAATAAGCCAAATTTGTGGAAACCTTGTGGATTTAAACTTGGAAAAAGATTCATTCAAACCCCAAATGAAGATTTCTAACACGTGTGTAATCAAACTGGTGCAAAGCTTACCGAAACTTCAACGATTAAACTTTACTTTTAGAGACGAATATACGGATGAATTAGCCGCTGCGATCGGAAATAATTGTCCAATGTTGACGCATCTCAACATTCAGGGTTGCACATACGTAACCGACATTGGACTGCAGTCGTTAAGCCGTTGCGTCCAGCTCGTGTTTCTGGATGTTTCGTTCACTAGAGCCACAGCCGACGCGTGTTTGTTCGTCCTCAACCAACTGCCCAAATTGAAAGTGTTTAAACATTATCGCTGGGTCGAACTATTTTCTAAGTTGGCAAATCAGTCTGAAAGAAACAAAACGTGGCGGACTTATTCCCTCGAACAAACTACAGACATTTATGACAAATATATTCTCGTCGTGACGAACAGTTTTCCTAATTTACGACGCTTAGATTTCGTTAATGGGGAAACCCATTTTAGTTTTGATATTTCATTCTGGCCTCAACGATTGACGATTCTCAATCTATATCGAGTTAATCCAGTCAGTATTCGACTTATTGATCGGACCTGGCCAATGTTAGAGGAAATATTGTTAGATTGGTGTACAATTATCCATGAAAGTGATGCTATTAATGCTCCATTGAAAAACCTACGTCAACTCAGTTTAAAGCATTCACGCTCAACGAAACAAGAAATGGAAATATTATTGGGAGAGCGTAAAAGTTTAGAAAAATTAGTCTTGCTTGATTTTCTAATGGAACTCCCTGTGAGTTTGATTTCACAACTTGTCGGATTGAAAACTTTAGAATTGTACTCATGCCACTCTATTACTCCCACTTCCATCATGGAATTGTTGAAAATGCGAAATCCACTCACTCAGCTATCCATAGGGCATTGTGTTAAGTTTGACGCTTCAACTTATGCTTTAATTCAAAATTACGTCAAAACTCAAAACTTGGATTTGAACTTTAAACGTCAATGGTAATTTTTTTTAACCATTGTAAAATGTAGTATGTAAAACTAAACTGCAGTAAATAAAATCCTGTTTAGAATAAAATCCAACAGTACTTGTTAATCTGCATTGAAAATTATCAAATACATTTTGACGATTTAATTTTGGAACTTTATTTTCTTTTGCGACTATTGTAGCTCGCATTTCATTCTTTCGTATTTGTCCCTAATTTTAGTTCTAATTCATTATCTAATTTATCATTAAATTATTTCATAATTCTTTTATTATTCAATTTGTATTTATATAATTTTTTACGCTGTAAAATTAAACCACAGTAAAAAAAATCCCCTTTACAATAAAATCCAAACATCAATTTGTTAACTTAAAATAATTGCAGATCCAGATCTTTCATATTTACGACATAAAAACCTTTTTTGTTGTAAATTAAACGACACGACACACGTTGTAACGGTGAAAAATGACAAGTGAGTTTTATTTCAAAAAGGGAGGGTTAAATACAGTTGTGGGGTCAAAAGAACTCTCTCCTATTGGTTGGTCAAGAAGGTCAGTGACAGTTCACGACCCTAAGTTTCTTCTTGCTTTGTCCACAACGTCCTGTTCCTAATACTTAGGGGTCAATGGCAACATTGGTGCCTGTCAATCAACAACAAACGCAACATTGGCGCCTGTAAACTCCAACATTTTTGACTGACAGAAACAGAAAGAAATTTAGGAATCGGTTCATACCTCGAGACTGTTTTGACGAGCTCCTTTATGACGTCATTTTTGGACCTTCTGCACTACAAATTTCGACTCTCTGTCGCCGTATTTACCTCGAGAGTTCTTTTGGTGAATATTTTCAAAAAACAATCCCACCAACTCAAATCTCTAAATAGAAAATACAAAAATACAAAAATAAAATTTCTAGATTATATTTTATTCATGGTAGTGACCTTTTATCACATATAATGACGGCGACGTTCTGTCAGCGCCCTCTATACTTATTGCCTGAAATAAATTCGCACATGTCAATTTTGACGGTCCACTTTTAACCTCAACCACATCATCCGTCAACATATAGAAGCCAACGCAGGTTTTGCGTGTTTTATACCTTGCTGTACGTTTTGCCCATTTAAAATGACTCTTTTATCATTCGCAGTTGACACACACAGCCGACATGCCACGCAGAAAATCAGCGCCGAGTCTGGAAGAATTGTGTCTGAACATGGCGGCCACTCATTTCAAAAAGAAAGAGATACAAGATCAACTTACAATTCTGCCGCAAATGTTGAACAACAACATATTTGAAAGACTTGTCGCGTCCTACCTGGTGATAGGTTTAAATAGCGCTGACGTGTAATACTTTACCTGTGATCAATTATGCAAATACCCAAATGAATACCAAATGTATTTAAATGAACAAGTAATTTATTCAGTAGGCTTGAAGGCCTTAAAATACACTTAGTAATAATTCTAGAGTCGACGTGGTCAGCGTCGAACAAAGGATTTCTCAAGATGGCGTCGTCGGTTCCGCGTGGTCGACGGAACAAAGGCGGCGTCTCGAGTTGTCGTAAATTCGTCACGGATTCGTCGTCACGGACGCGGTGGAATGCTCTTTCGAGTCTTCTATCCGTGCCTGTTGTCTAGGGTTTGGTTTAGCGTCGCAGAGGCCTCGTCTAGGAACTTTGGGGTTCCCTACAAAGCACTCGGACACTTACTTCGGCGAATAATCGTCTGGGCGATTATTCTGGGCGATTTCACAAGGGCTATTCTCGTGCTTTCGCAGGAATAGCTCGCAAGTGACTTCGTGAGAGTTACAGTTTGCACTTTACTCAGCGATCCTCGATCAATCCTAACTTGTAGTTGAAGTTGGCCTGACGGTGAGGTAGTTGCTGTGTTCTTGGTGTCGTTTGTGTAAGTTCTGACTTTAGGCGGGAAACACGGCCTTTTATGCAGTGGGGTGAAGGGCCGGCGATCAACCAATGGGGGCTGACCACCAGCCGCTTCCTCCCCCTCGGGGCACACACCTGCCATGGGGAGGTGGAGCCAACTCAGGGGGGAACGACTCTTCAATCATAGTGACTCAGAGGATAAATATCCGCCCTGGGGGGACACTTATCCAACTGGGTCACCACACGTCCCTCCTCCAGCTTTGATCTCGGATCGGAGCGATCTCAAATTTTATCGTTCTCCTCTGCGGAGCGCCGGCAATACACCTCTGCATGGGCGGAGGATAACCGGTGGTACTGCTGGTGGCGGCGGTGGTAAATCCGGGGGCAGGGAGGTTGTCAGATCCGCCGGATTCTGCCGCTCATTGATGAAATATTGCGGGTGACCACCGACGGGTTCGCCGATCAGTCCCGTACGCTCATGGATCCAAATCCGGGTAGAGGCAGGGAATCGGTCTGGAACGAGTCGAATCCTTCGCGACTCGGCGCTCGATCCGGGCTTCCTGTGGGCCCGTAGGATACGGCGATGGAAGACGGCGTCCATGGTAGATCGGGCCTCTCTATTTAGCCATTTGAGGATCGACTCGCCATGATCATCGGAGGCAATGATGCGCTGTCGCGTGAGTTCCGACATCTGAAGGAATGGATACTCCACTCCCAACCTCAAGTAAAGCTGCGCTGCTGGGGGCGGCGGAGGCGATGGAGGAAGTGGAATCTCCATGGGACTCTCCAACGGTGGCGTAGCCGGCTCTGTTGCAAGAGCGGCCAGCTCTGCCGCTGGTGGTGAAGGAGAGGGCAGCGGAGGAGTTCGTGGTCCTCGGTGGGAGCGCTTCGGAATCAATTTGGGTCGATTCGCGTACCGCTTCTCCTTCGGGAATACCGGCTTTGGGGTCGGTATGTATGGTTGGACCGCCGCCTCTGGGGGGGCGGTCTCGATGGCCTGTGGTAGGCTCGCTGCCGTTCCCGGTATCTCCGGAGCCTCCCGAATTGTTCGCAACAAGGAAGGGTGGACTCCGGGGTTCCGGTAGCGGAATGCTAACGAACGCATCTTTGAAAACTGTAGGCCTGGGTTTTCTGTATTTCTGGCCAGGTCGAAGCGCAGCGAGGCGGGCTCAGGAGTCCATCCGGCCCACACCTGGTACAACGCCCGAGGAAGGTGAACTCCCTCGCGGTCGACGATTGTCCAGGCCGCCATAGCCTGCCGACTGTCCAAGAAGACGCCCAGGGACAACAGCTGGGCCAAGACGTTCGTCACGGCCAAATTCAAACTGCTCCGATGGCAGGGGTGAGCGCGGTCCGGATTGTCACTGAAATGTTGTGACAGCGTCCGCATCTGTTCGATCGCCCAATTGATGTGGTGAGTTTGGGCGGCGTCGGCCTGTCGTATGGCCAACTCGGCAATCGCGGGGTTCTCGTATTCGGCCAGATATTCCTGTAGCTCGCTGAGTGGAGGATAGGCCGCTTCACGCCGGCACCGGGCGTCCATCTCCCGCTGTGCGTACCACTCGGCGTTGCGATGAGGTCGATACACGCGCGGCGTTGGGGGTGATGGTGGACGGCCCAACCCGGGTAAGTCATCGTATCTGACCCGTTTCGGAGTTGGATCTCCCACCGGAATCATCCGGGGAGGAGTCCACGCGGTCACGGCTGGGTTTGTACCCTCGAGGAGTGGCGGCCATCGCGGTTGCACCTGTGGGGGCACAAGCGCGGTTGGCACAGCCGGTGTTGAGCTCGACGACCGGTTGGCCGCGTATCCTCGGAAGGCGTTCTTCAAAGCCACGGCCAGATCCTGCTTCGTAACCGGTCCATCCTTATCCGACTCATCTTGGGACAATTGTTCCTCCGTCAATTCTCCCAAATCGATCTCCGCTTGGAGCCTGGATGGCCCAGCCGTGGGTCCGAGACTTCGGGGTTCGGATCTTTTCGCGGCGGCCATCTCTCGCTCTTTCTCCAATCCTTTAGCGATCAGAGACTGTGCACGCATCTTCTGTCGTATTTTACGCTTCCGATTCCTCCTGGTGCTGGCTGCGACGGACCTTCGTTGGACCGTCCTCTGGGGGACGTCCGTCGGAGAATCCGGTCTCTGGTGCGATGAGACGGTTCGTCGCGACGAGGATTGATCTGACGACTGTGTAGTAATCGCCATAAACAACGAGGATCTTTTCTTTCCTCGATCTTGGTGTGTCTCGGTCCTCGCAGCCCAGTGGGCGGAAGATTCGACTGTTCGCTCAGCCCGCGCGTCGTCTGGCGAGGCAGGCTCGAGCGTTACTACTCGGCGACACTCTGAGCGCACGACAACTCGAGTTCGGGAACTGGAGCTGCTCGAGCGGCTGCGGTAGTCGCGACTCGTTGACGGGCCGGCCTCTATTGGGGAGACGGCCTGTCTTCTTCGTGCGGGTCCGCGTGGAGCAGACTCCGCCGGACGCTTCGATCTTCTGTGATGGCGGCGACTTCCCAGGATACCAGCGTGGTATAACTGCCACATCTCAGACTGCGTGGCCGTAAAATTCGCCGGCGGTATCCATCTGGGTGTCAGATGGTCTTCTTCGATGTCGCGAAGCCATCTACGGATTTCTTCGGGGGAGAAACCGTTTCTCTCGAGAACTCGGGTTACTCCGTGAGTCTCGGTGCGCTTTAAGCGTTTGATCTCGTCGTCCACTATTCTCTGGCGGGCTGCCAAGGTCGGGGCCTCGCGCCACCCGTGGGAGGTGTGCAGCTCGGCCACCGTGCCTGGGTAAGCCTCTTCCAGATACCCGGAGTAAACGGGGCTCGGCGGATCCGCATCGGGTGGGATCCGCGGCCCCACTCGCTCCCTCATCTCCTTCGTCATGCACTCGACCAGCGTTTTCGATCGCTCGAATTTTTCTTCGAGGGTCCTGGAATACATCAATCGAATTTTCCAGGCGCTGGTCTCCGCAGGATAGGCCTGCCGCAGGTAAATCGGCAGGGCTCCGCGAAAGATGTTGTTGGCGGTTGACGCCGCCGGAGGCAGGGCGTCCCACGATTCTAGCGGGTCGACCTGAATAATTTTAGATCACAAGATTAATATAATAAATCCCAGTTAACGATGGGGATCAGAAATATGCTCAAGATCGACGGTGGCAGCAACTCCTTTCTTTTGTTGCGGCCGTCGGTCTTATTTTCTTGTTTCGCAGTTCTGCGATGATCTCCGCCGTCGTAGCGCTGATCCAACACTACTTTTGAACTCAGGTGATCCGCTTTTAGGAAGGGGTCGCAGGCAAAACCGATCGTTAAATTTTTAATTTTACGTTAAACTTTTTTATTTTAACTCTAATCGTATTTTAATTTATTACGATGTTGAAATTTAAAAGAAAGAAAACCTTTAGTTTTGGTTTTGGTTTGCCACGACGCCATTCCGCGAACACTTCCTTTGTTCTAGTTTTTTGGCGGCCTTGACTCCGAGGTGAATCTGGGTCCACTCTCGGGTTTTTAGCCAGCCTTAAATCAACAATAAAACAGAAAGAAATATATCAGTCACAAGTCACGCTCCAATCTGGGTTGGATGCAACAGATTCAAAGAATTATGTGATTTCTCTGGGGAAATCACACTAATTTACCTGCAACGGCGGTTGTTCGTCCCAATTCTCATCTTCTTCTGCATTTACGATTAGGCCGTCGCTCTCGTCTCTCGACGATGCGCTCGGCTCTAATCGTGGGTTGCGTCGATCGGCCATTTCAATTTAGGAAAATGAAGTTTTGTTTGAGAGGTCTTTGTTTTCTCTTTGGGGAGAAGCAAAAAACACGTCTCGTCGTGTTAAAAACAGTCGGAAACTGGGCCTATCGACGCTGAGAATTGTGGGTCTCGAACGCGTCTCGTATTTTGCGAGATCCGCCGTGCTGGCAATGACGCTACGGGGTCGACCGCGTGGTTTCATTGTCACGTGGTCGCCCGATACGTCATAACTTCTCGTCTGTTAGTGGTGACTGCGACAATTCGTTGCGAAGTTTGGACTTAGCCAAATTTTCGCGTCTCAACATGTGCAGCAGCTCTCGTAAGTACATCTTTCTATTTTACAAGGCCTCCGCTCCATGTTACCACATTTTCTTTTATTTTTAGTTCTTCCCCACGACTTTGCCTTCCCGAATGAACGGATTATTGCTTCGTCGTGGTCGAAGGTTGATTTTCGACGTGCATGTAGATCGTGACTCTACTTGCTCGTTCATCTCCGATGTGTTGGCATTTTTCTCATTATTAATTTTTTTATTTTCTATTTCAGAAGTACATTCTTCTGCTTCCTCCCTCTCCGAAATTGGTTGCTCCGGTTGAGTTGGAGCCTCGTCGGCTGGGGATTCGGCGTCGAAGAATTCGTCCTCGTCCTCCGTTATATTTTCAGCTTCATTTGTTTTTTGGAACGTGTCGACCACGGTGCCCCCTTGGCCGCTGTGTGTCTGACCTTCCAGCCAGATTTCTTGGGGAAACTCTGGCAGATATGGCCTTAAATCTCGGCCATGTATCGACTGAAAATTTTTGTTGTCCTCTAAGCGGCGTAGTTGGTATGCGTTGCCGCCGTGTTCGGCCACAATTACATAGGGACCGTCCCTCTTGTCGGCTAAACCGGCGGCGATGCCCCTCGCTGCATTGGACAACGTGTGTGCCTCCTTCCACACTAGATCATTCACTTTAAAGTTCGCGAAAGGGAGATCGCCTTCTTTATCTACGATTCTCTCTCTCATGTTGAAAATATGCGCCATCATATGCTGGTATGTGTCGGATATAGTCTGTTCCAACCGGCACACGTACTCATGTGGGCTCGATGGGTCTAATACGTTAACAGCTTCGGCAACGCGTGGGTCCCATGGCATCCTTAATTCGCGGGCGAAGTTGAGGTACGCCGGTGAGAATTCGCGTGTTCTTGACACGGTTGAGCGAATGCTGAAAGCGATTTCTCGCAGGTATTCGTCCCATCGATTGTGAATATCGGTGAATACTGTCAGCGCATATTTTATGTCTTTATTTAATCTCTCGACTGGATTTGTCTGAGGATTATACGTGGAGGTGTTCGATGTATCCATTTTAAATTTTCTACAGAAGTCCTTATATATTCTTGATCGGAATTGGGGGCCGTTATCCGAAATGAGTTTTCTGGGAAACCCAAATTGCATTGCTACGTCGTAAAGGCACTCGACTATGTTTTCAGCCGAGGGCTTTACGAGGGCGTACAGCTCCGGCCATCGGGTGGCCACATCCATAATTACGAGAATATACATGTTCTTGTTTCCCGTTGTGGGCTTGGGGCCCATCAAGTCTATGCTTAGGCAGTCAAATGGTGCGTAGGGTCCGAGAGACATGGCGTTTCTGGCCACTTTATCTCGCGGTCTGCACGCTTGGCACCGGGGGCAGTGTCGGATAAATTTCGTTATCTTTTGCCGCGCGCCCGGCCAGAAGAAAAGTTGTTTTACTCGATAAAGGGTCCTCGCCACGCCAGAATGGCTGGCGAGCGGGTGTCCGTGCATCAGCCACAACAGTCGGGTGTGCAGCGATGCCGGCACGACCACTTTAACCGAGTTTCCCGCTCCGCTGAGGTCATCTTGAAACGTCGGGTGGTATTTTACCAGGAGTTCATCATCTATGAGGTAGCTTGTCGCTTCCTTGACTAACTGTTTTCGGCGGTGGGGGTTTGTCATCCTTTCTGGAAATTCGCCGTTTAGCAAATATTGTGTTATAATTTGACATTTTGCGTCTGCTGCCTGGTGTTCGACGAACTCACGTCTCGTTGGTGGAGCGTATTGCGTTTTTTCTTCAATTTTTGCTGTGAAGGCGCGTAGTAGTGTTTTGTGGGTTTCTCCGGGGGGCGGAGGTTGAATTTCGGATGTTGAATTGTTCGTCCCAGCTGGCTGGTACGTTCGAGTCCAAAAACCACAAAACGTTCTATCTTCGGGCTCCATCACTGGTAGCTCGTTCGCCTTCCGCAAACGCCATATTCTCCGTGGAGTCGGGCAGTACAAGAGGTGGGTGTCGTCCTCGCCGTCGTCGTCTGGTCCCTGGGGGTCAGAGGCTGGGGCTCTTGAGAGGGCGTCGGCCACATGATTGTACTTCCCGGGGCGGTACGTAATTGTTATATCGCACGCCATTAACTCCAGTTGCCATCGTGCGAGTCGGCCGGAGGGTTCCTTGAGCTTCATCAACCAGCTTAGTGCCTGGTGATCTGTCTGAACCTCGAAGTTCGTGTACTCCAGATAGTCGCGAAATTTCCGAACTGCCCAAATTACGGCTAGGCATTCTAGTTCCGTTGCCGTGTAATTTTTCTCCGCGCCCTGTATTTTTCTGCTTATAAACATACAGGGTACTTCCTGTGAGATTCCGTTGTACACGTGGGTCTGCAGAAGGGCTGCACCCAGTCCGATTTTACTCGCGTCGGTGTGCAACACGAACGGTCGGTTTAGGTCCGGCAATGGCATCTTTTCGACGTCAGCCAGCATTTGCTTGATAGTGCTAAATGCGGCCTCGCACTGGACCGTCCACTCAAACTCTTTATCCGTTCGTAAGAGATCCGTTATAGGCGCGGCCACCTCAGCCAGACCAGAGAGTAGTCGGCCGAAGAAATTGACCATGCCCATAAATCTCTGGACACCTTTTATATCTTCGGGGGCGGGGAATCCGTTTATTGCTTTAACCTTTTCGGGGTCAATCGCGATTCCCTCGACTCCTATTCGGTATCCTAGGAAGGCAAGCTCTTTTCTGCAAAACTTGCTCTTCCCTGGATGGATGTGGAGTCCCGCCTTGGCTAGGCGAGAGACCACTCTGTCGATGTGGTCTATATGCTCTTCGAATGTGTCCGACGTTATTATGATGTCGTCGAGATACGCCCACACGAAGTCGTGAAGCATATCTCCCAACACGCTTTCGATCAATTTCTGGAACGTGCTCGGGGCGTTTACAAGCCCGAACGGCATCACGTTGAACATTAATCTTCCTATCGGGGAGTAGAAAGCCGTTTTCAGTTTGTCTTCGGGTCTGAGTTCCACTTGCCAATACCCCTTTGACAGGTCCATGGTGGTTACCCACTTAAATGGGCTCAGCTCCCGGAGGATCGAATCTATAGACGGCATCTGAATCGGGTCTATAACCGTTATCGCGTTCAGGGGGCGATAATCGATGCATAGTCGAGGTTCCGAACCTGGACGCATTACCAGGACGATCCGCATGGCGTATTCGCCCAGGGCTTGCGTTACTATGCCCTTGTCGAGCATGTCTTGGCACATTTGCGTCACAATGTCTCTTTTCTGGGGGTTCATCCCCTTGTAAGGCACTCGAATCGGCTTGTCTGTGGTTAAGACTATTTCGTGGGTTGCTTCCGTCGTTCGACCAGGTGTCTTGGTCAGAATTCTTTCATGTTTTCGAAGCACTCGCCTTAGTAGCGATGCCTCGTTGACACGCAGTGCTGCCTCCTCGACTAGAGTGTCCACGACGTTACTCCTTTGTAATTCCAGAGTGAAGGCTGCGAAATCGTAATCTTGGACGAATTTTCGCAATCCTCTTCCGTATTCCTCTTTGTCCTTGGCTTCGTCCAGTAATTTTTGGGGAACCACGGGGACTGGCCGTTCTCCCTCGGGGCTTATCCAGTTCCATGAACGGGTTATCGGGTTTGGCTGAATTTTCAGTTTCGCCATGATATCCATCCCTAGGAGGAATACTTTGTCGTGGGATGGCAAGACTATGAAGGGGTGGGACAGGTTCCCCCCTTTCCAGTCGATCATGATGCGAACTACGCCCTTCGGCTTGACGTAGCCGTTGGCGGTGAGCAATTCTACGTTCGCGTTCACTTGTGCCACCTTTTTTCCAATATCCAAGTCCTTTACTATATCTTCGGATATGAATGAACGATCCGCTCCTGAATCCAGCAGACCGAACAATTTTTGGTTTTCTATCTCCACTGGCAGCATACACAGAGTTTCGCAATGTGCTTTCGTGACATTGCAGTGAAATACGCGTAATGTCTGGGGCTCAACCTCCAGATTGAACGGAAGGTCCGTCCAATCTATGTCGACATCCGGTTTCGTTCTCACTTGCATACTCGTTAACGTCACTTTTTCCTCCTTCTTCGGAACGGCTTGTATGCGGTCTTTGATCTGTGCCTCTGCCAAGGCATGACCTGCGGGTCCAGTGTGATATTTCTTCTTTTTAATTTCCGCGGCTGGCGCAGACGAAGCTGAATTTATTTCGGCGACGCCTGCGCTTGGAAGTTTTTTGCCAGATTAGTATTTAACTCCATCATCATTTTCATCATGGTTTGCATGATGTCCTTTTCTTTGACGGTTTTCTCACATTTATCTGAGTAGTGACCGTATTCTCCACAGCTGTAACATTTGATATTACTTTTATCCCCTGTGGGGGTGAATCCCGGTTTCTTGGGGACGAAGGGCGTCGGGAATCGTCTTTTTCCTCCCAATGTCCCTCTCGCTTTTGTTGCCTGCACGTGTGCTCTGAATTGTGCGATTGCCAAGGCCCGGTGCGCATGGTGCAAATAGGGACCTTGATCGTCGCATCCCGTCGATAAGTTTTCGAGGTGCTCATTTAGGGCTTCCTCGTCGCTTGATGCTGGCTCCTCTTCTTTAGCCGTGGCGAGAGGTGTTGTCTCTTCGACTTTCTCCATCTGGGTGAAGTCCGTCGAGGTCACCTGCATCGCCGTTGCTGCCGGTGCTTTCTTTGGGGCAGCTATTGGGTTGGCTGGAAGAATACTGCCTGCTTTAGGCGTCAGCATTCGTCCGAAGGAGGCTTCGGTGAGACTCATGATGCCGCTCAAATATTCACTTGGCCTCATTAATTTCTCTGAGGTCTTGTGACGTTCGGCGCTCGTCTGCAACCGTTTCTCGTGTGCGTCAGCTTCCTCCGGGGGCAGAGTGGCGTAATACCGCTGTTCTATTTCTAACGTGTTTGTTAGAAGATAGTTACTGACATCTTGGTAATCGCCAGTGCGGGGTGCACGCATGTCTAGCAGAATTCTTTGCGAGTGGGCCGATAATCCTCCGTAAAAGATCATCGTAAAACCAGCGGGGTTTATTTCATACGGCGCTCTTGCAAACAGGAGTTTCGCTCGGGCGTCGTAGTCGGCTAATGTTTCTCCTGGGGCTTGTCGTAGACCACGTAATTTGTTACTGATCTCGTCTGGAGTCTCGCCGTATCGGAGATCGAAACGGACGAGAAAATCGTCCCAGGTTGGGTTTTTCAGTCCCTGATACCATTCTCGAGCTGACCCCGTGGTTAGCTCCACTAGCCCGTGGGTTAGCATGTCGGCGACGGTGGCTTTTGTCGCTTTCTTGATACGCATTATTTCGTCCAGGAAGCGGTCTCCGGCCTTCCACGAACCGTCAAATCGCGTTTGAATATAGTGCTGCCAGCGGATGTTACCCGTGGCTTCACCGCTTGGTTCGTTTCGTACGCCATATTTGCGCTTAACCCTCTCTCCAGCGCGATCATGTTCGTCGCCTGGATGGCCTAGATCGATTCCTTCTCTTCTGAAAGAGTTCAGCAGGGCTCGGCCTAGCTCAGACATCGTGTAATGTCGGCCAGATGAGTCCTGAAAGTTCCCTTCCTCCGAACGAGGGTTGGAGCTCCGGGAGGAGCGGTCTGAAGCATTCGGCCGGTTCGACCGGTGCCCATCGCTGCCTTCTTGACTCCTCCCTGTAGACGGTCGACTCGGATGGTCGTCGTCCGACGAATCGGAGGGCTCGGAGGGATCTCCTTGGGGGTGAAACCTCGGCCCTCTCGGTGGGGTCTCTCCGCCAGCCTTCTTCTGTTTCGAGCCTCCGGATGGCGGCGGCTCCTCTCCGTCGTTGTTCCCGTAAAAAAAACGCCATCTCTTTTCGTCATTTTCCGGGTGTTCTCGATCCTTATTTGCGTTTTTTTTGTCGAGCAATGCTTTGATGGCGGCTCCCGTTTCGGATCTTTTCGAGGGGTGACGGTCCCTTTGCTCGGGGATCGTCTCGTCCTTGTCTCGAGATTTTCCTCTTTTTGTCTCTTTCCTGGACTTTTTTTCATTCTCTCCTGTGTCGGTGTCCGAGCCACTGGAGGGCTCTGGTTTCCGTTTCAGGTTCTCCTCTCTTTTCCTCTTTTCCGAAACGTCCTGCTCGTACTCCTTTTGGAATTTTTCTGTCTCCTTCTCCCAGTTTTCGGCTTCCCATCTTTTTTGCTCATCTATTATGGCTTGCTTCTTCGCTTTGTACTCTTCGGTCCATCTGTCTCGTTCCCATTCTTCTTTCTCTTTCAGAAACTGTTCTTTTTCTTTTCTGGCTTCCTCTTCTCTCAGCCTCTCGCAATGTTGTTCTTCCCATTTCTGGTGTTGCAGAATGGCTTCTTTTCGCAACATTTGTAGCTTTTCTGCTTTTCTTTGAGCTACGAGCGCTTGAAATTGGTCCTCGTACTCTTGAGCTTCTCGATGTCGCCCTTCTACTGTTGCGTTCCATTCTTTTCGAATTTTAGCTTCTCGTTCTTCCCTCATTTTTTGGACTAGTTTCTCTGTTCTCTCGGTGGTTCTTCTCTCGCGTTGCTCCCTTTCTTCCTCTTCCTTCCAGAGTTCTCGCCGCTCTGCGCTCAGTCTTCGTTGGCGATTAGTCGCTTCTTGTCTGGCTTCTTCGCGGGCCTTCTCTCTGGATTCGTGAAGTGCTCGGTTGGGGTCTGGCGCGAAACCTCCGGTGTCACTGGGCGTTACCTGGGGCATGGGCGTCTCCGCTGCTGGTCTTGCGACCGGCGTCGGGGCTTGTGCCGCGCAGATAGCGTCAGTGAGTAGAGTAATCGATTCCCAGACTGACGTTCCTACTGGAATGTCTATCATCGCTTTCAGTTGGGCAGCTTGCCGTGTCAACCGAATTAGGTGAGATACTTCGAAGGAAACAACTGCAGGACTCGCCGTAACTCGGGGGGTTATCGGGGTCCCGCCGTCGTTTTTCTGTGGGGTTTGCTCTACGGACGTCTGAGCCGTTGGTGGCGATGGGTTCGTGCCGACCGTGACCGTTTTTTTCGGAGCTTCATTCGTCTCCTCGGTCATCAATATCGATACTCGTCCTGGTGATACGTCGCGAATTTCTTCTCGATTTTCTATGGCTTCCGGATCGGTATCTTCGAAGGGTTGCATATTCAAGGGAACCCGCTCTCGCTCTGGCCCGTCTAGGGCCGCGAGCGATGCAGCTTGCTCCTCTTTCTGCGCCTTCGCTCTCCTTTTATTCGCTCGGGCTTTCGCCTTTGCGGACATTTCAGGGACGGGACCATCCGACCTTAGGTGGTAGTCGGAGGTCCTTTTTCCCTTCTCGGGCATTCTCTGCTCGGTTTCAGACGTGGATTGCTCATCTTTGTCTGACATTTTCTTTCGGTAATTCTACGATTTGGGTTATCTTATTGAGAGATCACAAGTTCAGATTTGAGATTTATTTCTAAATCCCGGACGGGCCCCCACGTGTCGCGTCCTACCTGGTGATAGGTTTAAATAGCGCTGACGTGTAATACTTTACCTGTGATCAATTATGCAAATACCCAAATGAATACCAAATGTATTTAAATGAACAAGTAATTTATTCAGTAGGCTTGAAGGCCTTAAAATACACTTAGTAATAATTCTAGAGTCGACGTGGTCAGCGTCGAACAAAGGATTTCTCAAGATGGCGTCGTCGGTTCCGCGTGGTCGACGGAACAAAGGCGGCGTCTCGAGTTGTCGTAAATTCGTCACGGATTCGTCGTCACGGACGCGGTGGAATGCTCTTTCGAGTCTTCTATCCGTGCCTGTTGTCTAGGGTTTGGTTTAGCGTCGCAGAGGCCTCGTCTAGGAACTTTGGGGTTCCCTACAAAGCACTCGGACACTTACTTCGGCGAATAATCGTCTGGGCGATTATTCTGGGCGATTTCACAAGGGCTATTCTCGTGCTTTCGCAGGAATAGCTCGCAAGTGACTTCGTGAGAGTTACAGTTTGCACTTTACTCAGCGATCCTCGATCAATCCTAACTTGTAGTTGAAGTTGGCCTGACGGTGAGGTAGTTGCTGTGTTCTTGGTGTCGTTTGTGTAAGTTCTGACTTTAGGCGGGAAACACGGCCTTTTATGCAGTGGGGTGAAGGGCCGGCGATCAACCAATGGGGGCTGACCACCAGCCGCTTCCTCCCCCTCGGGGCACACACCTGCCATGGGGAGGTGGAGCCAACTCAGGGGGGAACGACTCTTCAATCATAGTGACTCAGAGGATAAATATCCGCCCTGGGGGGACACTTATCCAACTGGGTCACCACAGACTGTGTAAGCGATATGAATTTTCGAGTGAATTCACTCCACCATTTGTACCACCAAACATTTTCATTCATTCCCGCACTGCATCATTACACCATTTGGATATATTCGATGCGCCCATGACTATCCTATACGATAAAATAGGCAAACTTTGCAAAAACCTTGTGGATTTAACCTTGGACATACGTCACGAAATTCTGCATATGACACCTGCATCCACAGTCAAACTGGTGCAAAGTTTACCGAAACTTCAACGCCTAAAATTTAGCGAATGCACGAATGAAGTTGCTGCCGCAATTGGAAAGAGTTGTCCACTGTTGACGCATCTCGACGTTAGGCGCAGCGCAAACTTCACCGATGTTGGGCTTCGCTCGATATGCAGTTGCGTCAAGCTGGAGTATATGAATATTCAGCTTACTGGTATCACAATTAAAGGATGCTTGTTCGTTCTCAACCAACTGCCCCTTCTAAAAGAGTTTGAGCATTGTTGGTGGCTCGCGTTATTCGTCCGATTCGCGGAACAGGCGCAAAGAAACAAAACATGGCGCACTTATTCCATCGAAAAACTTCCAGAGATTAGTAATAAATATATTCCCATCCTGAGGACAAGATTTCCAAATTTAAGAAGAGCTTAAACTTGAGCGGTGTTGCAACTCATCTGGATTTGAGTATTTTCACATGGAGGTGGAAATTTAAATTCACACATTAATGCAGAGCAAATGAAACTGTTGTTTGTATCGTGTAAACGTTTGGAAAGTTTGTGGATTGATAATTTTCAAATACTTTCCAATGATTTACTTTCGCAACTTATGAAATCGAATGAGCTACAATATCTGAAATGTTTAGAAATAGCAAATTGTCACTTTATAACGAGAACTTCGATCATAAATTTGCTGAAAATGCGAAATCCAATGAATAAGTTATTGCTTCTAAATTGTAATAAAATTGATGCCCGAGCTCACGATGAAATTAAATGTTACGCCAATAGTCAAAACTTGGATTTGCAATTACAGATGATGTAAAATTTAACTGTTAAAAGCCGTTTTACAATAAAATGTGAACATACTTGTTAATTTATAATAATTTCGAAACCGGATCCAGAAACGCAAACAACAATTAATTTTTTCTAATTAGCTTGTAAAAACAAACAAAAACTGGGGATGACACCCGGCCGGGATTTAAAAAAAAATGTTGATTTTAACTGTTTTCGAAGGTGACACCATCGATATCAGCCCCGTGTGACACCCATGTCAGCTACGACACCGCCACTTACAAGTTAGAAGTGATTGTATTGTATTTTTAATACATTTTTGTTTGGCACGCACCAAACTAAGTCATATGACTAGGGAGTGAAAACTCCCCAAGCATATTTCACCTCAATCTTGAAATATTTATATTTATATTTATATTTATATTTATATTTTTATGATGCCAGTTGAAAAACTTATCAATGATATTTGATCTATTTTCTGATTCTTTCTTGGAATATCTATTCTCTCAAACTTGAGTTACTTGCAAACTACAAGTATAGTATACGTGCACCATGACTCATAATTTGTTTGATAAATAATTATTTTTTATTAACCTTCCCATAGCCATGGTAGGTCAAAAAAATTACAGAAGGGGAAAAATCACTGTAATTCTTTTTTTTCTGATAATTAATTAATGAGGTTAAGTTGTATTCCTCAAAAACTTTTTTTTCTTATTTTATAATGTCTAAATACAAATAGTTTTTCAATTATTATTAAGATAATTTAATATTTATAACATAAAACACCCTTAATGGGAGCGCCGTACACTGCTTTGCCATCTGTTTGCACTAGGTGGCGTATTAAAATTAGTCCTAAAACATGTGCTTTTACCAGGAAAAATGCGATTGCACCAGGAAAAATGTGATTCTGCACATGCGCAGAAGCATTTTAAAAGAAGGCCGATTTGACCGACCTTAGCTAGCAATGGTGGAAACTAGGCTTGGCTATGGGAAGGTTAAGCAAAAAATTGGTGATTTTCGCTAAAAATCGGTGTACAGAGTATAGAACACACCGCTCGATCGCCTATCAAAGTACGGTACATGAGCTCAAAAATCAGCCAAATCGGCCAAATCCACCATCATAAAAACTGCTGACCAGCGATGCAACCCACAATCAAATTCTTTATCAACACCGCCCCGTGCCCGTGCCCGTGCCCGTGCCCGTGCTCGGCCAAGCACGCACCGACAAGTTCGCGGCAAGTTCCTCCTCCGAACCTAACTTCCCGATCGCAGTGCGAATAAATAAACCAGACAAATGAAAAACGTCAACACGACTCAACACCGACTCATTCGCCTCTCGATGCGCGATGTTTTTGTCGCACCGCACAGAATAATCGAATTATCGCTCCAGACATCGGTGACCGCAAAAACGAAACCATCAAACGTTTCTCGAACTTCGAGCATAACCTGAATAAATAAATCCTCCTCTTTTGACAGTATCTGCATGGTTTTCTACGCCATATTCGATCAAAATCAACGCCTAACTCCATCATCTCGATTAGGCCTAAACGGAAATGTGGAAACACGGCGCATGCGTCGACTAAAACGCCGCCTGCCAAGTACAAATAACACGAATGCGGATGGATGTGTCGGCTAGAGTTGGACAATCAGTTTGACCACTGGTTGAAGTATAGGTGAGCATTGACACGAATGCACGTGCAACACACACACACACACACTCACTCTTCGATGATTCCGTGGAATCGATTCGCGTTGGAATCGAACGAGTGTTTCGGACAGAATCATCGGCCAAATCTGCCGCACTACCGTACGTCCTTTAATTTTAAATTGCGGATTAATTAATATGCAAAATAAGACGATTTAGGGGGTCACTACAAAACACAGGGTACACCCCAAATGGGGTACCCCATGGGGTATATCCCAAAGTCCTGGAATGTGTAATAAATAAATAAAAATTACTAAAATAATTGAAATAAAAATTACGAAAAAAAAATTTAAATTACATACAAAAATATGACATTACTGTTGTAAATTAAACGACACGACACACGTTGTAACGGTGAAAAATGACAAGTGAGTTTTATTTCAAAAAAGGGAGGGTTAAATACAGTTGTGGGGTCAAAAGAACTCTCTCCTATTGGTTGGTCAAGAAGGTCAGTGACAGTTCACGACCCTAAGTTTCTTCTTGCTTTGTCCACAACGTCCTGTTCCTAATACTTAGGGGTCAATGGCAACATTGGTGCCTGTCAATCAACAACAAACACAACATTGGCGCCTGTAAACTCCAACAAATTCCTCCCACAGGTCGGCAATGTTGCTCAATAAAGTTTATTCATTTTTTTTTTTCACAATTGTGCTGTTCTCAAATCGCCTCTCTCTTCCTGGTTCGAATTGTTCGTTTTTCTCGTGTCTTAAATCGTATCTTCTTTTTGTGGCCCAATTTCTGCCCGCGGCCTGAATTAAATTTCCCGGTTACTCACGCCTTGTGTAGGTCTTGTTGCACCATCGCTTGTCTTTTCTTTGTTTCGCAATCGTCTCCTTTTCTTCTCGTCTTCGTCTTCGTCTCGAATCGCCTCGTCTTGTCTCGTCTCGTCTACGTCTCAAATCGCCTCGTCTCGTCTACGTCTCAAATCGCCTCGTCTAGTCTCGTCTACGTCTCAAATCGTCTCGTCTCAATCGTCGTCGCTCTGGATAATATCTACCGCCGAGTGTACCTTTCTAGTACGGCCATCCGTCGTTTTCGTTCTCCGCGTCGTTGTTTTCACTCACAAATGCGCGCAAGGTCCTTTCCTTTGGTGTGTTATATCTTTGGTTGTTTCCCTGCCTCGGTTGGGCGCAGTTCGTCGCTTTGTGCCCCGTTTTTTGGCAGTTGAAACATTTCGTCGGATTTCTGCAATCGCTGGCCATGTGACCGGTCATGTCACAATTGTAACATCTTCTTTCGTCCGACCGCTTTTCGTACCGTTTAACTGTCGATTTATACGCAGCATCCGATGGTTTCTCTTCGTCTTCTCGTTTCGTCCTTCTGTCTTCCGCTAATTTCAGTGTGTCTCGAATGTGTTGCATTGTTAGGTTTTCTCGCTGTTCTAGCGCCAAAACGTTCTGGTCAAATTCCCTTCGCAACCCCTGCATCGCAAAGAATCGCACATCGTGATCGTCCACCGCCTTCCCAAGTTGTAAACTCTCATTTTGTAGTGCTTCAATGCGGTTTAGATATTGGTCCACGGTCTCCGTTTTCGTCATCTCGAATCTCGATAATTTGATGTTACACATTAACTGGAGGTTTTTTGTTTTCGCCGCCATGCTGCTTTCAATTTTTGCCCATAGTTCTTTTGCATTTTCTTCCGATTGATGGCGTAATACTTGTTCCGCTGATAACGTGTTGATGATAATCTCCATCGCCTCCAAATTTTCATCGTCCCATTCGTCCCACTTCTTCTCCATTTCAGCGCAATTGGCATCTTCCGCTTTCCCACGTGGCGGCTCGTCCGCCAAAATGACCTTCTTCCACAATTTCCGGCTCTTCAAAATCGTTTTTATCCGTCGGGACCACAACAGATAGTTTTTGTCGTCTAGTAGCTCCACCTGCGCGAACACATTGTATTTTTTGGTCGTCATCTCGTCACTTCTTTTTACGTCTCGAAATTTCCGCGTGGTTGGCAAATTCTTCTAGTTACAATCGCTTTTTTCAACAATTCATCAACGCATCAAAAATTCAAAGTCATTGTTTGCCGTTTGATCCAACCGTCCTCTCTGCTACCATTTGTTGTAAATTAAACGACACGACACACGTTGTAACGGTGAAAAATGACAAGTGAGTTTTATTTCAAAAAAGGGAGGGTTAAATACAGTTGTGGGGTCAAAAGAACTCTCTCCTATTGGTTGGTCAAGAAGGTCAGTGACAGTTCACGACCCTAAGTTTCTTCTTGCTTTGTCCACAACGTCCTGTTCCTAATACTTAGGGGTCAATGGCAACATTGGTGCCTGTCAATCAACAACAAACGCAACATTGGCGCCTGTAAACTCCAACAATTACATGTTAAAAATCACAAAAATCAATTTTTTTTACTGACAAATCACAGAAATTTATTTTTTGACTCACAAATCACAAAAATCAATTTTTTGACTAAAAATCTATGATTTTATTCAACAATAAATTTTTAAAAAACATTACAATTTGATATAAAAAATCGATAAAAATGGAGAAAGAACGATAAAAATCGGTAAAAATCGATAAAAATGGAGAAAAGACGATAAAAATCGGTAAAAATCGATAAAAATCGGTAAAAATCGATAAAAATGGAGAAAAAAACGATAAAAATCGGTAAAAATCGGTAAAAATCGATAAAAATCGGTAAAAATCGATAAAAATCGGCAAAAATTGATAAAAATCGGTAAAAATCAATAAAAATCGGTAAAAATCGGTAAAAATTGTTAAAAATTGGTAAAAATCGATAAAAATCGGTAAAAATCGTTAAAAATCGGTAAAAATTGATAAAAATAGAGAAAAAACGATAAAAATCGGTAAAAATCAATAAAAATCGGTAAAAATCGATAAAAATCGGTAAAAATTGATAAAAATCGATAAAAATCAATAAAAATCGGTAAAAATCGATAAAAATCAGTAAAAATCGATAAAAATCGGTAAAAATCGATAAAAATTGGTAAAAATTGATGAAAATAAAGAAAAAACGATAAAAATCGATAAAAATCGGTAAAAATCGTTAAAAATCGGTAAAAATTGATAAAAATAGAGAAAATACGATAAAAATCGGTAAAAATCAATAAAAATCGGTAAAAATCGATAAAAATCGGTAAAAATTGATAAAAATCGATAAAAATCATTAAAAATCAATAAAAATCGGTAAAAATCGATAAAAATCGGTAAAAATCGATAAAAATTGGTAAAAATCGATAAAAATCGGTAAAAATTGATAAAAATAGAGAAAAAACGATAAAAATCGATAAAAATCGGTAAAAATCGTTAAAAATCGGTAAAAATTGATAAAAATAGAGAAAAAACGATAAAAATCGGTAAAAATCAATAAAAATCGGTAAAAATCGATAAAAATCGGTAAAAATCGATAAAAATCGGTAAAAATCGTTAAAAATCGGTAAAAATCGGTAAAAATCGATAAAAATCGGTAGAAATTGTTAAAACCGATTTTTATCGTTTTTTCCCCATTTTTATCGATTTTTACCAATTTTTATAGTTTTTTCTCTATTTTTATCGATTTTTACCGATTTTTATCGTTTTTTCTCCATTTTTATCAATTTTTTATATTGAATTGTAATGTTTTTTAAAGATTTATTGTTGAATAAAATCATCGATTTTTGAGTCAAAAAATTTATTTTTGTGATTTTTGTGATGTTTCACATGTGCAGGCCTTTCTCACACGGACCATGCACATGAAATGCATCATTTGTAATGTCGTGTAAATCGTAAAAATAGAAGTTAAGCAAATATAACCACAGCGATGGAATAAATAAATAATAAATTAATTAAATGAAGAAAAAGCACATGGGTACATCGTTTACTTAACAGTAAAGTAAACATTTTGCTGCAAATTGATCGCAATTTTCCCTAGAATGTAAACATCTATTCGCTAATTTTCAATTAGTGTTGCCTTAGTGATCTCGGTCCGCTAATTATACAACAAACATTGACCAAAGAACTAAGAATTTTCAGGCAGACCTCCAATAGAGTGCTGTGGGTGCACAATGAGAGGAAATATCAATACAGAATGTGTAAATAAAAATTATTTCAGAAAAAAAACAAATTATTTCAGAAGGAAACAAATTAGTTTGGTCTAAATACAAAGTTTTTAGGTGTCAATAAATTTTATTGGTGAGAAATTCATGCTTTTTCGTGTAAAAACAAATTTTCTTGTCCTACAATTACACGCATTGGATTAAACAGTCCAAAAATCGTATTTGGCGCCATACTATTGCCCAAGATGCATGGAGCGATGTGATTGGCCATGGGGACAATTTGTCGCGCTCAACTCTAACCGTCGCTAACTCGTGGGTTGATTACTTAATTCGACTAACTCACTACCGCTTTGTCTCAAGCGGTTTACCCAAAGAAATGATTACACAGATATAAAAGGTAAAATATAATATAGATTTATTCTGTGGGACAATATACAGATATATCTTATATATATATATGAAAGGTAGGTAAAAGGTAAATCGGAATGGGTGAAGGGAAATGGAAATGTAAAGGTATGATGAAAGCTGGCTGGAATCGGCGAGGTCGTCTGTTGTTTCGTTCGCGTCCAAGATGGCGTCGTCGTTGTGGCAACGCGATGTCGTCTTGGGCCGGCGTGGCAATATGGCGTCCTCGGCTCGTCTCTGGCTGGTCCTTCGGGCTCACGCTGGTCGGGCGCGAGTGAATGCTTAGTTAAAAGGCTTACTTCGGGCTGTTGTCTAGGTTTTTGTGTGGTGTCCGGCGATCACACAGCGGCGGACTCTTCTGGCTCCCGGCGGTCACACAGCGGCGGGAACGCTCGTCGTGGTTTTACTGCAGTTTAGGCTTGTGCGACCGTTTGTCTGCACAACTCGCTAAACTGGAGTGGTTTTTACTATTTCTAGCTGGTGTGCTAAAATAGTGTGGTAATCTTATCTCGCAGGTTACTCTGCGGAGTTTGACACTGACCAAACGTACTCACGGTAAATTGTCCTTTGTCCTTGGTCAATCCCAGTATATTTACTTGGGCCTGATCTTGTAGGACGACGGGTTTACGTGTGTTTCTCGTTTGATGGTTGTGTTGGTTCTGCCCGCTCAGTGCAAGGCACATTCCTTTGCACAAAGCGGGGTTGACAGGTGACCGGAATCACCCAATGGTGGGGTGGACGAGCCATCCCCACTCCCTCAGGGCAGACGCCTGTCCATTGACTAGATGTCAATGCACTGAGGGAAGGGAGACGCGCTTGCGGCTCCCCTTACACCCGAAACGAGGTCACGAGAGAAACTCTTCGTTGACCCCGGTCCAGTCGGGTCACAACACTTCCCCCTCCGAGCTCAGACCGTGGGGCTGAGCGATCACTTCTTTCCTGGGGGACCCGACACTGAGTCCGTCACCTGGGCGTAACTCACTCCAGGGACAGGCGGTTGAGTGCCGGGTGGCGCGGGTAGATCGCCTACTAACGCCGAGGACCGATCTCGGGGGTCCTCATGCTCCGTAATGAAGCATAATGCATGGCCGTCAACTGGCTCATGCGGGGCACGCGTCCTCTCGTGTAACCAAACGCTCGGGATGTAGGCGGAGAAGCCGGTGTTCGTATGCCGGATGGCATTGGCTTCCGCTGGCGTCACTGGCACACGGTGGGCTCTCAGCAACCTCTGGTGGAAGATGAGGTCTCTAGTCTTCCGGATCTGGTTGTGAAGCCAGATGAAGACTGATTTGCCTTTGTCCCGCTGCGCGAGGATAAACCTCCTGGTCGCCGTCGTCATCGAGAGATGGGGAAACTCTTCGATGATTCGCCCGTAATAGTCTGGCGGAGGCGGTGCCGGCTTCGGCTTCTGGGTGGCCGCGGGAATAGCGGCTTGCGTCGTTGTCGCCGCTCGGGCCGGTGAGGTCCCGGGCGGTGTCGGCTTCGTTTGCTCGACGGACCTGACGGGTGGCGTTCGGCACAGCAAGCGCTTTGGTTTACCCGCCACTTCGAACAGGGCGGGTCCTTGCGGGGATATCTCCGCAGGCATCGGTGGCGGAATCGGAACTCCGCTCGTCGGCGAGATCACCATTTCTACATCCTCTGCCGATTCTTCCGTCTGGATGGTCAAGGCGCGCAGTTGTTGGGTAGGCGCCGCTGTCCAGGTGGCGGAGGTATAACGAAACGCCGTGCTTCGCAACTTGTACCCCTCAAATTCGGGGTTTACCACATCCCTGGTTAGCTCGTACCGAGTCAACACAGGGTCGGGCAGAATGGAGCTCCACTCTGCGAGGAGTGCACGGGGAACCTGTACACCCTCTCTGTCCACGACAGACCATGCGGCCATCGCCTGACGCCCTTCTCCGAAGAGTGCTGGGGTTAGCAGCTGCATCATGACCTTGGTCAATGATAGCTGTAGGCTGCGACGATTCACTGGATTCGATCGCTCCGAATCCGCAGTGAAGGCACACGAGAGCTTACTCATCATCGCCGTTGCCCATTCGATGAAATATCGCTGGGCCTGATCCACACCTCGCAAGGCGGGCGCGGAGACTCTTGGGTCTTCCATCACGAAGCGAAACGCTGAGAGCTCGGAGATAGTCGGATTGGCGGCTTCTCTCGCGAGTCGCGCTTCTTCGTCTCGCCTCTCGAAAAACAGGGCCGAGGAACCGGATCGGGGTTGGCTCGGCCTGTAAATGCCGGTCAAATTGGCTCGACATTCCTGCATAATGCTCTGTCCAACGGGGAGAGGGACTGAGCGGTCGGTGGGTAAATCCGGCGGATCGCTCGAATTCAACAACGACGGCGGCGGCAGGTTCGGAGGCGGCTGCGTCTTGGTCGGCAGCGTCGGCGTCGGCAGCGGTGGTGTTGGCTGCGTCGGCGGTGGTGGCGTCTCCGTCGTCTGCACTCCAGTCATTGCGACTTGGAGCGCCGGGAGATGTTGTCCGGAGCCTGAAGGCTGCACGATGGCGGTTGGCATGCCATCGGGTCGTGGTCGCGAATTAATGTAGTCTGCGAGCCACCTTGCCACCTCGTGTGGGGTCACCTTCCCGTCGGTGACAACACCCATCTTCCTGGCGTGTTTCATCGCGGGATCGAAACGTGTCAGTTTCGTCCGCTTCATCTGAGTCAGAATCTCGCGAAGGTCCCGCGTATCTGCCGCTGGGACGTTTCGCTCACCTGACTGGCTACCACCTCGTCGACCCGCTCTCTTGGAGGCGTAGGCGGGTTCGGGGATGGGACGGCCCCGAGCTTCGCACCTCGCGAAGTATCGCTCTTTGCGATCTTTTTTCCGCTGCTCGCGATGAGTCAGCGGACGTCTAGAAGTGCTGGGACGAGAGACTCGCTCTTCGTCACCAGACATCCAAACCTCCTTGCACTCCTTACCGTCTTTAATCTGACGGTTTATGAAAATTCGCGGTCGGGAATACTGCGAAGGGTCACGCACCGTACTAGTGGATGGCCCAGCTTCGTTGCCTTCAGTCGTGTTTTGAGCGACACGCTGCTTCTTGGTTGTCGCTGGGGAACGCGACTGGCTGTCCCCGGCGCCTTTGGAGCGCTTGCGCTTCCGCGGGTAGCTGCTCTTGGGCCCCAAAATCCCCAGGTAGTGGAGCTGCCACATCTCGGCTTGGGACGTCAAAATTCCCATCCGAGGTCTCCACTGGGGCGTACTCTCTCCCAATCGCAGCCTCTCAAACCACAGATGAATATCATCCGCGGTCATCCCCTCGTTTTGGAGGATGCGCTCGGCCACTGCCGTAGCGGTATCCACCAGCTGTTGTCTATAATGCTGGTAGATGGCCTCACGGGCCTCTTCTGTCTCGGCTGCTCGCCACGCATGCAGCACGTGTTCCTCCGCCGGGTTGCCAGTGTACTGACTTGACAATCCGGGGTGGAAAATCGGCGATTTCGGGTCATCGTCACGAGCTAACTCTGTGGCGATGCCTTCGCGCATTCCCTCCGGGAACGTATCCAGGAGCGTGCAGTCTCGTACCCAACGTCGGGCGATGCATCGGGAATGTAGTATTCGCAGGCGCCAAGGGTCGGCGTCTTCGCCGAAACATCGTCGGTAAAAATCGGGCAGCGCGCCTCGAAATATCCCGCCACGAGTGATGCAAGCGGGGTCTAATGGTCCCCATGTTTTACGTAGTGCCATCTGGAAGGATGGAGAAATAAACAATTAATAAAAAGTTAATATTTAAATACGTAGATAAATGGTTGGTTTCGAGGGACGTTGCCAGTACGTGCAGCCGTCCGTCGAGACCGATTCCTGTCTATCGGTGCAAACGTAGGACGAATTGTCCCTCGTCGGATAGAAAAAGAGAAGTCATCACGTGAAAAATCTGTCTCATGTCCAAAACGCACAGCGAGACGGAATCGAGCCTTTAATCTGGATTCTTATCATCAGATTTTACTTCAAATTAATTCTAACATTAATTAGAACATTACTAATAATTAAATTAATAATTATCAGTCATTCGTAAAAAGAATTCGTCGGGTGTAAATTATTACTAAAATCGCACAATAAATGTGCTTGTCGAAATGTTATTAAATAAATAAACCTAATAAAGAATTATTCCGAAGTCGGACTTTGTCTAATTTTTAAAAAAGTTAAAGTCAAATTAAATTTATCCAACACACCGAAAAATTCATCGTACGAATGTTAAGTTGCATCAATTTGATGCGTCAAATTACTTGTGGAGAAAAAATATTCTTTTACAGAATATTCTCCCCTTGTCATAAAATTATATATGGCTCGAGCCCATTGTCTCGCTCGTGACTCAAGTCATGAGGAATTTTCGAGACGCGAGGCGACGTGAAGTCTGCGCTCGCACCTCGAAAACAAATTAACAAGGAAAAAAATACGATCGTGTGAGCGATCGTGGTTAATAATTAATTATACGCTATTTCGAGTGCAAAGCACTCATGTCAGGTATTAGTCAACAAAATTTCTTCTTCAGCAGCACGGAACTAGTTCTCATGTGCCGATGCCGACTTCTACCTGATCGGGCTGGACTTGGTTTACATCGCGGTCCCAGTTTTCCTCGTCCTCGTGCTCGATGGCCAGCACGTCGTTCTCTTCCTCGTCCATGGCGAGGAGCGCGCACAAAAATCTCAATCACGATTTAAAAAGGATGATAAAACTATCTCAAAAACTCGGTGAAAAACTCGGTAAAACGTTAAAAACGAGGATCACGCACGAATGCAGCGATCAGCTGTGAAAAGCGGAAGTCTGTGTGAACACGAGGTAATCGCGATGGATTCTGGGTAATATACTCCAGAACCCGGGTGTTTGAGACTAGTGCGCACCTACCCGTGCGCATGTTACGCTACGGGTCTCCTTTGTTCTCACTCCCGTGCGCGATTGCTGCTACGGGGTCTTTTGCACGCGGTATCCGACCCGTGCCGATAATTTTGCTACGGGTCCCGCGTTTCCACGCCATCTCGTGACGCGAATTCGACCGATATCCGCTTTGTTGGACTTAGCGAAATTTTCTGCGACGTGATGGCTTGCACTATCGGTCGATTACATTTATTTTTAGTGCCGCCATCGACTCGTAATTTATTTTACTTCTTTCCTACGACCTTTCCGCCTTTTATGAACGGATTATCTCTTTTTGGTCGCAGGTTACGGATCGAGGCAGGTACGATATTTTTTGTTGTTTTTTGTGTCTGTACCTCCTCATTATTGTTTTCTTTTTTATCCGTGTTTTTTGTGTTTGTTTCAGGAGTTTCTCCTGTTTCCCCCCCGACCAAAATTGGATCCGGAACGGATTCAACTATCTCGTTTACCGGAGGTGAAGGGGCGTCGAAATACTCCTCGTTGTCACTTGGCGGTGCTTTTTCCAACTCGCCAGCGAACATATCGACGATTTGGCCGTCAGTTTTAGACTTGACTTGGCCTTTGGCCCACATTTCTTGCGGGAATTCCGGAATGTACGGAGTTAACTCTCGTACCTGGATCGACTTTTGCTCGGTGTTGTCCTCGAGCTTGCGTAATTTATACGCGTTACCGCCATGCTTGCCGATGATTACATACGGTCCATCTCTCTTGTCGGCCAAGCTGGCGGTGATCCCTCTCGCTGCATTTGAGAGGGTGTGTGTATCTTTCCACACCAAATCATTGATCTCGAAATTCACGAATTTTCCACCGCTTTTATCTTGTAAAATGCGGTCGCGCATGTTAAAAATGTGCGCCATCATATGCTTGTATGTGTTTGAAATTGTTTGCTCCAATTTATACACATACTCATGTGGTTTCTCTGGGTCCACCACATTTACCGACTCTGCCACTCGTGGGTCCCAAGGCACTCGTAGCTCTCGGGCGAAGTTGAGGTAGGCCGGAGAAAAATCTCTCGTCCTCGAGACTGTTGTTCGTATGCTGAACGCGATCTCCCTCAAGTATTCATCCCACCTATTGTGGATGTCAGTGAATATGCTTAGTGCATATTTAATGTCCCTGTTGAGTCGCTCAACGGGATTTGTTCTGGGATTGTAGGTCGAAGTATGTGACGCCACAATCCCGAATTTCTCACAAAACTTACCCCAAATTTTCGAGATAAATTGGGGTCCGTTATCGGATATTATTTTACGTGGAAATCCGTAACGTAACGCCACGTCGTAGATACATTCAACGATTTTCTCTGCTGAAGGTCTAGCGACGGCGTACAACTCGGGCCAACGAGTTGCCACGTCCATTATAACGATAATGTACGCATTTTTATTTCCCGTAACGGGTTTTGGGCCCATCACATCGACACTTAAACAATCAAAAGGCGCGTAAGGCCCTAAGAAAATAGTTTCGAATGGTGATTTACTCCTCGGCTTGCACGCTTGACATCGCTGACATTGGTGGACAAAAAGAGCAATATCTTTTTTCATCCCTGTCCAGTGAAAAAGCTGTGTAGCACGATAGAGTGTTCTGCTTACTCCCGCATGGCTCGCAAGCGGGTGCCCGTGTAACAACCACAGCACGCGACCGATTAAGGAAGCAGGTATTACTACCTTTACTGCGGTGTCCGATTCACTCAAGTCATCTTGGTGATTTGGGTGATGTTTCACTAAAAGGCCGTCATCCAATAGGTAATCTATGGATTCGTGTGCATAACGACGCTTCTGCCTTCTGGTTAGATTGGGCGGATATTTTCCTGTCAGTACGAATCTAGCTCTGTCCTGACATTTCTTGTCTAATTTTTGTTGCACAATTATTTCCTCCCTTGTCGGGGGATTGCTTTTCATTTGCTTGCCGACACGAGCGTGGAAGGCGCTTAGAAGCGGGTCATTTATTCTCCGCTCTAGCTTAAATTCCTTCTTTGCGTTTGGGTAATTGTCAGCAGCTGGTTGGTATAACCGCGTCCAAAATCCACAGAATTTTACATCTGCCGGAGACGCGGTGGGAATTTCATTCATCTTCCTTAAATCCCAACGGTGACAACTCGTAGGGCAATAAATGATGCGGGAGTCATCCTCGCCATCATCGTCAGCGTCGATTGGATCTGACACTGGTGCCCGTGACAGAGCGTCAGCCACGACGTTATATTTGCCGGGCTTGTATTGAATGGTCAAGTCGCATGCCATCAGTTCTAACTGCCATCTGGCTAGTCGACCGGCTGGCTCTTTTAATTTCATCAGCCATTGTAACGCTTGATGATCTGTGTGGACCACAAATTTGGTATATTCGAGATAATCTCTGAATTTCCTTATGGCCCACACAACGGCCAAACACTCCAACTCTGTGGCGTTGTAATTTTTTTCAGCGCTTTGGAGTTTGCGACTTATAAACATGCACGGCAGGTCTTGTTCGACTCCGTCGCGCACGTGTGTTTGAAGCAACGCGGCTCCCAACCCAACTCTGCTGGCGTCCGTATGTAATATGAACGGCCGGTTTAGGTCGGGTAGAGGCATTACGCCGACTTCCGTCAGCATCCTCTTTATCGCATTAAATGCGATGTTGCACTCATTTGACCATACAAATTCGTTTTCATTCTTCAGGAGGTCGGTAACTGGGGCTGCCACTTCAGCTAGACCCGGTAGCAACCTGCCGAAGAAGTTTATCATTCCCATAAACCGTTGGACACCTTTAACGTCCTCGG
This sequence comes from Strigamia acuminata, assembly GCA_949358305.1. Taxonomy (NCBI): domain Eukaryota; kingdom Metazoa; phylum Arthropoda; class Chilopoda; order Geophilomorpha; family Linotaeniidae; genus Strigamia; species Strigamia acuminata. The sequence continues at coordinate 44,027,680 of OX442314.1, forward strand.
GTGGTGGGAAACGATTAATCGCATCGATTTTTTCGGGGCCAATAGCTAAACCATTGACTCCAATGCGATAACCCAGGAAGGCAAGCTCCTTTCGACAGAACTTGCTTTTGCCCGGATGCACGTGTAACCCAGCTTTTGCCAGCCGGGTGAGCACTTGGTCGATGTGCTCAATGTGCTCTTCGAATGTTTTAGAGGCAATAACTATGTCATCTAGGTATGCCCACACAAACTGATGCAGGATATCACCCAATACGCTTTCGATTAGTCTCTGAAAGGTACTGGGAGCATTCACTAAACCAAATGGCATGACGTTGAACATCAACCGTCCAATTGGCGAGTAAAATGCTGTTTTTAACTTATCCTCTGGCCTCATCTCAACTTGCCAGTATCCCTTCGACAGATCCATCGTCGTAACCCAAGAAAAGGGGCTAAGCTCTCTCAAAATGGATTCGATAGACGGCATCTGTATGGGATCTATTTCTGTCACCGCGTTTAATGGGCGGTAATCAATGCATAGGCGTGGGTCCGAGCCCGGGCGCATCACGAGCACAACTCGCGTCGCGTATTCTCCCTGGGCCTCGGAGACAATGCCACTGTCTAGCATTTCTTGGCACATTTTTTGCACTATTTCACGTTTTTGCGGGTTCATTCCCTTATACGCAACTCGTATAGGTTTATTATCCGTCAATTTAATTTCGTGAATAGCCCTATTCGTTCGGCCCGGTTTTTTCGACAGGATCCCCTCATATTTAAGTAGGACCCTTCGTAGGGCTGCCGCTTCGTTTAATTCTAAAGCGGCGTCGGCGACAAGCGTTTCCACTACATTGTCCCGTTGCAATTCTGTTACGAATGCTTTAAAATCGTAATCTTGAACGAATTTCTTTAGGCCTTTCTCCCACTGTGTCTTGTCGGCCGCTTCTTTTACAAGAGCTGGTGGCACGACAATTGCGGGTCTTTCCTTATCATTTCTGATATAATTCCAAGATTTCGTTATTGGATTGGGTTGTATTTCCATTGACGCCATGAGGTCTAAGCCCAACAGAAAAATTCTGTCGCATGTGGGCAGGACCAGGAAAGGGTGCTGTTCTACTCCTCCGAGCCACTCCATAGTCAATAATATAACTCCTTTTGGACGCGCCATTCCGTTGGCGGTTTTTAGACGTATATTTTTATTAACGCTTTTTATCTTATCGGTGAGACCCAATGATGCTACTATGTCTTCGGAAACGAACGAGCGATCTGCTCCCGAGTCTAGTAGTCCCATAATTTTTTCACGTTCTATTGTCATGGGCAACATACATAGGCGGTTGGTGTATTCGACCGCCACGTTGCACATGAAAACACGAAATTCTTCTGTGTCTTCGACTACTTGAGGTAATTCTTCAAGCAGTAGGTTCGGTTCTTCCGCCTCAGCCTCAGCGTTTGCGGTAATTACCTGCAAAGCGTTGTTGGCCCTGTCTTGAATTTGGGCGTTAGCTATGTCACTACCCATTTCTTTGACTGGTGGCGGCTTATCGAACCCTTTGTTAAACCCCTTTTTCTTCATGAATGGCGCAGACGGTCGAGAAATTATTTCTTCGCCGCCTGCGCTGACTCGTTTTTTGACTCGTTTTTTGCCATGGCGAGTTTAATCTCTGCCATCTGCTTCATTATCGCGTCAAACTTAGCGTCTTCTTTCGCTGTTCTTGGGCACTCATTGGAGTAGTGGCCCGGTTGGTTACACTTGAAACAGCGAATATTTGATTTGTCTCTTGGGGCTTCAGTCGATTTTTTCTTTTCAGGGTCTGCTTTCGACGGTGGCGTGTAATTTTTCCGAAAATACTTCGGAATTCGACCGGCATTTGGTTTTAACCTGGCGCGAAATTCTTCTACCGCTCTATCTCGATGGATGAGATGTACTAGCGGTCCTTCCTCATCGCAACCCGTTGATAAGGTATCGCGATAGCTTCGTATTTCTTCGTCCGTCGAATAATCGTCTTTTTCTTCTTTTTCGTCTGATTTTCCGACATTTTGTTCGGCTTCCTCCCCCTCCTTGACCTCCTCCAGTGTCGCTTGCATGGCTGACGCTGTCGGTGCCTTTTTAGGGGCGGCCAAAGGGTTGGAAGGCAGCGGGGATGTCAGTTTATTTTTTATTTGCAAACCAACGCTAGCTTCTGCCAGCTCCATTATACCGCTAAGATATTCAGTAGGGCGCATAATCTTATCTGTCGCCCCATATCTTTCCGCACTCAACTTGAGACGTTTTGCGGTCGCTGCTTTCTCCGCTTCTGGTAAAGCGGAATAATATCTCTTCTCGATATCTATCGTGTTCTCGAACAGGAAGGCGCTCATCTCCTCGTAGCTACCTCCTGTCGGTGCCCTTTCTTCAAGTAGCACCCTTTGCGAGTATTCCGACAAACCGCCGAGAAAGAAAAGGTTGAATCCCGTGGCGTGAAATTCCATCGGGGCCTTTTCGAACAACAATCTGGCGCGAATGTCGTAATCCATTATGGTTTCACCAGGCATCTGGCGAAGACCTCGCATCTTTCGGCTCACCTCTTCGGGTGTCTCGCCGTAGCGCAGGTCGAATCTCATTAAAAAGTCGTCCCAATTGACGCCTTTCAATCCTTGGTACCACTCACGTGCCGAGCCTGTCATTAGCTCGACAATACCGTGGGTGAGCATGTCTCCTACGGTGGCTTTAGTGGCAGTCTTAATTCGAATTACTTCGTCAAGGAAGCGATCTCCCGCTTTCCATGACCCGTCGAAACGGTTCTGAATATAAAATTGCCACCTAATATTCCCGGTAACACTCATGGTGTCACGTCGGGAGACAGCGTATTTTTTCTTTACGCGGTCACCAGTGCTACGATTACGATCGTTTCGTTTGCTCAGATCAATTCCCTCGGCTTTTAACGAGCCGAGTAGGGCTCTTCCAAGCTCTCCCATCGTATACTGCCGACCCGTCGAATCGGTAAACGCGCTTTGTCGGGGAAGGTCCTGAAACTCCTCCCGTCGGTGGTCGCTATTTTCCGATCGACGTCGTTTCTCTCTATCGCGCGGAGAGTTGGATCTCTTCCGGCGATTACTTGATTTTTCCTTTCGTCTGTCGTCGTTGGATGAGGGGTCGGAGCTGGGGTCGGGAGACGGTGAGCGGCGTGGCGGGTTGCGCCGTGAAGAGTTTGACTCTTTCCGGCCCCTACGACGGTCGTCACGTTCCCTTTCTCTGCGTTCATCGCGTTCTCTTTCCCTTCGTCTTTCTCCGGAACCTCTCTCCGAATCGTGATGACTGGGTGCATTTGACTCCAGTCCATCTGACGACGAATCACTATTTCCGTAGTGAAAATATTTCGGTCTTTCATCGCGTTTGCCTTCTTCTCGCGAAGAGGTGCGATCATGCGATTGTCTCCTTGACGACTCGTCGTCTTTAAGGATGGGCACTGGTTGTTGCCACTCAGTCCCTTGTGGATTATCATTCTGTTGGCTTGTGAGAGCTTGCTCTTCATTTCGCCTAGCATTATTAGCGTTGATTAATCGCGTTATCGCATTATTTGTGGCTGAATCGAGAGCTTGCATGCGGGGCCGAGTTTGTTGTTCTCTGGCCGACGCATCTCTCTTGCGCGGAGTAGCTGGTGTTGCTCTCTCCGGCTGGGGTTTGGGTTTGGCCTTCGGCGTGCGCTTTGGGTCTCCCTCTAGGCTCTCGTCGGACAGCTCGGATGAACTGACCTCTGGTTTGCGGACGGATTTCGGGTCATCTCGTCGCAATCTGGCCATAAATGCTCGCTCTGCTTCTTGTTGCGAGTGGAAAGCATATCGATGTGCTCTCAGGGCTCGGTCAACTATTTCTACCTCCTCGGGAGTAGTCGGATTGGGCTGGGTTCTGCCGTACTCGAGAGCTTGCGCTTCTCTTTCCGCCAGCTTCCTCCGTCTCTCGCGAATGGCTTGACGAGCCTCGTTCTCTGCATCCGCTTCAAATTGAGCGGAATCAACCAATTGTTGAGCGTGTGCACCTTCAACAATGGTGATTTGTGGGGATACACTGTGCGCTTTTAAAGCTGCACGTACGATCTGTAACGTTTCGTACACGGTAATTTTCCCCGTCGGAAGGGTGTATCTCACTCCTTCCGCCTGTGCCAATTGCATCGCATCAATCAAGGTGCCCGAGACGCTGTAAGGCTGGCTCGAAACACGCTTGACAGAGGATGAGTTGGACTTGTGTCCTTCGGACCTGACCGAAGCTGGGCGGCTTTGCGTAATTGGCGTGTTTAGTGCCGAATTAGCGGTCGTATTTGAGGCCGTCTTTTGTATCGGAGACGCTGCTTTCGGACTGCCCACCTCGGTGTCGTGCGTTAGACGAGGCGATTGGTTACGGGATAAAACCTCGTTTCCGCTCGTCTCGCCGTCACGGTTAGAACGCGGCAGTTTGGAGTGAGATTGCTCTTCACCCCGCTCTGTCTCGTCCAATCGCTGCCTCGTCTCGGTGCGAGACGGGTGCGATGCCTCGGATGCGCTTCTACGATCGGGTTTAGGCTTACGCCGTTTTTGCCTCGCTTCGTGCGCTGAGGCTTTGGGTAAGGGACCTCCAGATCGCAAGTGATAGTCGGCGCCTTTACGACTGCCGGCTCTCTTGTTTGCGTCGGAGTCGGAATCTGTTACTCGGGTATTATCTGCCATTTCTTGCTTTGGGTATGATGTAATCACAGGTTAGAATCAGTTATTCGACTTGATCCCGGCTGGGCCCCCACGTGTCGCGCTCAACTCTAACCGTCGCTAACTCGTGGGTTGATTACTTAATTCGACTAACTCACTACCGCTTTGTCTCAAGCGGTTTACCCAAAGAAATGATTACACAGATATAAAAGGTAAAATATAATATAGATTTATTCTGTGGGACAATATACAGATATATCTTATATATATATATGAAAGGTAGGTAAAAGGTAAATCGGAATGGGTGAAGGGAAATGGAAATGTAAAGGTATGATGAAAGCTGGCTGGAATCGGCGAGGTCGTCTGTTGTTTCGTTCGCGTCCAAGATGGCGTCGTCGTTGTGGCAACGCGATGTCGTCTTGGGCCGGCGTGGCAATATGGCGTCCTCGGCTCGTCTCTGGCTGGTCCTTCGGGCTCACGCTGGTCGGGCGCGAGTGAATGCTTAGTTAAAAGGCTTACTTCGGGCTGTTGTCTAGGTTTTTGTGTGGTGTCCGGCGATCACACAGCGGCGGACTCTTCTGGCTCCCGGCGGTCACACAGCGGCGGGAACGCTCGTCGTGGTTTTACTGCAGTTTAGGCTTGTGCGACCGTTTGTCTGCACAACTCGCTAAACTGGAGTGGTTTTTACTATTTCTAGCTGGTGTGCTAAAATAGTGTGGTAATCTTATCTCGCAGGTTACTCTGCGGAGTTTGACACTGACCAAACGTACTCACGGTAAATTGTCCTTTGTCCTTGGTCAATCCCAGTATATTTACTTGGGCCTGATCTTGTAGGACGACGGGTTTACGTGTGTTTCTCGTTTGATGGTTGTGTTGGTTCTGCCCGCTCAGTGCAAGGCACATTCCTTTGCACAAAGCGGGGTTGACAGGTGACCGGAATCACCCAATGGTGGGGTGGACGAGCCATCCCCACTCCCTCAGGGCAGACGCCTGTCCATTGACTAGATGTCAATGCACTGAGGGAAGGGAGACGCGCTTGCGGCTCCCCTTACACCCGAAACGAGGTCACGAGAGAAACTCTTCGTTGACCCCGGTCCAGTCGGGTCACAACAAATTATTATTGATCACTTATGTCTGGGTTTCAAGCTATATGAAGGGTAGTTGAAAAATGTGAGACAGGCAGTAACACAAATGAAATTTTCGTTGTTTTGAATGAAAACATTTGAAATTTTTATTTTTTTTTAGATAACAAAAAAATTGTTACGTAATAATTATTACATTTATGACTATTTGTTTATTTTTAGGACTTTGGGGTATACCCCATGGGGTACCCCATTTGGGGTGTACCCTGTGTTTTGTAGTGACCCCGATTTAGGCGACGTCACGGTTTTGTTGGAGCAAATACGGATTTCTGAAATTCATACATACATACATACATAAATAAATAAATAAAGCATTCATTTTTGTACATAAATAATGCATTTTTTGCACATGAAAATGCATTTTTGCACGTAAACGCAACATTTTAGCACACTTTCTCAGCACAAGTTGCAAATAAAAGCCTAATTTTCTCTAAATTCATATATCATTCATTCATTCATTTCTTTTTTAGAATTTAGTTAATTCTCTGTTGCATCGTTGCAATTGCAAAGATGCAGAGAGCTGATGCGCCTTGACTTGACGGTTGGCCGGGGCTGAGCCCTGGCAAATTTGCCCGGGTGATGAAAAGAAATTGTTGCTCGGTTAGTTCCCATGGAAATTAATCAAATGAGTAGAAATTCTTTCTTTCTTTCTTTCTTTCTCAATGATTAGTTGAATTTCATGTAATTTCATGTCATGTTCATATCCATTTTCCAGCTAATTTTCTAGAATCGTAATCAGAAAATACAAAATATTTATTTATTTCATCACATTTCATCACATTTCATCATATTCCTTCATTCACAAAATAAGCTTTCCCAACACAGATTTATTTATTCTTATTTTCAAAAGATCAATCCAATTGGAATAATCGGAATCTTTATTGCAAATTATTTATTACAAATTCTTTAATTCTTACTGTTGTGTCATTTTAAACCTAAATTCACACCGTTCGATTCGTGTTCCATTCGTTATTCCATTCCAACTGTAAAGAAAATACAAAATGTGTATTTTATCACTATATTTCAATCTCTTCTTTTTTATTCTCTTTATTTCTCACCTGCTTATTGCTTAGAATCCGTTAATTTAATTCCACGCTGTTCAATTCGTTCGATCGCATCCATTTTTTCCCACCTTTTCTGCATTTCCTATACGAACACATCACATTTCATCACATTGTTACATCTCCATTATCGTTCAATTCGAATACAATCTCTCACCTGAATATAAATTCCTAAATAATCCAATCCAATCCAATCCAATCCAATCCAAAATGGCTGCAGCTCAGCTCCTCCTTTTTTAAAACCTATCTCTGCAGAACTAGGCTTAACAACCCCATGTTATCCTATGGCAATTTGGTAAAAAGGATCGTTCGTGACGTCACACGCGCGTGCTCCCGACCCGAGATCACAGATCACACGACCCAAACAACAAACTATACCCGTATATGTTGCCAAAATGGCTCATCAAACAACGAGGCTACAAATGCGAATTCATCTTCATTTCACTGCGTCGCAAAACCAAAAGTTTGCTCAATTTTGTGTGTTTTCGCTTTCGAAAATTTCCATCTCTTCTTCTTCTTCGCCACCGATGTATCCACCGATCGGCATGGGGGTGTTTATGCCGCCGCCGAATTTCATGCCGATGAGTTACCCCTCCGATAACAAATTTGTAGTTTTTGGTCATTTTAATGATTGTAATTTGTTGCGTTTGGTGCGAACTGCGAAACGAATAAACAGATATTTTTGGTGTAAAACAAAATTGGTTTATTTTTGCATTTTTAAGATACAGAAATGCTATTTACTTGTTAGTGCCAAGAAAGTGTCAGATAAAGGTTACACATGTGTTAATTTTAAATTTTGGAAAAATTAGAAACAACAATTTATTAATTTATTTATTTATTTATTTATTTATTTATTTATTTATTTATTTATTTTCAACTGATACATAAGTTATTCCTGGTGAAAATTGTAGGGTTGGATTTTAATAATTAATTAATTAATTTCATATTACTTTGAATGATTTTATTTTTGGTTTATAAAATCAGGATAATTTTAAAATTGGAAAAATGATTAAATTTTGTGTTTTAACCTTCAAAGTTGGTCGAATTAAATGGTTTACATTTCATAAAAGTGAAATCAATAATGTTTTAATCGTCAATAAGTGCCGGTTTATTATCTTGAGCTATTTTTCCTCAATTTTTGCGTTGTAAACAAGGAAAGAAATGGTTTCCATGTCCAGGTTCTTTCACCCTTAAGTGTTAATGAGCTCGTCTAACTTTAATTTCTGTAAGTGGATGATTTTTATTTTGTATTTTATTTTATTTTGATTTTATGAAGGAGTTCGTTAGGTTGAGTTTGATTAATTAAATTAAATTAATTTTATCACGAATTAATCGTACATGACGTAACTTTTTGTGTGTACAAAAATGGATTAATTAATTAAAGAGAAAAATTGACAAACAAAAATGAATTCAATTTCATTCTTCAGCAAGCTAAGAAATTGGCGGCCATCATCAACTCGAGGCACATGTCCACGTCAATCGGAAATTCGGGGATTTCTGTGGGACTTTCGTGGTATTTAGCTTTGTATGCCAAATATTCGCAAACCTTTTTAAGCACGGGGGCTTTAATTTCGCGGAACTTGACGTGATTCGTTTCGGATTCGGCCCACTGGCCCGGCCCACTGAGCATGGCCTTAATGGTCCCCGACTGAATGGCATGTTCCCGCAGTATGATGAATTCGGTTCCATCGTCGGCGATCAATTTCACGCACAACGAATCCGCTCCTACGCAATGGCTTTCGTTGTGAATAATTTCGATAGTTTCGGTAGTAGTCATAATGTTAAATGATCGAAGCAAGAAGACCTAATTCTGAAACCTCTACAAAGCAATAACTAACTGAATCATTGGTATAATTCGGTTAAATATGTCTTCCTTCGTGGGGTATACGCTATCGATACGTTATATTGTGTATACACGGGGGATAACGTCGGTATAACGGCATTTCTGATAATAATAATATTTTTAAGATACACAAATGCAGTTTATATACACGTGTTAATTTTAAATTTCGGAAAATGTAGAAAAAATAGAACAATTTTTTTGCAATTTTCTTACTGTGTTTGTATTATTTTCAATAACTGATGAAAATTCCATGGCAGTGAAAACTGACTTAGCAATAAGTTTCAGGGTTGGATATTTATCAATGATTTCATTTTTGATTGATTTATTTCAAGATTTTATAATTGGAAAAATGATTAAATTTTGTGTTTTAAGTGGTTTACATTTGATAAATGGAAATATTTAGCCTTCTAAAAGTGAAAGTTGAGTGAAAATGATGTTTTAATCGTGAATATTTGCTGAATTTTGTGTTTTTTCGCTTTCGAAAATTTCCATCTCTTCGCTAATAAATTTCTTTACCACGCACCGCATCAAATCCCAATTTATGTCGCATTCAACGGAACTATGCTTGGATTAGACGTGGTTGTAGGTAGAAGGGAAGGATCAAATCTACCGCTCGCCTAATTACTTTTACTTCGTTTTGGATCCACAATTCCGGAAAGGAGCGGTATTTCGTACATTGGCAAGTGGTCGAAACGAAGAAATCTTTCCACAAACGATCGAACTGACGTTTCGGCCAGCATGGCGTCCTGGAAATTCGGCACGTCCAAGGTGAATGTCATGATGAAAAGGAAAAAATAATAAGTCGATTGTTTCTACTCTAGGCACGACAGAGAATGAGAATGTGTAAAGATTGTTTATTGGTTGTTTATTGGTTGAATGTGTTAGGGAAAACGTTATACAATCGCGTGACGTCGAATTTTAGCGAAAAATCACCGATTTTTAGCTAAAAAACACCGATTTTTAGCCAAAAAACACCAATTTTTAGCCAAAAAACACCGATTTTTAGCCAAAAAACACCGATTTTTAGCCAAAAAACACCGATTTTTAGCCAAAAAACACCGATTTTTAGCGAAAATCACCAATTTGTAACGAAAATCACTAAATTTTAGCATAATTCACCGATTTTAATCGATAAAAAACCGATTTCTAGCGAAAATCACCAAAAAATCACCAATTTTAAGCGATAAAACACCGATTTTTAGCAAAAATCACCGATTTTTAGCAAAAATCACCGATTTTTAGCAAAAATCACCGATTTTATGAGGCAAATAAACATACCGGTTTGGTAATTTAAACACAACTTTTGGCACTTTTATTCTCCTTCACCTCTCATCGGCACCATTACAATCACACAACAAACAACGATAGTCATGACAACCAAACATAACCAAAACGACGGTTGTCACGATCAAATAATAATATGTAAACAGATTTACATCATTTGTCAAACACACTCTCACAAATCCCCTTTTCGTTTTACAATGATAAATGAATCTTTTTACATCATGACTCAACCCTTAAAATCAAATTTCATGTTTCTTGCAAATTTCTTTAGCTTTTCTCCCGACACAGGTTTTGTCAAGGGATCTGCCATCATTGCCTCGGTTGGAACAAAATTCAACTTGATGTTACCCACTTCAACTTCATCTTTTATGAACATATATTTCCTGAGTAGGTGCTTTGTCCTCTCTCCCAACTGTACGTCTTCAGAGAAGTCAATCGCCGACTTGCTGTCGCAGAAGGTGTTAAGTCCCGTCTGAATGCTCTCCATTTGCAACTCCGCAATCAGTCCCCGCACCCACTTGAGCTCCTTGACCCCCTCGGAAAGCGCCACAATTTCGGCTTCACATGACGACAAAGTTACAAGTTGTTGCTTTTTGGTCTTCCAACTGACCAAAGATCCACCGTACGTCACGATGTAACCGCTGAAAGATCTCGCATCTGGTCCGACGCTCCAACTTGCATCTGTCATGAGCTCTAACGGTCCTCGGGTCCTGTCGAATAGAATTCCATAATGGGTTGTCCCCTTTACGTACTGAAGTACTCTCTTCAAAGCGTTTAGATGCATCTCGGTCGGCTTGGTGGAAAACGTAGATAGCTTGCTCACAGCATAGGCTAGGTCCGGCCTCGACCCAAGCATTAGATACATCAAATTCCCAAGGATTTCTTGGTAAAGGCTTCTGTCAACTGGTTTCGAATCTCCTGTCACGTCTAGGTTTTGGTCAATTGGCAAAGGAGTTTGCTTTGCCGCGCAACCGTCCATTCCATACTTCTTCACAATCTTCTTGGCGTAATCTTCCTGCGTGAGCATTATGCCCTTCTTGTGCACGCTCACTCTCATGCCCAAAATTTGACTTGGTGTTCCCATATTCATCAGTTTGAATATTTTTCCCAATTCGTTCATGTGACCAAGGAGGTGAGAAGGAGATGTAACTCAATAACCACTTCCGCCACAATGCTCACCTTCTGTGAGATGACGTCACTAAATCTCAAGTCGCCATTTTGCATACAACCTAGTAAACACTACTGTTACGGTGATAACAATTTTTATTGGTTATGTCGAATTTTATCGGTTTTATGTCGATTTTTCTTAGTTTTATGTCGATTGTTATTGGTTTTGTATCGATTTTTATTGGTTTTACCGATTTTTATTGGTTTTACCGATTTTTATTGGTGTTCTCAATTTTTATTGTTTTTTTTTTGTCGATTTTTATTTCTTTTAGTTGCTTTCAGTTGATTTTTTCTTGATTTTAGTTGATTACTTATCGATTTTATTGATTTTTAGTTGATTACTAATCGATTTTATTGATTTTTAGTTGATTTTTTATCAATTTTATTGATTTTTGATTGAATTTTTCTTGATTTTAATGATTTTAGTAATTAGATAATCAAGTAGAAATCAATAAAATCAATAGATAATCAAGTAGAAATCAATAAAATCGATAAGTAATCAACTAAAATCAATAAACAATCGACTCAACGCAACTAAAAGAAATAAAAATCAACAAAAAAAACAATATAAATTGATAAAACCCATAAAAATCGATACGAAAACCAATAAAAAGTGACATTAAACTTATAAATATCGATAAAATCAATAAGCAATCGACTCAACGCAACTAAAAGAAATAAAAATCAACAAAAAAAAACAATATGAATTGATAAAACCCATAAAAATCGATACAAAACCAATAAAAAGCAGGGCTGGACTGGGAACAAATTTATTGCCGGGAAATCTGGGTGTCCGGGCCACAATTAATGAAGTCGGAACAGGTCACAGCAGGCTGCGACAGACCACAGCGGCCACGGGCCAGTCCAGCACTGATAAAAAGTGAAATTAAACTAATAAAAATCGATAAAATCAATAAACAATCGACTCAACGCAACTAAAAGAAATAAAAATCAACAAAAAAAAAACAATATAAATTGATAAAACCCATAAAAATCGATACAAAACCAATAAAAAGTGACATTAAACTAATAAAAATCGATACAAAACCAATAAAAAGTGACATTAAACTAATAAAAATCGATAAAACCAATAAAAATTGATCCAAAACCAATAAAAATCGACTTAAAATCAATGAAAATCAGTTATTTAGTTACTAGGTTGTGTGCAAAATGGCAGTCAAGTATCCCATCATGCAATGCACTCGTTGCGCATGCGCATACCAACTAGTCTGCGCATGGAACCCGAGTTTTGTGTGGAGTTACATCTCCTTCTCACCTCCTTGATGTGACGATCTATCACTGCATCTGTTGACCCGATCGCAATGATGTCGTCCACGAATATCCCGACAGCGAAATAAGAATCTTCCTCGATGCAGGTATAGACACACGGATCCCCTTTTAGCCGCTGTAAACCAATGTCCTTTAATGCCTGATTTAGTCGTTTATTCCAGCATCTGCCGGATTGTCGCAATCCATACAAACTCTTCTGCAAAAAACATATCTTGTCCTCTTGTCCTGGAACTGCAAAACCCTCTGGCTGCAACATATGTATTTCCTCATCGAGTAGACCGTATAAGTATGCCGTTTCAACGTCATACTGCCTAATTCGAAGTTTCTTTTTAGCTGCAATTGCCAGCAATAACCGCAGCGATTGAATTTTCATTACTGGCACGAAAGTTCTGTCGTAATCTTCTCCCGGTTTCTGGCCACAGCCCACCGCTACTAATCTTGCTTTGTATTTCTTGATGCAACCGTCCAAGTGTAATTTTATTCTAAACACCCACTTGCTTTTGATCGGCTTCTTGGATTCCGATCGAGCCTCTAATCTCCACACCTTGTGAATACCCATGGAACTCATCTCATTCTCCATTGCCTTCACCCAATGGTCGCGTTCTTCACACTCCACCGCTTCCGTGTATGTCGCGGGAGTGAATAAAGACTTGATAACTCTGGCTACATCCCCACCCGCGCCCTTGTGAGCGATCCTTTCGGATCGTCGTACGCCACGCTTTTGGAGAATCCTCTCCCTCGCCTGCAACTGACCATGAAGTCTCAGCTGCCTTTCCGCAAATGTTCCTATCAGTCTCCTTTCCCGCGCTTGCACGACTGGTCGCTCATCGGGCTCTTGTTCTACATCCTCGTCACTTTCGTTCGCAACCTCATCGTCACTTTGATCTGCAACGTCCTCGTCACTCTCATCGTTGCCAATTGCTCCGTCTTGTTCCTCCTCTTGGAGGTCCTGCCGTCGGTTCTCCCCTTCTGTGTCCCCCAATGTGTCTTCCTGGGCCATCATTTCCGCAATTTGCTCCTCCTGCGCCTTGCTGTCGCGCGCCATTTCCTCGAAATAAACGTCCCTCGATTCAATTATATGCCCCCGTGCTTCGTCATATAAACGATAGGCTTTCCGGTTGGCCGAATATCCCACCATTATTCCTACCCTCGTCACTTGATCAAATTTGCCCAATCTCCTTTGTTTCGGGATGTGATAATGGCCCGTGCATCCAAAAACACGAAAATGAATTCCAACCGGTTTTCTGCCAGTTCTTATCTCGTATGGAGTCGTCTCTGGACTTGCCGTCGTTGGTGAGCGGTTTACAGTATACACCGCCGTTGCCCATGCTTCAGCCCAAAACTCGTCCGGCAAATGAGCATCTTTGAGCAAAGTTCTTGTCTTCTCAGATAACGTTCTATTATATTTCTCGACGACTCCGTTGCTCTGAGGTGAGTATGGAACCGTACGCTCGTGTTTTACTCCGATCTTTCGCCAATTATATTCAGCATCCGCCCCACAGAACTCTCCTCCATTGTCCGTTCGCAATCTGTCTAATTTCAATCCGCTTGTTCTCTCTTCCCGTTGTCTGTGGAACTCTATTTCCTCCACTGCCTGGCTTTTGTCTTGTAGGTAACTACAATAGACGTATTTTGAATAGTCATCTATAATTACGAGTGCGTACCGGCTTCCGCCTATGGACTTTTCCATCGGACCGCATAAATCCGCATGCCATAACTCCAATGGTCGAGTTGTAGCGGTTCCTTGTGTCCGTTTAAAAGGTTTTCTCGGCTGCTTTCCTGCAATACAATACTTGCAGGGTGGTAACTGACACATGCTGTAATTCGCGCCTTTGAGCAATTCGCTTTTCTTGACTTGGTCCATTTTTTGCTGCGACATATGACCCATGCGTGCATACCACAACATCTTGTTGTCAATCTCTCTCTGGCCTGGTGTTGCCGTGCCTAGTTTAGGTCGCGCAATGTCTCTCACCCTATTCACGAAGTCTTGCATTACGATGCTCTTCGCCTGCAGAATGTACATTTTTTCTCTTAGCGTCGCTCTTCCGATCAGTACACCATCTGCGGCTATAATTTCCGCTCCTTTATTGTCAAAAACCACTTTGTTTCCTTCTCCCGTTAGCTGACATATGGAAATTAAATTTCCTCTCAAAGTTGGTACGTATGTTACGTTTCGCATGTTCAAATTTACGTCTTGTCCGTCCACGTGACTTATTAACTCGACCGTTCCGTTCCCTCTGGATTCCATTTTTGCAGACTCTTCGGCCAAATAGACGTATCCCCTTTCAGCTTGAAAATCGTGCAGAAATTCCCTGCGTGATGTGAGGTGCGTGGTCGCGCCTGAGTCTAGCAACCATTCCATTTTGCCCAAATCTGCAGCCGACATGGCGGCGTTGAGCGCGTACGTCTTTGTCGCTTCTGGCTTAGACTTATTTGCGTAACGCGCAACCGTTCCTCCTCGCGCCTCGCCTTGTCCGCGTCCTGTTTGAGCTTGTCCTCGTCCACGTCCACGACCCTTACTCCAACAATCCCGCGCTCGATGCCCCTGCTTGCCGCATTCATAACATGCTCCATCGTTGGTCCTAACCGTCGTACTACTTTTGCAATCCCGTGCAAAATGCCCCTGTTTACCACAAGTGTAGCATTCGCCCCCATTGGGTCTGCTTTTCCTTCCACCTCGTTGCTTGAACGCTCTGTACGCCTTATTCTCGCTCCCTTCCTCTTCGTCTTCCCAACTTGCCTGCAATCGGATGGCTCGGCGCAAATCGTCCATCTTTATGTCCCTCTTTGCATAATACGACTTTGCAATGTGGTTGTATTTCTTGCTCAACCCCTTAATTGCATAGTATACTCTTTCCTTCTGTGTGATATTTTTGCCTGCCGCCGCCGATCTCTGTGCAATTGTGTCCACTCTATTTAGATAATGTTCCGCATCTTCGTTCTTAGCCATCTTCACACTCGTCAGTTCGTGGCCAATATCAATCTGTCTGTCCGCTTGCTTCCCTTCATGTCGCTCTGCTAGGCGATCCCACAGCTCCTTGCTGCTTCTAATTCCTTTGTGCATCCCAGCTTGCTCTGCCGATAAGGTGACTATAATAATCCCTAGCGCTTGACTATTCTTCCGTCGCCATATATTCCACTCGTCCTCTTCCTCATCCGGATCTGGTTCCTCGCCCTCAATGACGTCCAACCACAAATCTTTGGCTTGGAGCACCGCCTCCACTTGCATGCTCCATAAAAAATAGTTTGAGTCGCTCAACAATTCAATTCGATTGATACTTCCGCCTTGTATCGCATCTGCCATCGTCGTCTCGTTTTATTCTTGCAAATTTGCCTCTTTTTGTGCCCTTTTTCTTTCAATTTCACTTTCTTGCTTGATCGTTGTCAAACTTCACCACTCTGGCGCTTTGTCGCCCAATTTATTGTTCATTTGTCGACTGCTTGTTACTTTTTAACATAGAGTCGCGCATTGTTGCATTGCCGCTTATGACTTTATTGTTTAATCTTTACGATCTTTCTTTTTCTCTTTATAAACCTTATTTTGCAATTTTTCACCTCTTTTCTGCTCTTTGCAGTCTTGCTTTTTACCAAGCCAGGAATCATAAATCACCAAACATATAAACCAATCCTCTGCTACCACTTGAGGCAAATAAACATACCGGTTTGGTAATTTAAACACAACTTTTGGCACTTTTATTCTCCTTCACCTCTCATCGGCACCATTACAATCACACAACAAACAACGATAGTCATGACAACCAAACATAACCAAAACGACGGTTGTCACGATCAAATAATAATATGTAAACAGATTTACATCATTTGTCAAACACACTCTCACATTTTAAGCGAAAAATTGGTGATTTTCGCTAAAAATCGGTGTACAGAGTATAGAACACACCGCTCGATCGCCTATCAAAGTACGGTACATGAGCTCGAAAATCACCAATTTGTAGCGAAAATCACTAATTTTTAGCAAAAATCACCGATTTTAATCGATTAAACATTGATTTTTAGCGAAAATCACCAAAAAATCACCAATTTTAAGCGATAAAACACCGAATTTTAGCAAAAATCACCAATTTTTAGCAAAAATCACCGATTTTAAGCGAAAAATTGGTGATTTTCGCTAAAAATCGGTGTATAGAGTATAGAACACACCGCTCGATCGCCTATCAAAGTACGGTACATGAGCTCGAAAATCACCAATTTGTAGCGAAAATCACTAATTTTTAGCAAAAATCACCGATTTTAATCGATTAAACACTGATTTTTAGCGAAAATCACCAAAAAATCACCAATTTTAAGCGATAAAACACCGATTTTTAGCGAAAATCACCAATTTGTAACGAAAATCACTAATTTTTAGCAAAATTCACCGATTTTAATCGATAAAAAACCGATTTCTAGCGAAAATCACCAAAAAATCACCAATTTTAAGCGATAAAACACCGATTTTTAGCAAAAATCACCGATTTTTAGCAAAAATCACCGATTTTTAGCAAAAATCACCGATTTTTAGCGAAAAAACAACGATTTTAAGCGAAAAAACACAGATTTTTAGCGAAAAATTGGTGATTTTCGCTAAAAATCGGTGTATAGAGTATAGAACACACCGCTCGACCGCCTATCAAAGTACGGTACATGAGCTCGAAAATCACCAATTTGTAGCGAAAATCACTAATTTTTAGCAAAAATCACCGATTTTAATCGATTAAACACTGATTTTTAGCGAAAATCACCAAAAAATCACCAATTTTAAGCGATAAAACACCGATTTTTAGCAAAAATCACCGATTTTTAGCAAAAATCACCAATTTTTAGCAAAAATCACCAATTTTTAGCAAAAATCACCGATTTTAAGCGAAAAATTGGTGATTTTCGCTAAAAATCGGTGTATAGAGTATAGAACACACCGCTCGATCGCCTATCAAAGTACGGTACATGAGCTCAAAAATCAGCCAAATCGGCCAAATCCACCATCATAAAAACTGCTGACCAGCGATGCAACCCACAATCAAATTCTTTATCAACACCGCCCAGTGCCCGTGCCCGTGCCCGTGCCCGTGCTCGGCCAAGCACGCACCGACAAGTTCGCGGCAAGTTCCTCCTCCGAACCTAACTTCCCGATCGCAGTGCGAATAAATAAACCAGACAAATGAAAAACGTCAACACGACTCAACACCGACTCATTCGCCTCTCGATGCGCGATGTTTTTGTCGCACCGCACAGAATAATCGAATTATCGCTCCAGACATCGGTGACCGCAAAAACGAAACCATCAAACGTTTCCCGAACTTCGAGCATAACCTGAATAAATGAATCCTCCTCTTTTGACAGTATCTGCATGGTTTTCTACGCCATATTCGATCAAAATCAACGCCTAACTCCATCACCTCGATTAGGCCTAAACGGAAATGTGGAAACACGGCGCATGCGTCGACTAAAACGCCGCCTGCCAAGTACAAATAACACGAATGCGGATGGATGTGTCGGCTAGAGTTGGACAATCAGTTTGACCACTGGTTGAAGTATAGGTGAGCATTGACACGAATGCACGTGCAACACACACACACACACACACACACACACACACTCACTCTTCCATGATTCCGTGGAATCGATTCGCGTTGGAATCGAACGAGTGTTTCGGACAGAATCATCGGCCAAATCTGCCGCACTACCGTACGTCCTTTAATTTTAAATTGCGGATTAATTAATATGCGAAATAAGACGATTTAGGCGACGTCACGGTTTTGTTGGAGCAAATACGGATTTATTTCTGAAATTCATACATACATACATACATAAATAAATAAATAAAGCATTCATTTTTGTACATAAATAATGCATTTTTTGCACATGAAAATGCATTTTTGCACGTAAACGCAACATTTTAGCACACTTTCTCAGCACAAGTTGCAAATAAAAGCCTAATTTTCTCTAAATTCATATATCATTCATTCATTCATTTCTTTTTTAGAATTTAGTTAATTCTTTGTTGCATCGTTGCAATTGCAAAGATGCAGAGATCTGATGCGCCTTGACGGTTGGCCGGGGCTGAGCCCTGGCAAATTTGCCCGGGTGATGAAAAGAAATTGTTGCTCGGTTAGTTCCCATGGAAATTAATCAAATGAGTAGAAATTCTTTCTTTCTTTCTTTCTCAATGATTAGTTGAATTTCATGTAATTTCATGTCATGTTCATATCCATTTTCCAGCTAATTTTCTAGAATCGTAATCAGAAAATTTTAAATTGCGGATTAATTAATATGCGAAATAAGACGATTTAGGGGGTCACTACAAAACACAGGGTACACCCTAAATGGGGTACCCCATGGGGTATATCCCAAAGTCCTGGAATGTGTAATAAATAAATAAAAATTACTAAAATAATTGAAATAAAAATTACGAAAAAAAAATTTAAATTACATACAAAAATATGACATTACATGTTAAAAACCACAAAAATCAATTTTTTTTACTGACAAATCACAGAAATTTATTTTATGACTCACAAATCACAAAAATCAATTTTTTGACTAAAAATCTATGATTTTATTCAACAATAAATTTTTAAAAAACATTACAATTTGATATAAAAAATCGATAAAAATCGATAAAAATCGGTAAAAATCGATAAAAATGGAGAAAAAAACGATAAAAATCGATAAAAATCGGTAAAAATTGATAAAAATCGATAAAAATCAATAAAAATCAATAAAAATCGGTAAAAATCGATAAAAATCGGTAAAAATCGATAAAAATCGGTAAAAATCGATAAAAATTGGTAAAAATCGTTAAAAATCGGTAAAAATCCGTAAAAATCGATAAAAATCTTTAAAAATTGTTAAAACCGATTTTTATCGTTTTTTCCCCATTTTTATCGATTTTTACCAATTTTTATAGTTTTTTCTCTATTTTTATCGATTTTTACCGATTTTTATCGTTTTTTCTCCATTTTTATCGATTTTTTATATTGAATTGTAATGTTTTTTAAAGATTTATTGTTGAATAAAATCATCGATTTTTGAGTCAAAAAATTTATTTTTGTGATTTTTGTGATGTTTCACATGTGCAGGCCTTTCTCACACGGACCATGCACATGAAATGCATCATTTGTAATGTCGTGTAAATCGTAAAAATAGAAGTTAAGCAAATATAACCACAGCGATGGAATAAATAAATAATAAATTAATTAAATGAAGAAAAAGCACATGGGTACATCGTTTACTTAACAGTAAAGTAAACATTTTGCTGCAAATTGATCGCAATTTTCCCTAGAATGTAAACATCTATTCGCTAATTTTCAATTAGTGTTGCCTTAGTGATCTCGGTCCGCTAATTATACAACAAACATTGACCAAAGAACTAAGAATTTTCAGGCAGACCTCCAATAGAGTGCTGTGGGTGCACAATGAGAGGAAATATCAATACAGAATGTGTAAATAAAAATTATTTCAGAAAAAAAACAAATTATTTCAGAAGGAAACAAATTAGTTTGGTCTAAATACAAAGTTTTTAGGTGTCAATAAATTTTATTGGTGAGAAATTCATGCTTTTTCGTGTAAAAACAAATTTTCTTGTCCTACAATTACACGCATTGGATTAAACAGTCCAAAAATCGTATTTGGCGCCATACTATTGCCCAAGATGCATGGAGCGATGTGATTGGCCATGGGGACAATTATTATTGATCACTTATGTCTGGGTTTCAAGCTATATGAAGGGTAGTTGAAAAATGTGAGACAGACAGTAACACAAATGAAATTTTCGTTGTTTTGAATGAAAACATTTGAAATTTTTATTTTTTTTTAGATAACAAAAAAATTGTTACGTAATAATTATTACATTTATGACTATTTGTTTATTTTTAGGACTTTGGGGTATACCCCATGGGGTACCCCATTTGGGGTGTACCCTGTGTTTTGTAGTGACCCCGATTTAGGCGACGTCACGGTTTTGTTGGAGCAAATACGGATTTCTGAAATTCATACATACATACATACATAAATAAATAAATAAAGCATTCATTTTTGTACATAAATAATGCATTTTTTGCACATGAAAATGCATTTTTGCACGTAAACGCAACATTTTAGCACACTTTCTCAGCACAAGTTGCAAATAAAAGCCTAATTTTCTCTAAATTCATATATCATTCATTCATCCATTTCTTTTTTAGAATTTAGTTAATTCTCTGTTGCATCGTTGCAATTGCAAAGATGCAGAGAGCTGATGCGCCTTGACTTGACGGTTGGCCGGGGCTGAGCCCTGGCAAATTTGCCCGGGTGATGAAAAGATATTGTTGCTCGGTTAGTTCCAATGGAAATTAATCAAATGAGTAGAAATTCTTTCTTTCTTTCTTTCTTTCTCAATGATTAGTTGAATTTCATGTAATTTCATGTCATGTTCATATCCATTTTCCAGCTAATTTTCTAGAATCGTAATCAGAAAATACAAAATATTTATTTATTTCATCACATTTCATCACATTTCATCATATTCCTTCATTCACAAAATAAGCTTTCCCAACACAGATTTATTTATTCTTATTTTCAAAAGATCAATTCAATTGAAATAATCGGAATCTTTATTGCAAATTATTTATTACAAATTCTTTAATTCTTACTGTTGTGTCATTTTAAACCTAATTTCACACCGTTCGATTCGTGTTCCATTCGTTATTCCATTCCAACTGTAAAGAAAATACAAAATGTGTATTTTATCACTATATTTCAATCTCTTCTTTTTTATTCTCTTTATTTCTCACCTGCTTATTGCTTAGAATCCGTTAATTTAATTCCACGCTGTTCAATTCGTTCGATCGCATCCATTTTTTCCCACCTTTTCTGCATTTCCTATACGAACACATCACATTTCATCACATTGTTACATCTCCATTATCGTTCAATTCGAATACAATCTCTCACCTGAATATAAATTCCTAAATAATCCAATCCAATCCAATCCAATCCAATCCAAAATGGCTGCAGCTCAGCTCCTCCTTTTTTAAAACCTATCTCCGCAGAACTAGGCTTAACAACCCCATGTTATCCTATGGCAATTTGGTAAAAAGGATCGTTCGTGACGTCACACGCGCGTGCTCCCGACCCGAGATCACAGATCACACGACCCGAACAACAAACTATACCCGTATGTTGCCAAAATGGCTCATCAAACAACGAGGCTACAAATGCGAATTCATCTTCATTTCACTGCGTCGCAAAACCAAAAGTTTGCTCAATTTTGTGTGTTTTCGCTTTCGAAAATTTCCATCTCTTCTTCTTCTTCGCCACCGATGTATCCACCGATCGGCATGGGGATGTTTATGCCGCCGCCGAATTTCATGCCGATGAGTTACCCCTCCGATAACAAATTTGTAGTTTTTGGTCATTTTAATGATTGTAATTTGTTGCGTTTGGTGTAGAACGAATAAACAGATATTTTTGGTGTAAAACAAAATTGGTTTATTTTTATATTTTTAAGATACAGAAATGCAGTTTAGTGCCAAGAAAGTGTCAGATAAAGGTTACACACGTGTTAATTTTAAATTTCGGAAAATGTAGAAAAAAAATATGAATTAAATTAATCCAGAATTAATTACTTGTATTGATTGAAAGCAATTTTGTTATTTTTGTTTTATTTTCAACTGATATATAACTTATTCCTGATGAAAATGACATGACTTAGCAGTTGCAGGGTTGCATTTTATCGTCAATTAATTTAATATTACTTTGAATAATTGTATTTTTGGTTTATTTCAGTATTTTAAAATTGGAAAAATGATTAAATTTTGTGTTTTAACCTTCAAACTTGGTTTACATTTTATAAATGGGAAATTAATGTTTTAGTCGTCAATATTTGGTGAATTTTGTGTTTTTTCGCTTTCAAAAATTTTTTTCTTTTTGCCAATAAATTTCTTTACCACGAACCGCATTAAATCCCAATTTATGTCGCATTCAACCGAACTATGCTCAGAAACAGAACTAGACAAAACCTTCTTTCGCTTTTCGACGCTTAAATCCCCCAACAACAGTCCGATATTGACGAAATCTTGATGACTGCACCACAACACTTCAAACAACTCCGCAAACGTACACTCCACGACACGTCCACAAACACGACTTTTAGCAGCGGACGATGCATCCGTCAACAAATCCGTCAAGCAATCCTTAACCTTGCAAACGTGCACGCAATCCTCCAAACTAGTCATTTTAATCAACAAAACGAGTAAATAAAAAAACCCGTCGTCCGAAATCAACTGCAGAACACGATTCGACGTGAAAAACTCGACGAACAAAAAATCGAACAGCAGAACCGCGTAAATTAAAGCCGCAAAATCCGAGCCCAAAATGGCATTGGCTTAATCTTCGTTCAACTGCGAAAGCAGAAAACAAACGATAACGACGGCAAAACTATCGCAATTTCCCGCGGGAAATGCAACGTCTTCGTCTTCGCTCGGATCCAAGATGAAATCGTTAATCGTGCATTTAATAAAATCGTGAAATTTCTCGTTAGGCCGCGCGAATTTCACGACCAATTCGTTTCTTTCGTCGTTTCCCAACAGCGACCAAAAGAATTCGACTCCGCTTTGGTTCCTCCATCTCATGCACCGAAATAACATGTCGTACTTCACCTCCGTGCTCATTTCGACACGGATTTCGTGGTTTTTCCAGAAACTAACCATCGGTTTGAGACGTTCGTTATTCTCCTCGAAATATTCGTCCAAAACGGAATCGGCCAAAAAACACTCGACTTAATTCGTCTTGCAAGCAAAACTGACACGCGATTTCGAAACGCCACGCGAGTCGCAAATCCTCCAGTCGAGAAAGATTTCTCGCCGATTCGGTCATGTTCAGTCTCCCGTTCACGGTCCATTGTGAGCAACTTGAAGTTAGTTTGAAGAGTTCCAGCTGGTAATTGGCGTCGAAATTAAATATCCAATCCCGAAACTGCCTTCCGACGTATATGACGTATTGGATTAGACGTGGTTGTAGGTAGAAGGGAAGGATAAAATCTACCGCTCGCCTAATTACTTTTACTTCGTTTTGGATCCACAATTCCGGAAAGGAGCGGTATTTCGTACATTGGCAAGTGGTCGAAACGAAGAAATCTTTCCACAAACGATTGAACTGACGTTTCGGCCAGCACGGCGTCCTGGAAATTCGGCACGTCCAAGGTGAATGTCATGATGAAAAAGAAAAAATAATAAGTCGATTGTTTCTACTCTAGGCACGACAGAGAATGAGAATGTGTAAAGATTGTTTATTGGTTTAATAACTGAATGTGTTAGGGAAAACGTTATACAATCGCGTGACGTCGAATTTTAGCGAAAAATCACCGATTTTTAGCTAAAAAACACCGATTTTTAGCCAAAAAACACAGATTTTTAGCGAAAATCACCAATTTGTAACGAAAATCACTAATTTTTAGCAAAATTCACCGATTTTAATCGATAAAAAACCGATTTCTAGCGAAAATCACCAAAAAATCACCAATTTTAAGCGATAAAACACCGATTTTTAGCAAAAATCACCAATTTTTAGCGAAAAAACAACGATTTTAAGCGAAAAAACACAGATTTTTAGCGAAAAATTGGTGATTTTCGCTAAAAATCGGTGTATAGAGTATAGAACACACCGCGTACGGTACATGAGCTCGAAAATCACCAATTTGTAGCGAAAATCACTAATTTTTAGCAAAAATCACCGATTTTAATCGATTAAACACTGATTTTTAGCGAAAATCACCAAAAAATCACCAATTTTAAGCGATAAAACACCGATTTTTAGCAAAAATCACCGATTTTTAGCGAAAAAACAACGATTTTTAGCCAAAAAACACCGATTTTTAGCGAAAATCACCAATTTGTAACGAAAATCACTAATTTTTAGCAAAATTCACCGATTTTAATCGATAAAAAACCGATTTTTAGCGAAAATCACCAAAAAATCACCAATTTTAAGCGATAAAACACCGATTTTTAGCAAAAATCACCGATTTTTAGCAAAAATCACCGATTTTTAGCAAAAATCACCGATTTTTAGCAAAAATCACCGATTTTTAGCAAAAATCACCGATTTTTAGCAAAAATCACCGATTTTTAGCAAAAATCACCGATTTTTAGCAAAAATCACCGATTTTAATCGATTAAACACTGATTTTTAGCGAAAATCACCAAAAAATCACCAATTTTAAGCGATAAAACACCGATTTTAAGCGATAAAACACCGATTTTTAGCAAAAATCACCAATTTTTAGCAAAAATCACCGATTTTAAGCGAAAAATTGGTGATTTTCGCTAAAAATCGGTGTACAGAGTATAGAACACACCGCTCGATCGCCTATCAAAGTACGGTACTGTGAGAGTGTGTTTGACAAATGATGTAAATCTGTTTACATATTATTATTTGATCGTGACAACCGTCGTTTTGGTTATGTTTGGTTGTCATGACTATCGTTGTTTGTTGTGTGATTGTAATGGTGCCGATGAGAGGTGAAGGAGAATAAAAGTGCCAAAAGTTGTGTTTAAATTACCAAACCGGTATGTTTATTTGCCTCAAGTGGTAGCAGAGGATTGGTTTATATGTTTGGTGATTTATGATTCCTGGCTTGGTAAAAAGCAAGACTGCAAAGAGCAGAAAAGAGGTGAAAAATTGCAAAATAAGGCCTATAAAGAGAAAAAGAAAGATCGTAAAGATTAAACAATAAAGTCATAAGCGGCAATGCAACAATGAGCGACTCTATGTTAAAAAGTAACAAGCAGTCGACAAATGAACAATAAATTGGGCGACAAAGCGCCAGAGTGGTGAAGTTTGACAACGATCAAGCAAGAAAGTGAAATTGAAAGAAAAAGGGCACAAAAAGAGGCAAATTTGCAAGAATAAAACGAGACGACGATGGCAGATGCGATACAAAGCGGAAGTATCAATCGAATTGAATTGTTGAGCGACTCAAACTATTTTTTATGGAGCATGCAAGTGGAGGCGGTGCTCCAAGCCAAAGATTTGTGGTTGGACGTCATTGAGGGCGAGGAACCAGATCCGGATGAGGAAGAGGACGAGTGGAATATATGGCGACGGAAGAATAGTCAAGCGCTAGGGATTATTATAGTCACCTTATCGGCAGAGCAAGCTGGGATGCACAAAGGAATTAGAAGCAGCAAGGAGCTGTGGGATCGCCTAGCAGAGCGACATGAAGGGAAGCAGGCGGACAGACAGATTGATATTGGCCACGAACTGACAAGTGTAAAGATGGCTAAAAACGAAGATGCGGAGCATTATCTAAATAGAGTGGACACAATTGCACAGAGATCGGCGGCGGCAGGCAAAAATATCACACAGAAGGAAAGAGTATACTATGCAATTAAGGGGTTGAGCAAGAAATACAACCACATTGCAAAGTCGTATTATGCAAAGAGGGACATAAAGATGGACGATTTGCGCCGAGCCATCCGATTGCAGGCAAGTTGGGAAGACGAAGAGGAAGGGAGCGAGAATAAGGCGTACAGAGCGTTCAAGCAACGAGGTGTAAGGAAAGGCAGACCCAATGGGGGCGAATGCTACACTTGTGGTAAACAGGGGCATTTTGCACGGGATTGCAAAAGTAGTACGACGGTTAGGACCAACGACGGGGCATGTTATAAATGCGGCAAGCAAGGGCATCGAGCGCGGGATTGTTGGAGTAAGGGTCGTGGACGTGGACGAGGACAAGCTCAATTAGGACGCGGACAAGGCGACGCACGAGGAGGAACGGTTACGCGTTACGCAAATAAGTTTGAACCAAAAGCGACAAAGACGTACGCGCTCAACGCCGCCATGTCGGCTGCAGATTTGGGCAAAATGGAATGGTTGCTAGACTCAGGCGCGACCACGCACCTCACATCACGCAGGGAATTTCTGCACGATTTTCAAGCTGAAAGGGGATACGTCTATTTGGCCGAAGAGTCTGCAAAAATGGAATCCAGAGGGAACGGAACGGTCGAGTTAATAAGTCACGTGGACGGACAAGACGTAAATTTGAACATGCGAAACGTAACATACGTACCAACTTTGAGAGGAAATTTAATTTCCATATGTCAGCTAACGGGAGAAGGAAACAAAGTGGTTTTTGACAATAAAGGAGCGGAAATTATAGCCGCAGATGGTGTACTGATCGGAAGAGCGACGCTAAGAGAAAAAATGTACATTCTGCAGGCGAAGAGCATCGTAATGCAAGACTTCGTGAATAGGGTGAGAGACATTGCGCGACCTAAACCAGGCAGGGCGACACCAGGCCAGAGAGAGATTGACAACAAGATGTTGTGGCATGCACGCATGGGTCATATGTCGCAGCAAAAAATGGACCAAGTCAAGAAAAGCGAATTGCTCAAAGGCGCGAATTACAGCATGTGTCAGTTACCACCCTGCAAGTATTGTATTGCAGGAAAGCAGCCGAGAAAACCTTTTAAACGGACACAAGGAACCGCTACAACTCGACCATTGGAGTTATGGCATGCGGATTTATGCGGTCCGATGGAAAAGTCCATAGGCGGAAGCCGGTACGCACTCGTAATTATAGATGACTATTCAAAATACGTCTATTGCAGTTACCTACAAGACAAAAGCCAGGCAGTGGAGGAAATAGAGTTCCACAGACAACGGGAAGAGAGAACAAGCGGATTGAAATTAGACAGATTGCGAACGGACAATGGAGGAGAGTTCTGTGGGGCGGATGCTGAATATAATTGGCGAAAGATCGGAGCAAAACACGAGCGTACGGTTCCATACTCACCTCAGAGCAACGGAGTCGTCGAGAAATATAATAGAACGTTATCTGAGAAGACAAGAACTTTGCTCAAAGATGCTCATTTGCCGGACGAGTTTTGGGCTGAAGCATGGGCAACGGCGGTGTATACTGTAAACCGCTCACCAACGACGGCAAGTCCAGAGACGACTCCATACGAGATAAGAACTGGCAGAAAACCGGTTGGAATTCATTTTCGTGTTTTTGGATGCACGGGCCATTATCACATCCCGAAACAAAGGAGATTGGGCAAATTTGATCAAGTGACGAGGGTAGGAATAATGGTGGGATATTCGGCCAACCGGAAAGCCTATCGTTTATATGACGAAGCACGGGGGCATATAATTGAATCGAGGGACGTTTATTTCGAGGAAATGGCGCGCGACAGCAAGGCGCAGGAGGAGCAAATTGCGGAAATGATGGCCCAGGAAGACACATTGGGGGACACAGAAGGGGAGAACCGACGGCAGGACCTCCAAGAGGAGGAACAAGACGGAGCAATTGGCAACGATGAGAGTGACGAGGACGTTGTAGATCAAAGTGACGATGACGTTGCGAACGAAAGTGACGAGGATGTAGAACAAGAGCCCGATGAGCGACCAGTCGTGCAAGCGCGGGAAAGGAGACCGATAGGAACATTTGCGGAAAGGCAGCTGAGACTTCATGGTCAGTTGCAGGCGAGGGAGAGGATTCTCCAAGAGCGTGGCGTACGACGATCCGAAAGGATCGCTCACAAGGGCGCGGGTGGGGATGTAGCCAGAGTTATCAAGTCTTTATTCACTCCCGCGACATACACGGAAGCGGTGGAGTGTGAAGAACGCGACCATTGGGTGAAGGCAATGGAGAATGAGATGAGTTCCATGGGTATTCACAAGGTGTGGAGATTAGAGGCTCGATCGGAATCCAAGAAGCCGATCAAAAGCAAGTGGGTGTTTAGAATAAAATTACACTTGGACGGTTGCATCAAGAAATACAAAGCAAGATTAGTAGCGGTGGGCTGTGGCCAGAAACCGGGAGAAGATTACGACAGAACTTTCGCGCCAGTAATGAAAATTCAATCGCTGCGGTTATTGCTGGCAATTGCAGCTAAAAAGAAACTTCGAATTAGGCAGTATGACGTTGAAACGGCATACTTATACGGTCTACTCGATGAGGAAATACATATGTTGCAGCCAGAGGGTTTTGCAGTTCCAGGACAAGAGGACAAGATATGTTTTTTGCAGAAGAGTTTGTATGGATTGCGACAATCCGGCAGATGCTGGAATAAACGACTAAATCAGGCATTAAAGGACATTGGTTTACAGCGGCTAAAAGGGGATCTGTGTGTCTATACCTGCATCGAGGAAGATTCTTATTTCGCTGTCGGGATATTCGTGGACGACATCATTGCGATCGGGTCAACAGATGCAGTGATAGATCGTCACATGAACGAATTGGGAAAAATATTCAAACTGATGAATATGGGAACACCAAGTCAAATTTTGGGCATGAGAGTGAGCGTGCACAAGAAGGGCATAATGCTCACGCAGGAAGATTACGCCAAGAAGATTGTGAAGAAGTATGGAATGGACGGTTGCGCGGCAAAGCAAACTCCTTTGCCAATTGACCAAAACCTAGACGTGACAGGAGATTCGAAACCAGTTGACAGAAGCCTTTACCAAGAAATCCTTGGGAGTTTGATGTATCTAATGCTTGGGTCGAGGCCGGACCTAGCTTATGCTGTGAGCAAGCTATCTACGTTTTCCACCAAGCCGACCGAGATGCATCTAAACGCTTTGAAGAGAGTACTTCAGTACGTAAAGGGGACAACCCATTATGGAATTCTATTCGACAGGACCCGAGGACCGTTAGAGCTCATGACAGATGCAAGTTGGAGCTTCGGACCAGATGCGAGATCTTTCAGCGGTTACATCGTGACGTACGGTGGATCTTTGGTCAGTTGGAAGACCAAAAAGCAACAACTTGTAACTTTGTCGTCATGTGAAGCCGAAATTGTGGCGCTTTCCGAGGGGGTCAAGGAGCTCAAGTGGGTGCAGGGACTGATTGCGGAGTTGCAAATGGAGAGCATTCAGACGGGACTTAACACCTTCTGCGACAGCAAGTCGGCGATTGACTTCTCTGAAGACGTACAGTTGGGAGAGAGGACAAAGCACCTACTCAGGAAATATATGTTCATAAAAGATGAAGTTGAAGTGGGTAACATCAAGTTGAATTTTGTTCCAACCGAGGCAATGATGGCAGATCCCTTGACAAAACCTGTGTCGGGAGAAAAGCTAAAGAAATTTGCAAGAAACATGAAATTTGATTTTAAGGGTTGAGTCATGATGTAAAAAGATTCATTTATCATTGTAAAACGAAAAGGGGATTTGTGAGAGTGTGTTTGACAAATGATGTAAATCTGTTTACATATTATTATTTGATCGTGACAACCGTCGTTTTGGTTATGTTTGGTTGTCATGACTATCGTTGTTTGTTGTGTGATTGTAATGGTGCCGATGAGAGGTGAAGGAGAATAAAAGTGCCAAAAGTTGTGTTTAAATTACCAAACCGGTATGTTTATTTGCCTCAGGTACATGAGCTCGAAAATCACCAATTTGTAGCGAAAATCACTAATTTTTAGCAAAAATCACCGATTTTAATCGATTAAACACTGATTTTTAGCGAAAATCACCAAAAAATCACCAATTTTAAGCGATAAAACACCGATTTTTAGCAAAAATCACCAATTTTTAGCAAAAATCACCAATTTTTAGCAAAAATCACCAATTTTTAGCAAAAATCACCAATTTTTAGCAAAAATCACCAATTTTTAGCAAAAATCACCGATTTTAAGCGATAAAACACCGATTTTAAGCGAAAAATTGGTGATTTTCGCTAAAAATCGGTGTACAGAGTATAGAACACACCGCTCGATCGCCTATCAAAGTACGGTACATGAGCTCAAAAATCAGCCAAATCGGCCAAATCCACCATCATAAAAACTGCTGACCAGCGATGCAACCCACAATCAAATTCTTTATCAACACCGCCCCGTGCCCGTGCCCGTGCCCGTGCCCGTGCCCGTGCTCGGCCAAGCACGCACCGACAAGTTCGCGGCAAGTTCCTCCTCCGAACCTAACTTTTCGATCGCAGTGCGAATAAATAAACCAGACAAATAAAAAACGTCAACACGACTCAACACCGACTCATTCGCCTCTCGATGCGCGATGTTTTTGTCGCACCGCACAGAATAATCGAATTATCGCTCCAGACATTGGTGACCGCAAAAACAAAACCATCAAACGTTTCTCGAACTTCGAGCATAACCTGAATAAATGAATCCTCCTCTTTTGACAGTATCTGCATGGTTTTCTACGCCATTTTCGATCAAAATCAACGCCTAACTCCATCACCTCGATTAAGCCTAAACGGAAATGTGGAAACACGGCGCATGCGTCGACTAAAACGCCGCCTGCCAAGTACAAATAACACGAATGCGGCGGATGGATGTCTCGGCTAGAGTTGGACAATCAGTTTGGCCACTGGTCGAAGTGTAGGTGAGCATTGACACAAATGCACGTGCAAAACACACACACACTCACTCTTCGATGATTCCGTGGAATCGATTCGCGTTGGAATCGAACGAGTGTTTCGGACAGAATCATCGGCCAAATCTGCCGCACTACCGTACGTCCTTTAATTTTAAATTGCGGATTAATTAATATGCGAAATAAGACGATTTAGGGGGTCACTACAAAACACAGGGTACACCCTGTAGAATATGTCCCAAATAAATTGGTTTCGTTACGAATAATTGACTCCGACTCTGTATATCAACATCCCTCTGTAGCTACGAACATGGAATGAATCGTTCTGTTTCTCTTTATTGCTAGGTTACACACGGATTTGCCTCGTACAAAATGATTCTTAGTTATTCACATTGTTTCCGACATTTTCCATTATTGGTATTAAATATATGAAGTCAAGGTTACACAACACCTCCCCACTTCATATTTACAGTAAATGCTATAGTAACGTTCGATACATTTTAAATTTTGCAATATTGTCTAATTTTAATTAAAACTAATCTTTTTAAAGTTTCGTCTCTTTAACTTTTCCTTCTCAAGGTAACATTCTTGCTTGGTAAGTCTTGCATTACAGGATCCGCTGTCGATGAAGTTCCTGCCTGCATCAAATCATCGATCGGCTCTGCCTCGTCCAGTATTGGCTCTAACCGCATCATATCGGCCACCCTAGTTCCTTGCTTGGACTGTCTTGGCTGGGAAAGCGGCCGATGATAAGCTGGAATTAAATCTTGGACGTCGTCTACTTCTTCCTCCCCAGACGACTCTTCACGATAAAATGGGTTTAAATTTCTTGTGACACGAGCAACCGATCTGAGCGGAGTCAACGGGTGCTGATCAATCGGCACTCTGACCACTCGCCCTCCCAAAGCTTCTGTGATTTCAGGCGGGGTCATGCCGACCGCTGACAATCGCAGCGTCGAATCTCTTGCAGGCTGGGCTGGGAGACCCGCAATATCCACAACCAACTCAGGTAACGGTGCCCCCTCCATTGGTGGCACGGCTGCAATTTCAAGTGGTTGAGGATCCGCAACCGGCGGAATTATTGGCCTAACTGCAAGTGGAGGTGCTGGCTTCGCCAATCTTCTGTAAATAGTAGGTAAAATTAGCGGGGTTTGGGTTTCCGGCGTTACCGTCGGGAATGTTGTGGTATTTCGTGGCATTCCTGCCCCGATCGTATCTGTCACTTCTCGTCTTCGCAAATGATTAATGTGTCTGACCATCTCTTTAGCCGACTCTACATCCTTGACCACGTACACCACATCACCTCTACGCTCGATGACCACTCCAGCCTTCCACGGCGGTTTCATCGCCGGAAAAGTTTTCCACCAAACCGCCTGACCCAATTCAAAAACTCTCTCGAGACTTGCACCTCTGGGCTCCCATTCGACCGTCCTTGGCTTGACCAGATCAATATGGGTAAAAAGTTGCCGCCCCATAAAGGCCATTGCCGGAGACTTATCGCCCTTGCCTCTAAAATTCGTATGTTGAAACAAGGACAGCCGCAGTAACCTCAGCTCGATATTCCCAGTTTGAAATTTGACCAGCTTTTCCTTGACCCAACGCACGGCCCTTTCTGCTAAACCATTGCTGGCCGGATGGTATGGGGGTGAAAAGATGTGAATAATCCCATTCTTCATCAAAAACTGCTCAAATTCCGATGACGCAAACTGGGGTCCATTATCACTTACAACCACATGTGGAATCCCAAAAGTACTAAATATGCGGCGAAGTATCCAAATCGTTGATGAGGAAGTGGCGGTCTTGGTCGCATGGGCCTCGATCCAGCCCGAATAAGCATCTGCCAGGATCAGGACCATGTGTGCCAAAATCGGGCCGGCATAGTCAATGTGGACACGGAGCCAAGGCGCTTCCGCTTTTGGCCATGAAACTGAAGTAAGTCGCGGGGGTGTCGTCCTATTCTGTGCGCATAATTCGCACCGCTGAGCAAAAGTATCAATGTCCGCCGACATTCCCACCCACCATACGACGCTCCGTGCCCTCTTTTTCATCGCCACAATGCCGGGGTGGCCCTCGTGCAGCAACTTCAGCATCTGGGGACGCAACTCTTTCGGTATTACAACTCTCTGCCCCCACAGAAGGACACCCAGGACCAGACTAAATTCGTCATAATTCTCCAAAAAGAATTTTAAAGCTGGGGCCTCTTGCAAACGTGATTTGTCACCCGTTCTCATTGCTGCCGTCACCACCTTCAGGTCATTATCTGATTCCGTTGCTTGCGCCACATCCTTTGCCAGTAAAAGATCTTCTCTTTGAAGGTCCACCAAAAATAACGGATATTCCTCCCTCTCTCTGGCTGGCGGATCAACTGGAAACCTGCTCAAAACATCAGCATTTTGATTATCTTCACCTTTCCTGTAGCATAAGGTGTAATCATATGCTGCTAGTGTTAAAGCCCAGCGCATCATTCGGGGGCTAATCACTACCGGTATTGGCTTGTCTGGTCCCAATATACCCAACAAGGGTTTATGGTCGGTGAACACAGTGAAACGTCTGCCCATCAAGTAGGAATGAAACTTTTTCACCGCAAAAATTATGGAAAGGGCCTCACGATCGATTTGAGCGTAGTTTACCTCCGCCCTATTGAGGGACCTGGACGCATATGCTACCGGCAGTTCACGTAACTGGTCATCCAAATGGGCCAAAACTGCCCCCACCCCGTAGGGTGAGGCGTCAGTTGCCACCACGACCGGTCTGTCCAAATCATAAAAGGTAAGGATTGGTGCGTTTGTCAATGCACTCTTTACTCCATCAAAAGACTTCTGCCGTCTCTCATTCCACAACCAGACCACATCTGCGCATAACAACTCGTAAAGTGGGGCTGCCCGAGTTGCCAAATTACTAACAAAACTTGCATAAAATGCAACAATTCCCAGGAAGGTCCGCAAGCCCTTAACATCATGAGGTGCCTTCATCTTCACAATCGCCTCGATCCTTGAAGAAATTGGTTCCACCCCTTCCTCAGATATGCGGAAACCCAAAAAGTTCAACACCTTTTTGCAAAATAAGCATTTTTCTCTGGCCAACCTTAAACCTTTCTTCATCAACTTGGTAAAAATTAACTCCAATATCACTAAGTGCTCCTCCATCGACCACGTCGCAATTAAAATGTCGTCGAGGTAAATAAATATCCGAGGAACTCCCGCAAGGACCAACTCCATGATTCTTTGGAAAATACCGGCTGAAGGCATGGTGCCAAATGGCAGTCTTGTGACGGCCATCAGCCCCCTAATCGTATTTACCGCTGCTATCATCGCCGATTTCTCTGACAAAGGTACTTGTAAGTATGCTTGCTTCAAATCCAACGTTGAGAAAATTCTCGCTCTCCCAATCGAAGCCAACAAGTCCGAGATTTTCGGCAGCGGGTAGGGGTCCGGCTGGAGGCTGGAGTTCACCGTCGAGCGGTAATCCCCGCACAACCTCACGCCGCCGTCTTTCTTTCGAACTGTCACCAAAGGGGTTGCCCAAGCTGAAAAGGCCACCGGCTTAAAAACTCCTTGCTGCACCAATCTGTCTATTTCTAACGACACCGCTTCCCTCAACGGGAAAGGGACAGGCCTTGGCCTGTAAAACTTGGGGGTAGCATCCGGCCTGAGTACCAACTCGATCGGCTCTCCGGAATACGTTCCCAGCTCCTCATCAAACACCTTCATGCATCGTTTCAAAACTTCATCCAATTTACGTACCACTTCATCACTATTATCTTTATTCTCTTCAATTTGCTTTATCGTTTTAAGTTGTTTTTCATTAATGTCGCTACTGCTCTCCATTGCAGACCGCTGGCTCGCCGCTTTCAACATCAGCGCCAAACCAAACAAATGAACCAAATCGCGCCCAAGCAGACTCGGACCACGGCGGCCCACAATAGTGAAGTCCGCCACCCGTCTCACTCCCGCTATGTCTACTTGTAACTGGATCGTGCCAAAAACTTCTATTGGCTGATGTTGATACGCAAAAAGGCGCGTCCCGATTTGTCTGATCTGCTGCATTGTGGCCAGCCCTTGTACTAACAACGTATTAAAATCTGCGATATTAATGACTGATTTCTCACTCCCTGTGTCCAGTTGCATGTCAAACAGTCCATTATTCAGCTTCACCTGAACCATCAAAGGCGGCTGCTTTAAACTGCTGGCTTGCAGCTGAAACAATGCAAAGTCCTCCTCTTCTTCGTGTAACTCGTTCACCGGCACTCGCAACTGCTTCCAGTCATCATCGGCAGCTGCGCCCGCAGTGAAACCGACCTTCTCTTCAGAGGGGAACGACGGCTGACAATCCACTTCTCTGGCTACGGCATTCTTCTTCGACCATACAGACGAAGTTCGCGTTCCTCCCAGACCATCCGTAACAGGGGGACCACTTTGCACGTATTCAAAAGGGCAGTCCCGCACGTAATGGGGCCCACCGCAACGAAAACATCTCACCGGAGTACCATCTCTCTTCATAGGTGGCAGCCCGCGGCCACCGCCCGCCGCCGGTCCGCCTCTCGATAGCTGCGCTGCTCCACCTCGCTGCGCACGCCCCTGCGTGCCGCGAAAAAAACCTGGCGATCCACGTCCTCTCTGAGGCGCTCTTCGGAGTCCCGACGCCAACTGTAGCACCGCTGACGATGACGCTCGCGCTACCTCCAGTACTGGCAGCGGTTCCTCCGTCCCCGTCGCGGCCATATGCGCCATCTCATGCGCGACTGCGAGTTTTGTCATTTCGCTAACTGTAATAGGCATTTTTAACAAGATCTCACGTACTAAAGTCGTGTTCCTGGTTCCCCTGATGACTTGGTCTATAATTGCGCTGTCTACCTCCGTCTTGGTCGCGAAGTTACATCTCTGTGCCATGACTCTGAGTTCTGCGATGAATTTCTCCACCGATTCACCTTCGAGCCGCCTCTTCGCCCCCAACTTCTGCCGAGCCATATACGGCGTGTCAACTGAACTATAGTAAGTGTCCATCGCCTCGAGAATCTCTTCTACCTTCATTGTCGCCAACAACTTTGGCGCGACCAGACGTTTCATCCTGTCGTACGTGATCGTCCCCACTGTCGTCAGTAACAGGGGGACCTGCTTATCGTCGGCCACGTCGTTCAGCGCCACAAACATGGTAAAAGTTTCCCGCCACGAGATCCATTCCTGCAGCGACGACCCCGCAAACGGCAGCAAGCTGCCTAGCATAAGCTGCGCCATCGTCTTCCTTCCTCTACAGTCAAACTAAGAATCGCTTGGCTTACTGTCCAAACTTCCTGGAACACCCGTGTTCCAAGGCTATTCGATCCGGAACGACGTCTGGCTACTCTCAAAAACCTGACTTCTTCAAACAAAACGTATTCTTCACAGGAATCTTCCAAGCATCGTGGATACCATTGTAGAATATGTCCCAAATAAATTGGTTTCGTTACGAATAATTGACTCCGACTCTGTATATCAACATCCCTCTGTAGCTACGAACATGGAATGAATCGTTCTGTTTCTCTTTATTGCTAGGTTACACACGGATTTGCCTCGTACAAAATGATTCTTAGTTATTCACATTGTTTCCGACATTTTCCATTATTGGTATTAACCTTATGGCGCGCATGCGGATTTCTCGGAGTGCGAAAGGGACCCTATTTTTAACATTACGGCGGCCTATACCTTGACCCCCTGTTCGCAGTCTCATGGCTGATTTTGCGGATTTCACTTATTTGTATATTCCGCACGATCGCGCGCGTTTTATCAACCTTGGGAAAGCCGCTTTCTCAAATTTGCAAATTCCACATTGTGTGAACATGCTACAACGCTTCTGTGCGCGTCAATAAAAAAAAAAACCGATTAGAAATGAAATTCAGGGTTTTGTTAAAATAAAAATTATACAATATAATCAGTCTATAATGCTTCTATAATGCTGTTGGTTTAATCAGCACATTGTAATCGTGTGAAAACACGCGCGCTCGCAATAATACATTACCCAATGTACTTGCACTGGCATGGACCCATCAGTGCGCACTTTCCCGTGCGTGCTGCTTGCACTATTTACATCAATTGTTGCTCCACAGGTTGCGCGACCTGCCGGGCAGTTAAGACGTAC
The DNA here is from genome assembly GCA_949358305.1 of Strigamia acuminata. NCBI lineage: Eukaryota > Metazoa > Arthropoda > Chilopoda > Geophilomorpha > Linotaeniidae > Strigamia > Strigamia acuminata. The sequence continues at coordinate 44,064,522 of OX442314.1, forward strand.
TAGAATAACCTCAGGATTTGATAAAACCTGATTTTTGGATGACACTAAGTAAATGGCAGTGAATGTGAGATGTGAGATACACGATGAATTTAATAAAATTTATATTTCCTAATCATGGGATTGGTTTCACGTTTCATAATCCAACAATTAAGTAGAATATCATTATTGCAATTGATTAAAACAAATTTTTTTTACAAATTCTTTGGTTTTACATTTTAAATTTATTTTCCAATAGTTGGCACCATCGCAATTGCTGCGAGTTTAAAACACTGCATTCAGCAGAATTTACTGCACTTTCAAATCAAGGCCAGGCATACCTACTGCAAAGTAATGTATAAACCATAAAGAAGCCTTTGATTCGGAATTGCCTGTAGGTAATTCTGCGCTGGTCTCCAATGGAAATGTCCGCGCCGGTCTTCCGTGCACGGGAAGTCCACAGAAAGTCCGTGCATTCCGTGCGCTGGGAGTCCGTGCGTCGTACCGCGTGATCTTGCATTGTTTTTTGTGGGCTTTTCCTGATTAGGATTACTTCCTTTTTAACTCTTGAAGAATTAAGTTTGTTTTTTTTGCTCCAAAACGTCCCAAAACGCCTGAAAATCGCGCAACTCGAGGCAAAACATTACAGTGTGTATTCAAATCAAAACTAGCTACAAATACATGCTGAAATTAGCTAAATTTTCAAATTTTTTGGCTTTCAAGAAGTAATGGAAACATTTGACATAACGTGGATCAGTTGCATTCAAAAACTAAAATATTTTGTGTTTTACTTCAATTTTAAACTAAAAATGATGTCATTTTCTGTTTAAACCCCTGTTAAAGCTTGAAATACATTTTAACTAAAAGAAATAAGTTTGTTTTTTTCTTCGGCAGTGACGTGTACACACGAGCACGCCTGAGAACGCCAAAAAATGCTAAAAAACGCTCAAAAACGCCTGAAAATCGCGCAACTCGAGGCAAAACATTAATTTTTCATCTTTATTTCAACTTTTGTGACGTTTAAAATTGTGTTCTCATGTTTTTTGCCTCAAGTTGCATTGTCATCTGGCGTTTTGGAGTGTTTTTATGTGTTCGCAGGCGTTCGCAGGCGTTTTTTGGCGTTGTCACTCACTCAAGTGGCCAATTTTAGCATTTTCCGTAGTAAAAATGGCCGTTTTTCGTCAAAATGGCCATTTTTAGCCATTTTTCAGAGTAAAAATGTTTTTTTTTCACCGTTTTTATAGTAAAATGGCCATTTTTAGTCGTTTTTTTAATCAAAAATGGCCGTTTTTATCGTTGAAACGTTATTAAAATGTAACGTTTCAATGGCGTTTTGATCTCGCCTCATTTCCGGTTTTGAAAATTAATAAACGCCCCGGCGTTTATTCGAGGCAACACCCAACTTGGGCTTTTATTCGCGTCGCACCGCATCATCATCTCACCTTGCCTCCCGTCTTGAAAATTTATAAACGCCCCGGCGTTTATTCAAGGCAAACCATTGTTTATGTAAGTTTTTCCTGATTAGGGTTACTTCCTTTAGAAGAAACACGTTTATTTCTTCTCGCTTAATCTTGAGTCGTGATCTCGCCTCGTTTCTGGTCTTAAAAATTAATAAACACCCCGGCTTTTATTCAAGGCAATACGGTACGTTTATGAAACCCAACTTGGGCTTTCATTTTAAAAAAAGCGCGTGTTCTTACGTCGAACTAAGAGATACAGGTGAATTAGCAACGCCTAATTTGATTTAATAAATAAAGCAAACAACATCTCGCCTCACTTCTGGCGTTTGTTCGAGGCAAGCCATTGTTTTTGCATTTTTTTTCCTGATTAGGGTTACTTCCTTTTTAACTCTTGAAGAAATAAGTATGTTTTTTTTACTCGGCAGTGACGTGTACGCGCGAGTACGCCTGAGAACGCCAAAAAATACTCCAAAACGCCTGAAAATCGTGCAACTCGAGGCAAAACATTAATTGTTTATTTTTGTTTCAACTTTTGTAACGTTTACAATTGTGTTCTCATGTTTTTTGCCTCAAGTTGCATTGTCATTTTGCGTTTTGGGGCGTTTTTAGGCATTTTTAGGCATTTGCGGGCGTTCTTGGGCGTTTTTTGGCGTTGTCATTCAATCAAATAGCCATTTTTAGCCATTTTTACCCATTTTTCATAGAAAAATGGTCATTTTTAGCCGTTTTTCATCCAAAATGGCCGTTTTTCATCCAAAAGGGCCGTTTTTCATCCAAAATGGAATAATTGTTGTGTCCGGATTTTATGTCATTTATTGTCTTAATTAAAGTTAACAAAGTGTCTTTAATTTTTGCTTTTCTTGAATTTCAGCTTTTTAGATATTTTTACATATTAAACTTTCATTTTTTGTGATTTATTAAAAGTTACAGTGTTTTCATGAATTTTAGTGTCTATGATATTGATATTATCTTTATTCATTGCTATTTAAAGTTTTATTACTTCTCTGTGTCTTATTTCTTTAATTCTTGCTCATTTTGTGTGATTTTGGATGATTTTTAGTGCATCCGTCGATTTACAGATCACTTGCGTAAGACGCGTGACGTCATATTTCTTAATCTAGTTCGGTTGTGTTCAAACTTCTAACCTTTTGTTTGGACCTTATTCTTGTGTTATGGATAGGTTTTAGAATTGATTTAGACTAATTTGGGGGTGATCTGTCGATTGGTTTGCTTTATTTTTGTCCCGGAACGGTCGTTTTGTCGTTTCGAGCGTTTGTTGTCGGTACGCACTTGTGCGCTGCTGACCGAGTTCATTCCGTTCGGCAAACGATTATTTTCAAGTGTTCTTTTAATAAATAGTGCTTTTGTTGTAGGAAATTACATTTCCTAATGTTATTTTATTCAATACAGTGTGTATTCTTGATTTTATTCTTGTGTTGAAATTCAAATGTCGTGTTTTGCCGCTCTAGCGGATTTGAAGTGGGCGCCATGTTGGATTTCCCCGCTAATTTCTTTATTTATCCATTTCATTTGTCTTTTTGAAAATGAATAAACGCCCCGGCGTTTATGCGAGGCAAGCCATAGTTTTTGTAGGTTCTTTCCTGATTAGGGTTACTTGTGACGTGCACGCGCGAGCTCGCCTGAGGACGCCAAAAAAAGCTCAAAAACGCCCCAAAACGCCTGAAAATCGCGCAACTCGAAGCAAAAAATTACAGTTTGAATTCAAATCAAAACTAACCACAAATACATGCTACAATTAGGTAAATTTTCAAATTTTTTATCAATAAATGATGACTTTCAAGAAGTATGACAACATTTGACAAAATTTAGACCAGTTGCATTTAAAAACTAAAATATTTTGTGTTTTACTTCAATTTTAAACCAAAAATGACGTCATTTTTTGTTTAAACCGGCGTTTATTTGAGGCAAACACGCCGCTGAGAACGCCAAAAAATGCTCAAAAACACTCCAAAAGACCTGAAAATCGCGCAACTTGAGGCAAAAAATTAATTTTTCATCTTTGTTTCAACTTTTGTGACGTTTAAAATTGTGTTTTCAAGTTTTATGCCTCAAGTTGCATTGTCATCTGGCGTTTTGGGGCGTTTTGGGGCGTTCGCAGGCGTTTGCACGCGTTTTTTGGCGTTGTCACTCACTCAAGTGGCCATTTTTAGCCAATTTTCGAAGTAAAAATGGCCTTTTTTTATTAAAATGGCCATTTTCAGCCATTTGTCATAGTAAAAATGGCCATTTTCAGCCATTTTTTATAGTAAAAATGGCCATTTTTCATCCAAAATGGCCGTTTTTCATCCAAAATGACCATTTTTATCATTGACACGCTATAAAAATGTAACGTTTCAATGGCGTTTTGACGGAACCGGTAAGTTTTGAAATTTCCCGTGTCCCGTTATTGTGACTCCTCGTCCGGTTTCTCAGAACCGAAACCCTAATACAGGTGAATTAGTGACGCCTAATTTGTTTTAACAAATAAAGCAAACAACATCTCGCCTCACTTCCAGTCTTGAAAATTAGTAAACGCCCCGGCGTTTATTCGAGGCAAGCCGTTGTTTTTACAGTAATTTCCTGGTTAGGGTTATTTTTTTTTTAACTCTTGAAGAAATAAGTTTGTTTTTTTCTCGCCTGCACGCGCGAGCTCGCATGAGAATGCTAAAAAATAAGCAAAAACGTTCTAAAACGCCCCAAAACGCTTCAAAATGCTCCAAAAAGCCTGAAAATCGTGCCACTCAAAGCAAAAAATTATGTTCGCATGTTTTTTGCCTCAAGTTGCACGGTTATCTGGCGTTTTGGTGCGTTCTTGGGGCGTTTTGGTGCGTTCTTGGGGCGTTTTCGGGCGTTTTTTTGGCGTTGTCACTCACTCCCACACTTTGCTGTCTTGTTTATTACAATTTGGTTTAGCTGTTGTATTTATTTTTATTTGTTTTATGGTTATTTAATGTGTTTTTGTAGCATTCAAAATGTTTTGTTGCCTAATTTCTCGTTTTGGCGCCAACTGTTTGTTTGACAACGCCGTGTCAGAATTTAGGGATGATTCTGCTTTGGTTTCTAATTAAAAAAAAAATGTTGTTTTAATTTCAATTGTAACTGCTTATTATAACGTTATTATTAGTATTTTGTAAAGGTTCATTCTTTTTCCATGTTAATAAAAAATGAAGTAACTTTCGGTGAAAAAAAAAACAGTTAAATGCGGATCAAAATTAAACACACACGAGAAGTTTAATAAACGTCCCGGCGTTTATTCGAGGCAATACGGTACATTTGTGAAACCCAACTTGGAACCCGAAAATAACGTGGGGCCGTCTGAACACCTGGATTTGAATTTTCGTCTACGCGCGCGCCGACGCATGGGGAATGCGGGGTGGGGTTCCTTCCCAGTGTTCCGAACGAGTCAATTTCACCCCGAAAATATCCCGAAATTGCTGATACATGCATTTCGAGCCAGAAATATTGATCTTCATGTAAATTTTGATTGTTTAGCTTTTTTTTGAAATTTTACAAATTTTTCTCATCTCCTGCCTTCCTCGCTCATTTAACACCAAAATGGCCTGCATTGAGGATTTTTCCCATAATCCTTTTCACACGTATGGAGCGCAAACAGTCGCAATAAATGAAATCAGCGGAATTCGGCCTTGAGTTTGCGACGCCATCTTGAATACGAGTAACAGCACAGTATGGTGTCAATTATTCGAACTGATCGTAAGGCATGGGACAAAAATTGATTAAAAACGAACAAACATGATTAAAAATCAACAAAAATCGACTGAAATCGGACAATAATCAATTCAGAATGACAAATAACGATTAAAATTGGCAAAAATTGTCACAAATAGAGAAAAACCGATTAAAAATCAGCAAGAAACCAATAGAAATTGATAAAATCAAATAAAAATTAACAAATATCCATTTTGTTTGCTTTTAAACAAATTAAGAACTTTGAAAACACACGACAATTTTAAACAGTAAACACCGGGGTCAAATAAGCGCCGCTACTCGTTTAAACACCGGGGAGGTGTTAGTGAAGTGCCTCGAGTGGAGAAATTAATAAACGCTCGAGGCACCACGGTAGGCTTATTAAACACAAAATATGAAACGCTCGATCTTCAACAGGCGCACACGCCCGAGAACACCTCGGCATGCCTCAGCACTCTCCAAGAAACGAGAAAAACCAAGGCAAAAAAAAAAAAAATACACCAAAATTAGGACTAAAATCAAACACACATGGGGCCCGGAAGATTGATAACATCCCGGCATATATTCAAGGCAGTACGCCATGTTTTTTCCACCATTTTGTAAGTTTATTTCAATATTCATAAAGTTTATTGCTTTTTGTATCATTAGTAGTATTCCCTTGTGTGATGTGGTTTTATAAATATCACACACAACTGCTTCTGCTGTTTTCTTCACGTTTATGCTTCGTGTATGCACGTGAAGCCCTCGCACATCTTTTGAGCACCTGTACACATTTGGACACGCTCAAGGTGCTACATCGCGCGCTCAAACGCACTAGATCGCGCGCGCAAACGCGCTACATCACGCATATTAGGGATAAGAACAGACCGGGATAGGGACTGGACTGGTAATGTTTGCCCTATGCGGATACGGGACGGGACGGGATTACAGTTGCTAAATTCGTACTGCGAGGCGGAGACAATTTTCTAATTCCAGTTGTTATTTATCACTATTAAGCCTAATATTGAGCCTGATAATGCTAAAATAAAGTAAATAAACAACAACAACAAACTCATTATTAAAAGTAAATTACACTGTATGACCAAAATATTGTTGTTTCTTTACTTTATTTTAGCATTATTAGGCCTAATATTAGGCTTAATACTGATTTATTTCAATTATGCAATCATACGCGCGTATTACGCTAACGTAATGGACCCGGGACGGGTCGGGACCCGAAAATTGGTCCCGTTCTCATCCCTAACGCATATATATATCGCAGACATATCGCGCCCACGACAAAGCACAAACCCATGGCAGTCACCAAAGAATATTTACGCCGCTTCCACGCACGTTTTATTTTCTCACAGGCCTCTACACATTTAACTTGCGCGCGCACTTGCTACGTGCTCGTGTGGTCACAATAAATACCTAATTTTCATTAAAATAACGAATGAACGAAATCACTTCAACCACACTTGCTACGGTCGACGCATCGACGGCGATTCGCATGCGTTACCCCAAATACCGATAAAAAATCGCAGAAAACACTAATCCCGACCCAAAAACCGCCAAAATTACCCTCAACACACGCCAACAACCTTCCACCACTTAAATTACACCGGAAAAAAACAATTTCAAACCGAAAAATCAACAAAAAAGGCCAAAAAAATATTGCAAACAAAGAGAAAAGATCAATTATCGAGGCAAATCCCCACCACAAAACAACGCATCGCCGGTATACACTTAAGCGTACAGTGCACAACACTACTGTTTATTTTCAATGATCCAATAAATAAAATTTGAAACAAAGTTGAGTGGAATTGTACGTTTCTTGTATATTAAAGTTTTTATTTTGTTTGTTTACACTTAATTTTTTTTTTCCATCATAGAATGGCGACTCGATACTTTTGTAGCTCGAATTCACTTCGTAAACGTGGTCGGTGTTCATCACGCGTCAATGCGCTCGTGCAATAGTATAGGCGCGCATACGATTTGATGCGCGCAAAACTTGCAAAACTTGCACGGAATTTGGGCAATTTTTGACAAATTTCAGCAGATTTTTGCCTGTATTTGACAAATTTCAGAAGATTTTTGCCTATATTTGACAAATTTCAGAAGATTTCCTCAATCCTCAAACATTTGCTGAAATTTCTCATAAAATTTCTAAAATTAATTGAAATTTGTCTGAAATTTGTCTGGAATTTGTCAAATATTGTCAAAAATCCGTGGAAATTTGTCAAATACTGGCAAAAATCCATGTAAATTTGTCAAAAATTGCCATAATTCGGTGCAAATTGTGTTAGATATTGGAAAAATTTATTTTAACGCTTCCAACGCGCCAGTAAATCGCGCGTGCACACGCATGGATTTTTCGTCATAGTTGGATGCGCGCAAACCTCACGTAACTTGCGCCAAAATTTGGCAATTTTTGACAAATTTCAGCAGATTTTTGCCAGTATTTGACAAATTTCCACTGATTTTTGACAATATTTGACCCAACAACTGCGCCACGTTCCAGGCGCCGGTTTAGGCATTTTAGACCCGTTTTAGACCGTTTTAGATGGCGAAAACGTTCTCTCCATCATTTTCTACCCCTGGGTGAGGTTTTCAGCGTTCATGATTGATGAAAAAGCTGTTTTCTAACTAGCTGTCCCATTGCTAGTTTTGGCGTCAGGTTTTAGCAACCTTCCGATCCGACTCTGTCGTCTGCACGACCTCCAAGACTGTTTTAGGGTTAATTTGAGTCAAATAATTCATTCTGGGGGTTGTTTTGGGTTTTTTACAAGTGTGTTTTTGTAGTTTTTATTGGTTTCAAACATTGTCAATTCTTTATACAAGTGTAACTTTCATTTCTCTGTATTTTGAGAACTTTGCATTGCAGCAAAGTTCATTTCTTGCCCCTTAATTATTGTGTAATTGTTGGTTTTCAAGCCCGTTTTTTAACAATAACTTTATTTGAAGTGCCTATTGTTTCAGGCACGTGCTTCCACGTGCCTTTTATTGTTGAGCAATTTCTTGGGCAGTTGCGCTCCTGTTGCTAGCATTGCCGCGCGTTCTCCGCGCGTGTACTCGCGCGTTTCGCATCACACACATTCGGGTTCGATGGCCTATCGCGGCGGCACATTGTGTGGCATAGCGCGGCACGTTGCAATTACGTGACGTGGCACGTTGCTGTTACGTGACGCGATAGCCAGTATTTAAGCAGGGGATTCCATCATCGTTTACACAAATGCGCATTGCAACGTGGAGGCGCATTCGAGTCCTTTTCCCAAGCGAAATCGTATTCGATTCGCTTTCGAATCGAATACGAGTTTTGTCCTTTTTCAACGCGAAATCGTATTCGATTCGCTTTCGAATCGTATACGAGATGGTCGATGATTTTTGTTTCCCGGACTTTGATTCGTATTCGAGTTGTTACGAGTTCGTATTTTGATCGTATTCGTATTCGAATCGAATTCGAATCGTATTCGAATCGAATACGAATCGAATTCGAGTCGTATTCGAGATGGTCGATGATTTCCACTCGCTCGTATACGCGTTGTATACGAGCTCGTATTTTGATCGTAATCGTAAACGAATCGTTTACAAGTCGTATACAAGTTGTATACGACGTGTATACACCTCGTATACGAACGAAGTTTGGAAAATCCACCGGATACTTACTACGACATGAAAACACATAGTAGTCACATACGTCTTATTTGGAAATTGTGTTTTCACAAACTTCGTTCGTATACGAGGTGTATACACGTCGTATACAACTTGTATACGACTTGTAAACGATTCGTTTACGATTACGATCAAAATACGAGCTCGTATACAACGCGTATACGAGCGAGTGGAAATCATCGACCATCTCGAATACGACTCGAATTCGATTCGTATTCGATTCGAATACGATTCGAATTCGATTCGAATACGAATACGATCAAAATACGAACTCGTAACAACTCGAATACGAATCAAAGTCCGGGAAACAAAAATCATCGACCATCTCGTATACGATTCGAAAGCGAATCGAATACGATTTCGCGTTGAAAAAGGACAAAACTCGTATTCGATTCGAAAGCGAATCGAATACGATTTCGCTTGGGAAAAGGACTCGAATGCGCCTCCACGTTGCAATGCGCATTTGTGTAAACGATGATGGAATCCCCTGCTTAAATACTGGCTATCGCGTCACGTAACAGCAACGTGCCACGTCACGTAATTGCAACGTGCCGCGCTATGCCACACAATGTGCCGCCGCGATAGGCCATCGAACCCGAATGTGTGTGATGCGAAACGCGCGAGTACACGCGCGGAGAACGCGCGGCAATGCTAGCAACAGGAGCGCAACTGCCCAAGAAATTGCTCAACAATAAAAGGCACGTGGAAGCACGTGCCTGAAACAATAGGCACTTCAAATAAAGTTATTGTTAAAAAACGGGCTTGAAAACCAACAATTACACAATAATTAAGGGGCAAGAAATGAACTTTGCTGCAATGCAAAGTTCTCAAAATACAGAGAAATGAAAGTTACACTTGTATAAAGAATTGACAATGTTTGAAACCAATAAAAACTACAAAAACACACTTGTAAAAAACCCAAAACAACCCCCAGAATGAATTATTTGACTCAAATTAACCCTAAAACAGTCTTGGAGGTCGTGCAGACGACAGAGTCGGATCGGAAGGTTGCTAAAACCTGACGCCAAAACTAGCAATGGGACAGCTAGTTAGAAAACAGCTTTTTCATCAATCATGAACGCTGAAAACCTCACCCAGGGGTAGAAAATGATGGAGAGAACGTTTTCGCCATCTAAAACGGTCTAAAACGGGTCTAAAATGCCTAAACCGGCGCCTGGAACGTGGCGCAGTTGTTGGGTCAAATATTGTCAAAAATCAGTGGAAATTTGTCAAATACTGGCAAAAATCTGCTGAAATTTGTCAAAAATTGCCAAATTTTGGCGCAAGTTACGTGAGGTTTGCGCGCATCCAACTATGACGAAAAATCCATGCGTGTGCACGCGCGATTTACTGGCGCGTTGGAAGCGTTAAAATAAATTTTTCCAATATCTAACACAATTTGCACCGAATTATGGCAATTTTTGACAAATTTACATGGATTTTTGCCAGTATTTGACAAATTTCCACGGATTTTTGACAATATTTGACAAATTCCAGACAAATTTCAGACAAATTTCAATTAATTTTAGAAATTTTATGAGAAATTTCAGCAAATGTTTGAGGATTGAGGAAATCTTCTGAAATTTGTCAAATATAGGCAAAAATCTTCTGAAATTTGTCAAATACAGGCAAAAATCTGCTGAAATTTGTCAAAAATTGCCCAAATTCCGTGCAAGTTTTGCAAGTTTTGCGCGCATCAAATTGTATGCGCGCCTATACTATTGCACGAGCGCATTGACGCGTGATGAACACCGACCACGTTTACGAAGTGAATTCGAGCTACAAAAGTATCGAGTCGCCATTCTATGATGGAAAAAAAAAATTAAGTGTAAACAAACAAAATAAAAACTTTAATATACAAGAAACGTACAATTCCACTCAACTTTGTTTCAAATTTTATTTATTGGATCATTGAAAATAAACAGTAGTGTTGTGCACTGTACGCTTAAGTGTATACCGGCGATGCGTTGTTTTGTGGTGGGGATTTGCCTCGATAATTGATCTTTTCTCTTTGTTTGCAATATTTTTTTGGCCTTTTTTGTTGATTTTTCGGTTTGAAATTGTTTTTTTCCGGTGTAATTTAAGTGGTGGAAGGTTGTTGCGTGTGTTGAGGGTAATTTTGGCGGTTTTTGGGTCGGGATTAGTGTTTTCAGCGATTTTTTATCGGTATTTGGGGTTTGATGCAGCGGATAGCGCATGCGAATCGCCGTCGACCGTAGCATTAGCAATTGCAACGTGCCGCGCTATGCCACACAATGTGCCGCCGCGATAGGCCATCGAATCCGAATGTGTGTGATGCGAAACGCGAGTACGCGCGCGGAGAACGCGCGGCAATGCTAGCAACAGGAGCGCAACTGCCCAAGAAATTGCTCAACAATAAAAGGCACGTGGAAGCACGTGCCTGAAACAATAGGCACTTCAAATAAAGTTATTGTTAAAAAACGGGCTTGAAAACCAACAATTACACAATAATTAAGGGGCAAGAAATGAACTTTGCTGCAATGCAAAGTTCTCAAAATACAGAGAAATGAAAGTTACACTTGTATAAAGAATTGACAATGTTTGAAACCAATAAAAACTACAAAAACACACTTGTAAAAAACCCAAAACAACCCCCAGAATGAATTATTTGACTCAAATTAACCCTAAAACAGTCTTGGAGGTCGTGCAGACGACAGAGTCGGATCGGAAGGTTGCTAAAACCTGACGCCAAAACTAGCAATGGGACAGCTAGTTAGAAAACAGCTTTTTCATCAATCATGAACGCTGAAAACCTCACCCAGGGGTAGAAAATGATGGAGAGAACGTTTTCGCCATCTAAAACGGTCTAAAACGGGTCTAAAATGCCTAAACCGGCGCCTGGAACGTGGCGCAGTTGTTGGGTCAAATATTGTCAAAAATCAGTGGAAATTTGTCAAATACTGGCAAAAATCTGCTGAAATTTGTCAAAAATTGCCAAATTTTGGCGCAAGTTACGTGAGGTTTGCGCGCATCCAACTATGACGAAAAATCCATGCGTGTGCACGCGCGATTTACTGGCGCGTTGGAAGCGTTAAAATAAATTTTTCCAATATCTAACACAATTTGCACCGAATTATGGCAATTTTTGACAAATTTACATGGATTTTTGCCAGTATTTGACAAATTTCCACGGATTTTTGACAATATTTGACAAATTCCAGACAAATTTCAGACAAATTTCAATTAATTTTAGAAATTTTATGAGAAATTTCAGCAAATGTTTGAGGATTGAGGAAATCTTCTGA